>CM024756.1:15684494-15749671 GCA_014218235.1 Colocasia esculenta
GGGGTGAGCCTTGCTAGTCACTGGCTCAGTAGGGAACTCCCCCAACACCGAGCAAACCCAAAACACAGGTACGAAGGTGGTAAACTATACTAGCAGTTTATAGAACAAATAAACAAGATATTAAAGATGTAAATATACTCACCGTTTGCCGACTATGTAAAGGAACTTTAATAAAAAAATGGCAAAACCAAATAGGTATACGAGCTAAAGTAGAGTCCGCCACACTTGAGCCACGTGAACTGGTTCGCGACACCAGTGACTGAGTCGGACAACACACACATGTCTACCTCTCAGTCTCGCAGCCACGGACGAAGGTCCAGCTGACGCTCCATGTGAAAAGGTCAAGTAACTGTGGAGACCAACTAAACACCACCACCTGTGGACCGCAAGGTCGCAGGCCCATGCCTGGCACCTCTAGAGACCCTGGCCTTGGCTCGCTAGAGTGAGGCACTGGAGAAGGACTAGCTGGGGACCAGTGTCGACTACTGGTGTCCGTACCCCCAACTACGAGCGCGCTACAAGTGACCAAAAGACAAGTACAACAGTCACTGTCCCACTGTCATCTTTCCCTTAGCCAGATGTACAACTCAAGCAAAAGAGTGAGGGTGTGCAGGTCAGACGACACAGACCTCGACGGTACAACACAAGTACCGGGACAAAGCCCCGAGCTAACAGCTTGGCTCACAGAGAACCTGGGGCACCCAACTGGAGAGGTAACCACGGTAGGTGACGTACTACTTGCCACGTATACAAAACCACGTGCACGTCACACAAACCACGTGAAGACTCATGTAAATCTCGTGCACTAGTAGTGCACTACACGTGAACACCACATAAACACGTAAAGAACTAGCTAACTGCGTACCTAGTACGCCAGTCTCAAAAACCACGTGCACTAGGTGCACAAAAATACCATTGCACCGCTCAATATCGTTAAATATTCAATATAACAACATTTAATAAAAGCATGCTGGCGACACCATCGACTGCCGTCGACGGGATGTAAACGGCAAGGTATCTGGATGTCAATCTCCCAACTGAAGAACATGGCGTCAATCGATATTGACGCCAAGATCCTTAGCTATCAGCTTCACAGAAACCCTAGGCCAATACCTCAAGTGTTCCCGGTCCTAAATTCAGCGGAAAAAGGCGAGGAAACACTACCTCAAACATGCATGCATCTTAATCAAATCGAAACAACATGTTTTACTCATTAAATTGATCAAACCACCCTTAACCCCACATGGAGTACCTTTACCCAAAAACATAATTAACATGCAGATTCATGCGTTCCAGATGCATTATCACAACCTGAAGGAACTAAAGGGATCATTCCCTACCTCAAGGCGCACTTAAATCTCCTAAATCCTCCCGATTCGTGCCAAACCCTCTGAGAGCTCCTACGGAGATTACATCTCGCTCTGGCGTTTTCTTGCCCAATTCGTCACCACCTCATGTTCCACGATCCCCCAACTAGCTTTCTGCAACCATTGGAAGCAGTGGGGAAGCAAGGGCATGAAAATAGGGCGAGGGAGAGGGAGAACAGAGTGAGGGAACTGTCCTCGGGTAGACCTATATTCTGCAGGTCGCACAGGTTGGCGTCAACCCTATTGTTGTTTAGGGAACCGTCACAATAAACGTCCATAAAGCCTGCCGTTAAGTTCATAAAGTTGACGTCTCCTTCAATGGATGCCAGACCAGTCAACGACCACACCTGGCCGTCAACCCCTAATCAACTACAGCAGGTCCTATCTTGTTTCAGGACCAAACCTGTGCGCACCACACATCCAAACCACACTGGCCTCACGATGGCCACCACAATCATTACACACATAATCCACAAGGATCCGAAAAGCACGCGACGTTACATTACTATCATCTAAAAAGAAAATTTTGACCTCAAAATTCATAATACAACTTAAACATAAACAACTTAAATATGCACACATTTACAAGTACTATCATCTAAAAAGAAATACAAAACCTTATTCAACAGAAAGGGATACCCCTTAGCCATCTCCTCGACCAATTCCCAGGTATCCTCACCACCCAACCTATTTTCCCATCGCACTTTAACTAGTTCGATTTCTTTATTTCTCAGCTTCTTTGTTTTTCGATCAGTGATCTACATCGGATACTCTGGCATGGTCATATCCGGCCTCAGGTCACCACCTTGGTAACTGATTATCTGAGTTGGATCTTCAATACACTTTCTTAACATAGAAACATGAAATATATCATGGACGTCCGCAAAATCTGCTGGAAAATCCAGTCTATAAGTTGTTTCCCCAATTCTTTCAATCACCTGGAAGGGTCCCACATACCTTGGGCTCAACTTTCCAGTCTTGCCGAACCTCATAATACCTTTACTCGGGGAAACTCTCAAGAAAACAAAATCTCCCACTTCAAACTGAAGTGGTCTCCTCTGGTTATCTGCATAACTCTTTTGCTTGCTTTGAGCTGCCTGTAATTTTTCCTTAATGAGCTTCACTACTTCTGTGGTTTGCTGAATCAATTCAGGACCCACTAATGCCTTTCTCCCACTTCATGCCAGTTCAATGGGCTTCTACATGGCCTTCCGTATAAAGCTTCATACGGTGCCATCCCAAGACTGGTATGATAACTATTATTATAGGCAAACTCAACCATTCCCAAATGATGCTCCCTATTACCTCCCCAAACTAAACAACAAGCTCGCAACATGTCTTCAATCGTCTGAATAGTCCTCTCTGTTTGGCCATCTGTCTGGGGATGATAAGCGGAGCTATATCTCAGCTCAGTGCCAATTACTTTCTGCAGACTTCTTAAAAAACCAGAAGTAAATCTTGGATCTCTGTCAGACATGATAGTCTTTGGAATACCATGTAATGGAACAATTCTATCAACATAAACTTTTGCTAATCTGTCCACTGTCCAAGACATACCTACTGCCACTAATCTGCACACCTTGGTCAACCTGTCAACAAACACCCATATTTCATTATGTCCCGAAGCTGTTCTTGGTAAGCCTGCCACGAAGTCCATGGTAGTATCATCCCATTTCCACTGTGGGATGGGCAACAGTTGCAATAGACCTCCAGGCTTCTGATGTTCTGCTTTAATCTGTTGACAGATAGCACACCTTGCAACAAATTCCACTATTTCCTTTTTCATCTGAGGCAACCAGAAATGTTTCTTTAAATCCTGGTACATTTTAGTACTATCTGCATGGATAGTGTACCAGGATTTATGAGCCTCTTCTAACACTCGCTGCTTTACCTCTCTTTCTGCTGGTACAAATAACCTACCTCTGAGTCTGACCACACAATTATTATCCATAGTAACTCCTTCCATTTTTACAATCTCAGCTAAACTTGCATCTGCTCTCTGAGCCTCAATAATCTGCCAATACAAGGACGGCTCTACAGTACTACTGGCTAGTACTGCCCGTCGCTGACTATTTGCCACGTACAAGGAATTCTCTACTATTTCCACGTACAACTTCCATTCTTTTATCATCATCTAGCTTAAATATGCCTTTCTGCTCAAAGCATCAGCCACATATTGGCCTTACCCGGATGGTAAGCCAAATTGAAATCATAATCTTTTAAATATTCCATCCATCTACGTTGACGGAGATTTAAATCCTTCTGCGAGAAGATATACTTCAAGCTTTTATGATCTGTAAAGATCTCAAATCTCTCGCCATATAGATAATGCCTCCACATTTTCAAGGCAAACACAACTTCTGCCAATTGCAAATCATGAGTGGGGTAATTCTCCTCTGCTGGCTTCAATTGCCTGGACGCATAAGCTATCACTCTGCCATGCTGCATAAGTACTGCGCCAAGTCCTATCCTTGAGGCATCTGTATATACCACAAAACCACCACTTCCTGCCGGTAATGCCAATATGGGTGATGTTGTAAGCCTTTTCTTTAATTCCATAAAACTTTTCTGACATTCATTGGACCACACAAATGGCACACCTTTTCTGGTCAACTTGGTCATGGGTTCTGCAATCTTGGAAAAATCTTGTATGAAGCACCTATATAACCTGCCAATCCCAGAAAACTTCTAATCTCAGCGATTATTTTAGGCACTTCCCATTTCATCACTGCTTCCACTTTACTCGGGTCCACACTGCCTTTTAGCTGAGATGACATGACCCAGAAATTGAATTTCTTTCAACCAAAATTCACACTTACTGAATTTGGCAAACAACTGGTTATCCCTTAACAACTGCAGGGTAAACCTCAAATGAGATGCATGCTCCTCTTCAGATGCTGAATAAATCAGAATATCATCTATAAAGACCACAATGAATTGGTCCAAATACGGATGAAAAGTTCTATTCATCAGATCCATAAAACCTGCAGGAGCATTGGTCAGCCCAAATGGCATAACCACAAATTCATAGTGACCATATCTGGTTCTGAATGTTGTTTTATCTATATCCTCCTCTTTAATCTCAACTGATGGTACCGGACCTCAAATCAATTTTAGAAAATACCTTTGCTGATTGTAACTGATCAAACAGATCATCTATTCTTGGTAACAGGTACTTATTTTTAATGGTCACATCATTCAACTTCCTATATCATACACATACGAAAACTTCCATCTTTCTTTTCACAAATAACACTGGTGCTCCCCACGGGAATGACTTGGTCTAATAAACCCTTTCTGCAATAGCTCTCCTAATTGCTTTTTCAATTCTTTAAGTTCTGCTGGTGCTATCCGATATGGTGCTTTAGAGATCAGCTTGGTACCTGGTAGTAACTCAATGGTAAAGTCCACCTCTCTATGTGGAGCTAAACCAGGTAAATCTTCCGGAAAAACATCAGCAAATTCCATAACCACGGGAACTGCCTCCATTGACTGACTAACCTCTACCCGACTAACTAAGGCTAAATAAGCCATACACCCTACATTATTAGTTTTCTAGCTCTTATTGCAGAAATTATAAACTTAGAAGTACAAAAATGCATACCTTGATACTCAAACACTGAACCATTAGGATGGCAGAACCTGATCCTCTTCTTTCTGCAATCTAACAGTGCTCCATAGGCTTCAAGCCAATCCATTCCCAGAATAATATCATAGTCGATCAACTGCAAAGCTATAACCGACCCGACATCTGGTTTCCTTCAATCACGACAGGAGCTTCATCTATATAGCTCGAAGTGAGCATAAACTCACCTGAGGGAACCTCCACTACCAACTCAGGATTCCTCTTTCAAGGATGAACCATACAATCCAGGAACTCTTCGGAATAAAAGAAGGAGAGGCACCTGAATCAAATAAAACTCTTGGTGAATAATCATAATGGGTATAGTACCTTCGATCATATTCGATGCCTCCGCCTGGGCTCGGGTGATAGTCATAACCCGCCCCTTCCCCACTGCTGTAGTGCTCCTCTGCCACGACCTGCCTGTGGCTGCTGAAACTGCTGCGGCTGCTGCTGCTACTACACACCTCTTCCATATCCATACTCTCTCGGATAGTGGCAATTGCGGATCAAATGCCCTGGCTGATTGCAGTTATAACATCTATACCCTGGTGGAATAATGGGCTGTCTGGCAGTACTCTGCTGCGACTCCTCCACCTCTGGCCTACCACGACCTTGCTAAAATTGTTGTCGACCTCCCCATCCTCTTCCTTTACCTTTAAATGCTTGCTTCAATTTCTGGCCCCACTTACTAAAACCTGATGAAGAAGGTCTTGCTGGTGCTTTACCCTTACTCACACCCACTGACTGCTGCAGTAGCCGAGAACTACCTGAATCTGACTCGCCCACCTGACAAGTCCTAATAGACCTTTCCAATGTAGCTGCCCTCTGAGCTACTTCTTCCACTGTTTTACACATGAGTGGCACTATTGCATTATGCAATTCTACTCTTAAACCCCGAATAAAATATTCAACCATCATATTATTATCCAATACTACATAAGGTGCATATCGACTGAGTGCCATAAATCGCATCTGGTACTCTAAAATTGAAGAGTTACCTTGCTGGAGTGTCCGAAACTGCTCTCTCTTCACTTGCTGCACTTGAATCGGAAAGAATGTATCGTTAAATACATCAAGAAACTCCGGCCAAGTGGTAGTCTCTTTGTCCTGCCTGTAAAGGTGGTCTGCATTTTCAATCGCCACCATTCCAGTGCACAACCTTGCAACTGATAGGCAGCTAGCACGACTCTATCTGTTGCTGGACACCTCATGGTCGTAAAGACCCTCTCAATCTCATGGACCCAGTGTTCCGCTGTATCTTGATTCGGCCCTCCTGAGTAAGTAGGCGGCTGCAATCTCAGAAACTTCTCAACTTGCATCATTGGTTCCTCTACTACTAACATTGGTGGTGGTGGTGGCAAGGGTGCTACAAAAGGCACCTCCGCTCCTGGCGGTGGCGGAATGGGAACTATAGGTACAGTCTCTCCCCATCCAGGTGGTACGGCTACCGGTGGTACCGGCGCCTGCTGATCCATCCTTCTCTGAGTATCGGTGAGCTCTCCCAGATCCTCTCTATCATACGCTGAGTGCTCTCCTCTGGATCATCTCCTCCACCACCCCAATCTCTTGTATCTGCCATTTCAAACTTCTACATAAACAAAACACCAAACAAAAAACAAACAACGAATTATCAAAAACCAGGGCCCCTACCAACAGTGTACAAAGACCGAAATAAGGCTATGTATCTTTCTAGTTCTCTTATATTAACACGGACCTTACTCTGATACCAACTGTGACGGAACACCTTGTCCAAGGCCGTTAAACCGGTAACGTACTTGATCTGAGTCCGTCTCCCGCGAACGGGCCGAAGCCTCGTAAGGGATATCACACCATAATTTGTGTAAACACAAAGGAACACACCATTTCATATATATATCACAAGTTTACATATCCATATCTCCATGAAAAGAAAAGAAGTACAAGAGCCTGGGGCATACCCCGAGGTACAACTAAAGGAAGTAGACAAACTAGCTACACTACACTGCTGGAGGTGCTGACCCTGCACCGCTACGACGTGGCTTCGAACTGGACGATGGTTGAGAAACATCCTCCTCGCCCTCACCTGTGGGGGTAGGGGTGAGCCTCGCTAGTCACTGGCTTACTAGGGAACTCCCCCAACACCGAGCAAACCAAAAACACAAGTATGAAGGCGGTAAACTATACTAGCAGTTTATAGAACAGATAATCAGGACATTAAAGCTATAAATATACTCACCGTCTGCCGACTATGTAAAGGAACTTTAATAATAAACGGAAAACCAACAGGTTATACGAGCTAAAGTAGAGTCTGCCACACTCGAGCCACGTGAACTGGTTCGCGACACTAGTGACTGAGTCGCAACACACACACGTCTACCTCTCAGTCTCGCAACCACAGACAAAAGGTCCAGCTGCCGCTCCACGTGAAAAGGTCAAGTAACTGTGGAGACCAACTAAACACCACCACCTGCGGACCACACGGTCGCAGGCCCATGCCTGGCACCTCTAGAGACCTGGCCTGGGCTCGCTAGAGTGAGGCACTGGAGAAGGACTAGCTGGGGACCAGTGTCGACTACTGGTGTCCGTACCCCCAACTACGAGCGCGCTACAGTGACCAAAAGACAAGTACAACAGTCACTATCCTACTGTCGTCTTTCCCTCAGTCGGACGTACAACTCAAGCAAAAGAGTCAGGGTGTCTAGGTCAGATGACACAGACCTCGACGGTACAAACACAAAGTACCAGGACAAAGCCGCGAGATAACAGTCTGGCTCACAGAGAACCTGGGCACCCCAATTGGAGAGGTAACCACGGTAGGCGTCGTACTACTTGCCATGTATACAAAACCATGTGCACGTCACACAAACCACGTGAAGACTCACGTAAACCTCGTGCACTAGTAGTCCACTACATGTGAACACCACGTAAACACGTAAGAACTAGCTAAGTGCGTACCTAGTACGCCAGTCTCAAAAACCACGTGCACTAGGTGCACCACAAAAACCATTGCACCACTCAATATCGTTAAATATTCAATATAACAACATTTAAATAAAAGCATGCTGGCGGCAACATCGACTGCCGTCGATGGGATGTAAACGGCAAGGTATCTGGCCGTCAAACTCCCAGCAGAAGAACCTGGCGTCAATCGATATTGATGCCAAGATCCTCGGCTATTAGCTTCAAAAAAACCTAGGCAATACCTAAAGTTTCTCGGCCCTAAATTCAGCGGAAAAAATGCGAGGAAACACTTCCTCTAACATGCATGCATCTTAATCAAATCGAAACAACATGTTTTACTCGTTAAATTGCTCAAACCACCCTTTAACACCACATTTAGTACCTTTACCCAAATACATAATTAACATACAGACTCATGCATTCCAGATGCATTATCACAACCTGAAGGAACTAAAGGGATCATTCCCTACCTCAAGACGCACTTAATTCTCCTAATCATCCCGATTCGTGCCGAACCCTCCGCGAGCTCCTTGGGAGATTACACCTCGCTCCGGCATTTTCTTGCCCAATTCGTCACCACCTCACGTTCCACGATCCCCCAACTAGCCTTCTGCAACCATTGGAAGCAGTGGGGAAGCAAGGGCATGAAAATAGGGCGAGGGAGAAGGAGAACAGAGTGAGGGAACTGTCCTCGGGTAGACCTATATTCTGCTGGTCGCACAGGTTGGCGTCAACCCTATTGTCGTTTAGGAAACCGTCACAATAAACGTCCACAAAGCCTGCTGTTATGTTCATAAAGTTGACGTCTTCTTCAATGGACGCCAGACCAGTCAACGACCACACCTGGCCGTCACCCCTAATCAACTACAGCAGGTCCTATCTTGTTTCAGGACCAAACCTGCGCGCACCACACATCCAAACCACATTGGCCTCACGATGGCCACCACAATCATTACACACATAATCCACAGGATCCAAAAAGCACGCGACGTTACAGATGCAATGCATGAAGAATTAAATCAATTTGAGAGAATAAAGTGTGGCATTTAGTTCCAAGACCTTCATCTCAAGGTGTCATTGGAACTAAATGGGTTTTAGAAATAAAGTCAGTGAAGATGGAAAGGTAATAAGGAATAGCTAGACTTGTAGAAAGGGCTATAATCAGGAATTTGGAATAGACTTTGAAGAGCCTTTTGCTCCAGTAGCTAGGCTTGAAGCTATCCGAATTTTGCTTGCCTTTGCTTGCGCTCATGGTATTAAATTGCAGCAAATGGATGTAAAGAGTGCATTTTTGAATGGTTTGATTAAGGAGGAAGTTTATGTTGAACAACCTCCTAGTTTTGAATGTACTAACCATCCTGACCATGTGTTTAAATTGGATAAAGCTTATATGGTTTGAAGTAAGCTCCCCGAGCTTGGTATGATCCGCTGAGTTCATTCCTTATAGGTAAAGGGTATTCAAGAGGTAAAGTTGATCAATCACTCTTTACAAAATTCAAGAAAAGAATATCTTGGTGGTTCAAATATATGTCGATGACATTATTTTTGGATCAACAAAATCCTCTTTGTGTAAGGAATTTTCAAAATTAATGACTAATGATGTTAAATGAGTCTAATGGGAGAACTCAAATTCTTTCTTAGACTGCAGGTTGTTCAATCAAAGGTGGGGATATTCATAAACCAATCTAAATACATCCAAGATTTGTTGAAAAAGTACAAAATGGAAAATACTAAAGCAATGGCAACTCCAATGAGCACCACTGTGAGTTTAGATGCGGATCTGAAAGGTAATCAAGTAGATCAAAAGTGTACAGAGGTATGATTGGCTCCTTACTCTATTTACCGCATCCAGACCAGACATTCAATTTTCAGTCTGCATGTGTGCTAGACTTCAGGCTGTCCTAAAGAATCCCATTTGAGTGCAGCGAAAAGAATTTTCAGATATCTTGTTGGAACTCAAGAATTAGGACTGTGGTATCCAACATTTGGTGAATTTAATTTGATATCCTATTCTGATGCGGATTTCGCTGGTTGTAAGCTAGACAGAAAGAGCACTAGTGGCTATTGTCAATTTTTGGAGGAAGTTTAGTTTCTTAGGCTTCTATGAACAACACTTGGTTGCTCTCTCTACTGCAGAAGCAGAATATGTTTCTGTAGGAAGCTGTGGCACTCAAGTGTTATGCATTAAACATCAACTTCAAGACTACCAAGTAGATCTTACATGTATCCCATTTTGTGTGATAACACTAGTGCAATTTGCTTAGCAAAAAATCCAATCCAGCATTCTAGGACAAAGCATATAGAAATTAGGCATCATTTCTTGAGATGAGGTAAGAAAAAATTCTTTATAATTAATGTACTTCATTGAAAGTTCAAAAAAATTGCTTATATATTACTAAACCTTTGTGAAATGAAAGATTTTCATGTTTGAGAAGAGAACTTGGTTGTGTTTACTTGATTCATAATTGACTGTGTTGAAATTGCTGTGAAAATGTGTTTGTGTAAATGGTAGTGGTGAAAGAAATCCTTGCTTTCTACTGTTAAATCTTCTCTGTGATGAATGTCAAATCATGAGATGAAAATTTGGGTGAAAGTCTTTTCTTGATAGTTCAGCTGGTCAGATGGGTTGGTTGGAATGTAATCAGTTCTTGTACAGTTGGTGAAGTGAAAGCATCTCTGTGGTTTTAAGGTGACTTATCTGTCTAAGGTTGACTCTATCGACAATAGAGTCGACACTATTTCATTCACACCAAACCATTCCCCATTCCTGTCAATTCACACATCATTATTCCTTTCAGTAAATAAATTCCCCTTCATCCGGCAAATAAAATATCTAATTCTTTCTTTGCATTGGACTATGTGGTATATAAAATGGTGACTTGAAGAAGGACAAGTTATGCTTGTCTGGAATCTTTCACTATGCGTGAGTATATGTCTCCGCCAAGTACCAAAGGTCTTTATGAACTTTCTGAGGGGAGTCCTTCTTTTGCTGATTATCTCTCTTGATTCAAATTCATTCCCTCAGAGGAAATGATTCATGATGAGTTACATAATTTCTAGGCAACTTCTCTGGGGGTGTTTGTAGCAACCTAAATTTTTGAGAAAAATAAAAATTTAAATAATAAATTAAAAACTCAGCTAAAGGGATATTCAATGAAAAGATTAAATAAAAAACCCATTAAATGGAAAAGAGTAATGGGCTTTGCTTAATGGATCCTCTAGAACTTATTGGGTCAAATATGAATTTACAAATAGTAAATAAAAAGAAAATACCCTAAATTCGAAGTCTTAATATCTCCTAAATAGAAAAGGACTCTTTAAGCATTAAAAGAGGTAATAAGAGTTGGAATTGGATTCCTAAGCCTACCCCTTATGATTTAGCACGAATTTAGATCCCATCCTAACCTAAATAGAGGTTGGAAAGCAAGAAAGGAAGGTTGGAGTTAGGAAATCTCGTAATTAAAGAGCAATTAGAATAGAAGTAGGAATAGGAACCCATACATGCATAAATACATCTCTTAAACCCTCTTGGCCGACCCTAGCTCGTTGCCAAGGGTTGTTGGACGTGGAGAAGAGGCCAAGGAGGAGAGGATCTTGTGGGGAGAAGGAGTTCTTGGAGCTTCTTCCTCGTTCTTGGAGATTTTAACCCTAGAAGACAAATCGAGTCAAAGGTAGGCATTATCACAAGCAAAACTAAATCAAACCATCTATAGGTAGTTCTAATCACCAGGAACAAAAGCCCTGTTGTTTCATAATTTTCCATCGAGCCAATCTTTTGTTCTTGATTTTAGAAGTTCTGCAAACATGATAACTCCGAGTCATCATGTTTGAATCATATCTCCATGTACACTTGATCCCATGCTACGAAAGTTTTACTGTAGACACTTCATGTTGTTAGGGATCTTTTGCCCTTGAAAGCCCTAATTTTTGTTGAGCATGTTGCTCGAATTAAATCAATCTTGCTCTCTATATCATGTTCTATGTTACTCGTTATTGTTCATGCTCAAACCATGCTCTCTCTCTAATTCCTATTTACTGGAAGTACTCTTACATGACTAGTTTCATTTGCCATTGGTTCCATGATTTTTCATTCTGAATACAATTAGTTATGATTTTTCTGAACGACCCTGTATCAAAATCTGATATTTCTGGACCGCAATCCAAGACAGAGCAGAACTCTGTCAGACTCAGGCCACGGACCTGAGAATGCGACGGCCTGATAGGTCACGTTCTCAAGCCCGTCGCGACGCTTTCCTTGTCGCGTTCTAAACGCGACAGTACCCTACCTTGCGTTCTGGCCTTCTATCCTGGCAGCCCTGTCACAACCCTTTTCAGGCCCTATCGCGATCTTCCCTGACCTTGTCGCGATCCTTATTGGCCTACGTCACGTTCACAGGATTTTTGATGAAAACCAATAAAATTTATTGCTCATACACGCAGTAAAAACACCTTTTTTAAAATGGAGTTTTATTGAATGCTTTAAAATACATATTCACGACTTCTTTTCTATCTATGATTTCTCTTACACATGCACACACATGAACCATCCATATATGGCTGAAATCTGGCATAAAATATCTCATAATGTATCTGGTAATTTATTGCAATAAAGTATATTAATTGCCCTATTTTAAATGACTTGTATCGTTTCTTGCATTGTTTATATACCGATATCGACGCCCCACTATTCTAGAATTCCTCTAGAACATCGAGCACCTGTTTTTATATACACACTTTACTTGACTTGTGGTGAACTCTCCGTCGGATATTCCTTTCACCAGACTAGTGAACCCTTGCACAAGGCCTCCGTAAGTCTCCTCTGATCATGGATTCCCACATGGTCGACGAGCCGGTTGTACCCTAACGCCCATTACACCTTTAGGGATCTATATGATCCAAACGGCTATTAGAAGTTCGCTCTTACCTTGAATCACGTCGGACCTCTGGACTTGTGCATAACATGGCCAGCGAGAAGATCGTGAATTCCACCTGACTGCCAATACGACGTGCGTATGTTGTGCAACTGTTACTATCGACTGTTTACTCGTTGTTTTACGTGATGTACCCTTAGCTCTCATCTATACTCTACTCACTCATCTATTCACGTTCTCTACTATCTCGTCTATTCATCTAGTGCTCTTAACTATTCTTGGTACTCTATATTGGCCATTGACTGATTGTCTAAAGATACAATATAAACAATGCCTGGCAATATATAAAGGGCCCGATTTGGTCCTGGGATGTGTGCCCGAAAGTGCTAGTGCCCATGGGTGTTAAATGATCAGAGTGTTTGACATTACACTCAAGTGCTATCTATCTCGACTATCTATATGACAATCAAAACACAAAACGTGCTATACTCTCTCGATGTCTAGAATGACAAACAAGTGCTATACTCGTCGTGCTATTATTATACTTGTGCTGTTGTGCTATGGCCATCCTGCGATTCGTGCTATACTCGATACTTGTGCTATTTTTGGAAACTATACTCGATCTCGTGCTATTGTGCTACTGTTACCTGTTGTGCTATCTCTTGCTATATTTTGACTCTCTTGTACTTGCTATCTTTAGATACTCTGCCATTAATGCGTTAATCATTAAAGCCTGCTTGAGCCTGAGATTTAAGTCCTACTGGGCGTTATCGCTCACACTACGTTATTTGATGTTGTGTTCTCAGGTGAGACCGAGGATGACACATACACTCACGAGAAAGGGAATGACCAAGAGTGAAGCCAGGAGTACCCACGGGTCATTATGTTATCTTAGAGTTGTAGTTAGTTATTTCCTTTTATTGCAATGTAATGGGCCCTATAGAATGGCTCTGATATTAGTGGTTGTAACTAGACATTTGAAAAGTTATTAATGAGAAAGATTTACTTTAGTAGTATTCAATGTGCAATGATTGATGTCTAGTATTCGCTCTATACCTTTTCTTACAATTGCCTTCGCGCTCCGATAGTCCGCGTCGGGGCGTGACAGTGTTAAATTCAGTTATGCATTTTGAAATTCCTTTATCTCAGAATTCAAAGATTGTGGTTTAAGAGTTATAAAATTCTGGATCAACTTTTAAATTTCCTTGAAGAATTCAAAACAGTTAACTAACAGTGCATAGAATTTCTTCAGTGTGAAATGCATTTCTATCAAAATTGAAAAGTTTCATGTAACTTGGTTTCTTTGGTTAGATTTTCAAGGCTTCTGAATATATTGATTTGAAAAATCTTCTTGACCCAGAAACTAATTTGTGGTTAAAAGCCTTTACAAATGGCAGAACAATGACTATGCTCTGAGAACTGTAAACTTCTGATAAAATCAGAAGCAGCATTATATGTCATGACGAGCTAGTTAATTCTTTTTAGGATGTGAAAATGAGCTTGATGTAGTCTGAGTAATTGGGGATTCTGGGTTTGATAGACATGTATCCTCACATGAAAAGATGCACCATATTTTTTTTCTGAGACAAAATGATTCCCTAATCAAGTAATCAGGAGCTCTGGTGTGTACAAAACATGGGTTCTTGCATGAAAGATATGGGAGATCTGATTGTTTATTTGCGAGTAAAATAAAAAAAGGCTAAGCTAGAAAATCAATTTTTATGAAAAAGTCAAGACATGTTTTATTAATTTCAACATATTTTAGGGTGCTTAGATATCTTTCCAATGTCATCTTGTTACATGTATTGAGTAAATGGTTTCATATAATGCAAATTCTTTGTCTGAAGGGTTATCCTCATGTCTGTTATTGACTCTAATGAGTTCTTCAATCTTCCTTATGGTTAATCTAAAATTCATAATTTTTAAACCTAATCTGAGTAATAAATGAGAAAAGGTGTAAAAAGAGTGTAATTGTTGTTAACTTCTCCAGGATCTTCTAGAAATTTAGTGGATCATTGTGAAATATCACCACAACAAATTCTCTGAAGCCTGACATTAATTTCCTTGTCTTGGTGTCGACACTATTAACCATAGAGTCAACGCTACTCTATCATATTGTGTTGGATCTCGTTACATCTTCATTGTTCCTCAGGTTCACGATACTCCCAGGAAAGGTCGACGCTCTCAAGAGTCACGTCTTTTCAGACGTTTCCATTCTCAAAAGTTGATTTGAAAACCTATTCATCCTTCTCAACTCCTCTCCGAAAAGCCTTTCTCATCTGCGACTGCATCCCCATTCTTCATCCTTCCAGGTTCTTGTTAGTTCCCTCATGGCTCCTAAGCTGCAACCTCGTCGCGGAGGAAGAGGAGCAAGATGAATCTTTTGGTTCAGAACAGCAAACCAAGGCTGCGAAGGGGATTGAGATTCATGAAAAGAAGTCGAAGTCTACTGCTCCGGCGTTTTCGAGCCGTAGATACACCCATCCTCGATCTGCCAAGGAAAAAAACTTTTCTAAGTGTAAGAAAAAGTTAGAATTTGTTGATTTAAGTAGTTCTGATGAAATGCCTCAAGCCAGCAAGGTTCTAAGTCGTCATGAAGAAAGCCCTAATTCCCAGGGAATAAATAAGGGCTCTGGTAGTCATCATGTGCTGGAGAGGTTGTCTAATCCTTCTCCAAAATCCAGTGGCAATGAGGCAGTGCCTTCTGAAGAATCTGAGGAAGACAACTACGACCAACTATTGGTCGAAGAAGAAAATGTGAGTTCAAAGCACAATGAAGAGGAAGATAATGAAGATGAGGTCAATGAAAATGGTTCTGAAGAGCAAACTCTGGATGTTGAACAAGAAGAGGAAGAGTCAGAGCATAGTGATGATGATTTTGATGATGAAGAAGTTCTTTATACCTTCAAAAGCAAAAAGAATGAGTATTGGAAACAAATCTCTTCTACATCGAAGGATCATCAACATTCACGATGAAGGTATGTCTAACTTGGTGCCAGAACTCCTTGAGATGTTGGAATTTCAGGGATGGACAGATTTGTTAGTGTGCATAAAACACACTATCCTCTTCTGGTTCAAGAGTTTTTCAGAAACTTATTTAGTAAAAACAAACTCTTGAGTCCAGTGTTAGAGGGGTTCACATTGTACTCACAAATTCTATCGTGAGTCAATTGTGGGATACCAAATGAGGGTTGCAATCCTCAGAATCTTAATTTTTGTGCACAGGAAGCCTTTTTAGTTCTGACTGATCAGCAACACAATGTGCTTGATGAAAATCAAGCAAAGGTGTCTCATTTGAATGCCATAGATTTCCACCTGCACATCGGCTTTTGCACCATTGGTGTACAACTATTCTAACTCCTCAAGGAGGAGGAAGGCAGAGAGTAACAAGTTTACAGAGATGCATTATGTTCTGTTTGATAAGGAAAGTGAAGATCAATCTGGCTACTATCTTCTGCCAGCTGATTCATGAAGTGAGAACACCAAAGTTGAGGAGAAGTCTGCCCTATGCAGCTCATTTATCTTCAATTTTTGAGCTGTTCGGTGTTTCAGTTGCTGGATCAAAAGTTGAAAAGATTGCCAGATTCCACATGTATGATTTAGACCACATGTGAAATTCATGAAGCTTAATTTGGGTCCTCAGGAGATCACCAATGCAGTAATGAATTGGAACAAGCACATGAAGCTGGGGAAGAACATCAAGGTCAGGATCATGATATGCCTGAGGAGAATTTGCCAGAAGAGTAACTTCCTATCCCTTCTCCTTCATTTGTTCCTTCTTATGATGTTCCTGAAGTTGATCCTCCTCTTATCACTTTTCTAGAGGAGTAGTTTGCTTCTGTCCATCAGTCTCTTAACTTCTGAACACCAAGATGGACGAGCAAGCTTCAAATTTGACAGTCGACTTGAGATGATTGAGCAACATCTGCAGGCAAGAGCAAATTCATAGTTTTTCAAATATCAGGTTTGATTAGTTGGTTCACACTATTGTATATGTATTTGACCAAGCGGCCTTCACTAAGGCCAAAATCTTTGATAAAGTTGAAGCAATTGCCCAGGACCTTGAACAAGTGCTACTCAGTTCCATGCTATTCCTGGACTTGTTCTATCTGTTCAGAAAATTCTTGACAGAATGAATGTACTGAGACGCCACAATGAGGACATCTCTAATGAGCTTCAGTACATGAGAGATGAATTTAACAGAGTCTAGAGATTGCATGACATTAATGAGTCTGATGATAGCAATCAAGCCACCTCCTCAACTGTGGCACCCACCATGCCTCATGGGGTTGACAACATTCCAGTGGTGTTGAACACCAGTTTGAGCAGTTGAATGATTTCTTGAATACTAGATTCAATGCTATTCAGATATATCTTCAGGACAACTATGATGATCTATACTTTCGCTGGACAAGGATGGAACACAAACTTTTTCCTCACAACCACCACCTCCTCCTTCATGATGTCCTCTTTTGATTATGTCAAAGGGGTAGAAGGGTTGATGTTTGATCTTAGAAATGTAATGTGGTTGAATGTTTGAGTGCTGATTTCTTTTTGTATGTATCATTTTGGTTGTTGAACTATTATGGTTGATGTCTTTGTGTAAAAATCTTAGTTCTTGAAATGAAAACATCAGAGAATGACTTTTGCAAATGAAGTTGTTTACCTGTCGTCTGTCTCACTTCAATGGATTGTATACCTATGTGAATAGGTTGGATAAATTTATGTTTCTCAACTTTAAAGAGTTCAAATATCTATGACAAATTGCTGCCATCATCAAAAAGGGGGAGATTGTTGTGTCCCTAATTTTGATGATGTCACACTTGAAGTAAAAAGTATAGATATTTGACAAACAACATTTGCTTTACAGGTACAATTCATTTACAATAAGGAAAATTCAGATAAGGTCGACACTACCTGGAACATAGGTCGACACTAGTGGTCTATCTGTGTTACGCCGAGAAAATGTGATCATGTGTGATCAATGCTATTCAGAGTGTATGTCAACACTTGAGATGGTTACAAGTCTTACTGAGGAGATGTAATCTGATAAGGTCGACACTCAGTAATGATAAGGTCGACACTATACAAGGGCCAAGTTCATTGTGAAGGCAATGGAGCTAAGGTCGACACTAACTGTACCCAAGGTCGACACCAACCGTTTATCAGGCTATCACAGAAGAAAGATCAAGTTGATATCTTGGAAATCTCAGGTTTGTCACGTGTCCTCGTTTACTGAAATCATGTGCACTTAAGTCTAATGTGTGTGTGTCGACACTAGACCTTGAAAGTGTCGACACAACTACACTTAGAATTTTCAAGAGGACAGAACTCATCACGCGAGCACATGATCCAAGGCCCAATGACTAGGATCTTTTTTACACATCAGCTGTTCTGAAAGGTGCCGATGCTCAGCGGCAAAAAGATTCCTCCACTTTTTGGTGAATCTGTTAAGGGGCCCACTGCATAGAATCCCATGCAATCAGATAACAAAAAGGGGAATGCTCCAGTTCATGTGTAAGGAGAGCTTGCGGAAAATAAGAATTGCAGAGCATCAAGAAGTGAGGAGATCAGAGGCTCTGTACTCAGCACGAAGATGCAATTCCAGATCGGAGCTGTGATCAGATGGAGGCATTGCTGAATCAAGCTTGAATTGAAGCTTCGAAAAGCTGGTGCTGAGTCTTCATGAACAGAGGATAGTGAAGCTTCTCCAAAATTGATCTATGTGATCCGATTGGAACAAATTTCAAGAGGAATTCATCTGTGTAGGAATCAAATCTGAAGACTCGAAGTGCTGCAATTCAAATCTGGATCCTGAACAGGGAGTTTGATGATCCCGAAACACGTTCTGGCATCTTTTCATTTTTCATCTTTTCGATTTCGTCTGAGCCTTTGAGTTGTGTGCTATCTGCTTCTTTGTGAAGTAGATTGTATTGATCATTCACGAGCTGTGATTGGATCAATGGGTTTAAGCTGTGTATCAGCGGAGTGTTCAAGCTGTGAGTTAGCGGATGTGAAGAAGCTGTGAATCAGCAGGTGTTGAGGATTCTTCACAGTGGTTCTCATAGTGGTACCGCACTGGTTTTGTGAGGGGTGGATGTAGGTCTCCTCATTGGAACCGAACCACCTTAAATTTTCCTCTCTTGTGTGTGGTTTGTTCCCTCTTTGCTTTGTGTGTTGATTGTCCAATTGGTATTGTCATATCGAAGCTTTTAAATTCTGAATTGTCATAAAATTCTGAAGATTCTCTATTCACCCCCCCTTTAGATAATCTCTCTACAAACAACATCCTGGACACCCCCACTCCTGAGTTTATGTTGTACGTCTGGCTGGGGAAAGACGACAGGGAGCAGCGGCTGGTGTTTGTGGGTGTGTGATCGCTTGTAGCGAGCTCGTGGTTTGGGGACGGACACCAGTAGACGTACTGGTCCCTAGCTAGTCCTGTTTCCAGTGCCTCACTTTAGGGAGCTCGGGATGGAGTCCCTAAAGGTGTCAGGCTTGGACCTGCAGCTGTATGGTCTGCAGGAGTGGTGTTGGTTGTCTCCATAGTTCTTGAACCTACTGAGGTGGAGCGGCGGCTAGACCTTTTGTCCGTGGCTGCGAGGCTAAGAGGTAGACCTGTGTTGCTTGTCTGGGTCTGTGGCTAGTGTCGCAAACCAGTTCTCGTGACTCATGTTTAGAGTGCCCTTCTTTAGCTTGTACACGTGTACGTGGTTTGCCGTTTATTTACTTACAGCTGTAGTATCATGTGTAGGCGTCATATATCTTAAATGCTTACAACTTTGCTTATCTTATATGTTGTAAATTGTTTTATCGGCTTTGGGGGAGTTGCCCCACTGAGCTAGTGACTTGTGAGGCTCACCCCTTCTTCTTCTAGGTGAAGGAGAGTAGGAGCGTTGTCACGCCCCGATGTGGAATATCAGAACGTGAGGCAGTTGCAAGTAAGCGAGTATAGAGCGTAGAATAGACAACAAAACCATTGGACTATTAATAAAACTAAATCAAATAACTTTATTGATAATTCAACTGTGTCTATTATATCAACTAACTCAGAGTCATAACATAGGGCCCAATTGACTCTAATACATAAGATGGAAATAAAAGACTAATAAGACACTCTAGGATAACTTGGTGACATCATGGCACTCGTGTTTCACTCCTGGTCCTCCCCATCCTCGTTAGTGTATTCATTCTCCTCAGCCTCACCTGAGATACAATGACAAATAACGTAGGGTGAGCGACATCGCCCAGTAGGATATATATCTCATGGTACGTGCAACTTTACATGATTAATGTATTAAAAACAGAGTTACTATATGATAAAGTGAGAGTGTCAAGTAATGTAACAGATAGCATGATAGCACGTGATTGAAATAGCACAAGTTTCTAAATATAGCACAGAGTAGGATGGCCATAGCACAAATAGCATAAATGTAAAATAGCACAATGAGTATAGTATAGAACTTTGATTGTCATTTAAATAGTCGAGATAGATAGCACTTGAGTGTAATGCCAAACACTCTGGTCATTTAACTCCCGCAAGTAATAGCACTTTTGGGCACACATCCAGGACTTGACCAGGCCTTATATATTGCCAGGCCTTGTTATATTGTTTATCTTTAGACAATCAGTCAATGGCCGATAGAGAGTACCAAGAAGTATATGAGAGTACTAGATGAATAGACGAGATAGAAGAGAGTGTGTGAATAGATGAGAGAGTAGAGTATAGACGAGACTATAGGTCAATGCACATAAATGTCGAATTAAACGGGTGATAGTAACAGTTGCACAACACGCGCAATTGGTGTTGGCAGTCAGGTGGAATTCTTTACCCTTCCACTGGCCATGTTATGCACAGGTCCATAGGTCCGGCGTGATATCAAGATGAGAGAGAACTTCTAAAGCCGTTTGGATCATATCGATCCCTAAGAGGTGTTTTAGGTGTTAGGGTACAACTAGCTCGGTCTCCATGTGGGAATCCATGGAGTACGGAGTCTTACGGATGTCTTAACAAAAGGTCACTTGTCTACCAAAACAGAATGTCTGATAGAGAGGTTCCAACTTGTCAAGAGTGTAGTGTGTGAAGGAAACAAGTTGCACGACGTTCCAGAGAATTCCAGAACAGTGGAACGGCGATCTCGGTGTTCAAAAACCACGAATAAACGAAGACAATGTTATTACTATAATGGGAGATTAATGCACAATTATTTAAGTAAATTACCAGATAAATTATTTCATGTATTTTCTGTGTCATTTTATGGCAAGGATGAATATGGTGTGCACATGTGCATGAATCATGAACATTGAATGATCGTGCATATTATAGTTTAAATTAAAAAATTATGGGATATAAATCAAGTTTTAATAACATGTTGGTTTACTGTTTATTACACCACTTTACAGAGTATAACATGCTTAAATAGTCCAACTAATCATTTAAATAGGGCTAATTTCGGTGGTAGAATAAGGTAGCTAAATTGCGTCGGGGGTCATGGACGAGATACAAGGCGGGCATAAACGCGTCGGCAGAAGCCGCCACGTTCTTGAAACCCTAAATAGTCAAATGGCGCGCTTTCCCAAAGGCGGGAAAACACAGAGAAACGCGTCGACCTCCGCGGTCGCATTTCAGTGGACGTCTGACAGGTCAGAGGCGCACCGTTTGAGGGGCTGGGCGCGCCAAATCGTGTCGCCCTCAATGGATGTGTTTTGGGTAATCTTGGCGGCGGTAGCCGATGCGATACTAGTGCCATGAATCGCATCGCCTGATCCGGACACGATTCAAGCATCAACCCGAAAAAACGGCAGAAAATGCAAGAAACCTGTAGCGATCTTCATAAAATGCTTCTATCTATTAAACTAGGGCACATGGGACAAAGTGGTGAACATGAAACTTGTAGAGGACATCAAGATGAAGAGATCTATGCCTTTGGACCGGATTGATTTGGTCTCGTAAGGCGTGTAAATATGAATGAACAAGAAATGGGACAATCATGCGCAACGATGGGAAAGCCCTTATATCTCAATGAATACAGGATGGAATTTGGGCATATCACTTGTAAATGATAGAGGACACGATGCTCTACAATATAGGATGATTTAGATGCTTCTTTGGCCTGAGAATACCTACCCTTGTGAAGCTTAAACACTAGACCGATGCGCAGGATGCAGCAGAGCACAGTTTAAGTAAAAGCTTGGGTTCCCAGCCGTCCTCCTCTGCTCCTGATGCCCTAGCTCTGCCTCCCACGACCCCAGCAAGTATGTGAACCTTCCCTTTTAGTTTTAAGACGAGTTCTTATATGTTTAGGGTGTAATTCATGTCCTAATGGAACTAGGAAAGGGGGTTGCGAATTCCAGTTCTTCCCTTCCTTGTTTTGGTGATCTCCTCTCCCTATTGGAGTGGATACCCTCTACAAGGTTGTTGTAACGGGGGGGGATGATTTGGCTTGCCATTCATGGCCAATTTCCATGGTTCAATCCCTCTTTTACCAATTGCAATTTTCCCCATAATTATGCTTACAAATTTTGGAGTATTTGTTCTTGTTCCATCATTCATATTCCCAATTTGGCCCATTAACCTTCGCATGAGCTAATTAAATTAAGCCCATACCTTTTAATATTTATTAGATTTTTTAATCCATTTCTCCAATTATTTTAATTTATTTAATTATTTAAAATATCAGGTTGCAACATCCTCCCCCTCTTAAAAAGAATTGGTCCCAAATCATAGGGTCATGAAGGGGAGATTATCTTACCGAAAAGATCGGGGTAGTTTCATCTAATGATTCCTTCAGGTTCCGATGTGGCTTCTTCCACTCCGGTTGTTCCACAGTACTTTCACCACATGGATGGGATGGTTTCTGAGCTGCTGCACCTTCCGTTCTAGTATCTTGACTGGTTTCTCCTCGTATGTCATGTCCTTGTTCAACACCAACTTCTCATAGCGAATGATGTGTGTAGGATCGTACATATATTTTCTCAGCATGGAAACATGAAACACATTGTGTACACATGCAGATTTGGTGGCAATGCCTGTCAGTAAGCAAGCTCACCAACCCTTTCGAGCACTTCAAAAGGACCGATGAATCTTGGACTGAGCTTTCCTTTAACACCAAATCTTTGCATGCCATGGGTAGGGGATACCTTCAAGAGTACATGGTCCCCCACTTGAAATTATAAATCTCGCCTCCTCTTGTCCGCATAACTCTTCTGTCTGGACTGAGCAGTCTTGAGCCAGTCTCTAATCACCTGTATATCCCTAGTAGTTTTGCACCATGTCCGGGCCTAGCCATTACTGTTCCCCGACTTCATTCAGTATGCAGGAGATCTACAGTTTCTACCATAAAGCACTTTGAATGGTGCCATTTTAATACTCGCTTGGTAGCTATTGTTCTAAGCGAACTCGATGAAGGATAAGTGTTCATTCCAATAGCCTTTGAAATCTATGGTGCGAGCTCTTAACATAACTTCTACAATCTAGTTGGTTCTCTCAGTCTGCCATCAGTCTGTGGGTGAAAAGCAGTATTAAAATTGAGCTTAGTACCAAGTGCAGTCTGTAGTCCCTTCTAGAAATGAGACGTGAGTCTCGGATCTCGATCCAAGATAATAGATGATGGAACTCGGTGTAGTCTCACTATCTCCTTGACATATAAGGCAGCTAATACCTCCACCGACCACTAACTCTTTACAGTCAGAAAGTGGGCAAATTTGGTTAGTCGATCGACAATGACCCATATGGCGTCGAGTCCACCACGAGTCTTGGGTAACCGCATGATGAAGTCCATGCCAATGCTTTCCATTTCCATTCCAGGATATCTAATGGTCTGAGTACGCCAGCAGGGTGCATGTGTTCTGCCTTTACCTATTGGCAAGTAAGGCAATGAGTGGCATGCTCGGCTACTTCTCTCTTCATGTCGGCCAACAAAATGTTCTTTTCATATCTTGATAAATTTTGGTACCTCCAGGATGGATGGTATATTTTGTCTGGTGAGCTTCGTCCATTAACTTTCTCTTCAATCTTCATTGTTAGTAGAACACATGTCCTTCATTGGAATACAAGCCTTCCATCCTCGGTCACAGCAAAATCTGGTCTTTCTGCCAAGGTTTGTTTGATACGAACCAAGAACAGATCACTGTCCTGTTGTGCTCTGATTTCTCACAGCATGTTAGATTGAATCTTGATATTGGCGACCAAGACTTGATTGTCCCTATGTTAATGTTCATGTCTAACCTTGCAAATGTTCTAGTAATTGCATCTCGCCAAGAACTAGACTTGATAACGATGCCATCGGCTTTCTACTAAGAGCATCAGCCACAACATTTCCCTTGCCTGGATGGTACTGGATGTTGAAATCAAAATCTTTCAGGTATTCAAGCCTCTCTCTACCTCATGTTAAGCTCCTTCTGGGAGAATAAATACTTCAGCTTTTATGGTTTGAATAGACCGTGAATTGCTCACCATATAAATAATGCCTCCAGATTTTTAAGGCGAAGACCACGGCAACCACAGATCATGCACAAGGTAGTTGACTTCATGCATCTTCAGTTGTCTCAAGAGAGAAGCAATAACTTTCTCCTTCTGCATCAATACACAACCAAGCCAATCCCTGAGGCATTGATGTAGATAGAGAAACCTTCTCCCTCTATTGAAGAGCGAGAATAGGTGCAGAGGTCAGACATTCTTTTAGAGTTTGAAAACTCTTCTCACACTCTTACTCCAAGAGTAGGGATTCTCCTTTCGTGTAAGACGCGTGAGAGGAACGGCGATCTTGGAGAAGTCCTTGATGAACCGCTTATAGTAGCCAGTTAGTCCTAAGAAGCTTCTGATTTCTGTGACGTGGTTGGTCTCTCCCAATTAAGTACAACTTCGACTTTGGAGGGATCAATGGAGATGCCATCCTTAGAGATGACATGGCCTAAGAAGGACACTTCTTCGAGCCAAAATTCGCACTTGCTCAGCTTTGCATATTTTGTTATCTCGCAACCCTTGTAGTGCGAACTTCAAATGTTCTTCATGTTCTTCTTTGGTCTTTGAGTATATGAGGATGTCGTCAATGAAAACGACCACGAATTATCCAGATAGGGTCAGTAGATGCTATTCATGAGTTTCATAAAGGCTACAGGAGCATTGGTCAGACCAAAAGACATTACAATGAATTCATAGTGCCATACCTGCTCCTGAAAGCCGTTTTGAAGATGTCGTCATCCTTGATCCTTATTTGATGGTAACCAGACCGGAGGTCAATCTTGAGAAATATTGAGCTCCAGATATATGATCGAAAAGCTCATCGACCCGAGGTAGTGGTACTTATTCTGATAGTTGGCTGATTGAGTTGTCGATAGTCTATACATAGCCTCATAGATCCATCCTTCCTTTTAACGAACAGCATAGGTGCTCACTATGGGGAAGTACTTGGAATTAAAAGCTTCTTTGAATTCAGTCCAGGTGAATTGGCCATTCGCCTGGTTGCTTCCATAGACTCCCACCAAGAGCGGGCGTCCTTTTCCAATTGAAATGTTGCTAATAGTAGCTTGTCCCCCGCTGCACATTGCATGACATGAAAAATCTTTCCGTCTCCTTTAGCCAGTGCTCGGCTTCATCCAGATCGGTAGTACCACTGAACTTTGTCAGATTAAACTTCTGAAATTACAATGCAGCTCGCCTGCACTGCGGTTTCCTGCTCCTCCTTGTGCTGCTTGCAGAAGCGCACGAGTGAGTTCTTGGATTGTTGTTGCATGCCCCTCATTTGAGCACGTTTAGCAGTCATCTTAGCTTTCTTAAGTATCCTACAAAATAGCTTATCATTAGGACATTGATGTGGAGTTTAATTCATGCGTGTTTGATTATCTTCTAGATTTTAACCCCGGGTTCTACCAAATCTCACATAGGTATGATAATTGACTCAGACACGTGTCATGGCAGTCCATCCTAGATCATCATAGACATAATTATCTAGTAAGGATATCCTAGGCTCTGATACCACAAAACTGTCATGCCTCGACGTGGAATATCAGAACGTGAGGCAGTTGCAAGTAAGCGAGTATAGAGCGTAGATAGACAAAAAACATTGGAAAATTAAATAAAACTAAATCAAATAACTTTATTGATAATTCAACTGCTGTCTATTACATCAACTAACTCAGAGCCATACTGTTGTATATTACATCAACTAACTTAGGGCCCAATTGACTCTAATACATAAGATGGAAATAAAAGACTACAAAGACACTCTATGATAACTTGGTGACATCATGGCACGGTGATCACTCCTAGTCATCCCCCTCCTCGTTAGTGTATTCATTCTCCTCAGCTTCACCTAAGATGCAATGACAAATAACGTAGGGTGAACGACAACGCCAGTAGGATTTATATCTCATGGTACAGGCAACTTTACATGATTAATGTACTAAAAGCAGAGTTACTATATGATAAAGCGAGAGTGTTAAGTAATGTAAGAGATAGCATGATAGCACGTGATTGAAATAGTACAAGTTTCCAAATATAGCACAGAGTAGGATGGCCATAGCAAATAGCAAAAATGTAAAATAGCACAACGAGTTTAGTATAGCACTTTGATTGTCATTTAGATAGTCGAGATAGATAGCACTTGAGTGTAATGTCAAACACTCTGGTCATTTAACTCCCGCGAGCAAATAGCATTTTTTGGCGCGCATCGCAGGACCTGACCAACCCTTATATGTTGCAGGCATTAGTTTCTTTAGACAATCAGTCGATGGCCGATAAAGAGTACCAAGAAGTAGATGAAGTACTAGATGAATAGACGAGATAACAGAGCGAGTGTAAATAGATGAGAGAGTAGAGTATAGACGAGACTATAGGTCAATGCGCATAAATGTCAAATTAAACGGGCGATAGTAACAGTTGCACAACACGCGCAATTGGTGTTGGCAGTCAGGTGGAATTCACTACCCTTCCACTGGCCATGTTTATGCATAGGTCCAGAGGTCTGGCGTGATATCAAGATGAGAGAGAACTTCTAAAGCCGTTTGGATCATATCGATCTCTAAAAGGTGTTTTGTGCGTTAGGGTACAACCAGCTCGGTCTCCATGAGGGAATCCACAGAGTACAGAGTTTTACTGATGTCTTAACAAAAGGTCCCTTGTCTACCAGAACGGAATGTCCGATAGAGAGGTTCCAACTTGTCAAGAGAGTAGTGTGTAAAGGAAACATGTTGCTCGACGTTCCAGAGGAATTCCAGAAACAGTGGAGCGGTGATCTCGGTGTTCAAACACGAATAAACGAAGACAATGTTATTATTGTAATGGAGATTAATGCACAATTATTTAAGTAAATTACCGGATAAATTATTTCATGTATTTTCCGTGTCATTTTATGGCAAGGATGAATATTGGTGTGTGCATGTGCATGAATCATGAACATTGAATGATCGTGCATATTATAGTTTAAATTAAAGAATTATGGGACATAAATCAAGTTTTAATACATGTTGTTTACTGTTCATTACACCACTTTATTGGCATAAACATGCTCAAATAGTCCAACTCATCATTTGAATAGGGCTAATTTCGGTGCTGGAATAAGGCAGCTAAATCGCGTCGGGGGTCATGGACGCGATTACAAGGCGGGCATAAATGTGTCGGCAGAAGCCGCTGCGTTCTTGAAACCCTAAACAGTCAAATGGCGCGCTTTCCCAGAGGAGGGAAATCACAGAGAACATGTCGACCTCCGCGGTCGCATTTCAGCGGACGTCTGACAGGTCAGACGACGCAACGTTTGAGGCGCTGGGTGCGCCAAATCACGTCGCCCTCAACAGACGCATTTCGGGTAATCGCGGCGGCAGAAGCAGACACGATACCAGTGCCATGAATTGCATCGCTTGATCTGGACGCGATTCAAGCATCAACCCAGAAACGACAAAAACGCAGGAAACCTATAGCAATCTTCATAAATTGCTTATATCTCTTAAACTAGGGCACATGGGACAAAGTGGTGAACATGAAACTTGTAGAGGACATCAAGATGAAGAGATCTATGCCTTTGGACTAGATCGATTTGGTCTCGTAAGGTGTGTAAACATGCATGAACAAGAAATGGGATAGTCATGCGAAACGGGGAGGGAAAATGCTTATATCTCAACGAATATAGGATGGAATTTGGGCATATCACTTGCAAATGAAGGAGGACAAGATGCTCTACAATATAGGATGATTTTGATGCTTCTTTGGCCTGAGAATACCTATCCTTGTGAAGCTTAAACACCAGACTGATGCGTGGGATGCAGTAGAGCATGGTTTAAGGAAAAGCTTGGGTTCCCAGCCGTCCTCCTCTGCTCCTGATGCCCTAGCTCTACCTCCCACGACCCCAGCAAGTATGTGAACCTTCCCTTTTAGTTTTAGGACAAGTTCTTATATGTTTAGGGTGTAATTCATGTCCTAATGGAACTAGGAAAGGGGGGTTGCTAATTCCAGTTCCTCCCTTCCTTGTTTTGGTGATCTCCTCTCCCTATTAGAGTGAAAACCCTCTAGATGGTTGCTGTAATGGTGGCGGACGATTTGGCTTGCCATTCACGGTCAATTGCCATGGTTTCAATCCCTCTTTTACCCTTTTCTATTTTTCTCATAATTATGGTTACGAATTTTGGAGTATTTGTTCCATCGCTCATAGTCCCAATTTGGCCCATTAACCTTCGAATGAGCTGATTAAATTAAGCCCATACATTTTTAATATTTATTAGATTTTATTTAATCCATTTCTTCCATTATTTAATTTATTTCATTATTTAAAATATCAGGTTGCTACAAGGGTTCCCGTCCCTCTTCTAGTTCCGGTCAGCACCGTATGGAGTCGGGCCTTCACCCCCAGCAGAGTATACTTTTACTTGTGGAGCCTCGAGGGTTTGACCCGGGTACTTTGTTTAATGACTATGATATGGAAGTTAACATGTACATTACATGTGAATATATGTGGGAAATGCAATCTTATATGTGTTCAACGTGTTTCCTTTATATTTTCACGGACAAGTGTGATTGATATCCCTTGCGAGGCTTCGACCCGATCACGGTAGGCGGAGTCGTGTCGGGCACATTATTAGGTTAACAGGCCTGAACGGCGAGGACCGTCACATTCGAAGTGTATTATCACTAGGTAGTGCGTCTTTAAACAATGCAAGCATAACAGAGAAAGACTTATTGCTCCATTTGTGTATGCACTTGAGTTGGAACAAATGCACAATGAAAGAAAGACTCAAATACTTATTGCAACCTACATAAATTGGTTCCTTAGCTTCTTTCATGAGCTTTTTGAATTTGTCTATCCCTTGATTATGCTCGTCTTTAGCATCATAGTCAATGGGCTGCCACATAAAAGCAATGTTTAACATTCCAACCATATCATCCATTGAACTAGTTTGTGAAAGATCATCCACTCGAGACCTTTTACGAAATCTCCATGGAATTGCCTGGTAGCGTATCCTTCAGTAAATCCCTATCTAACAACATGGTAATGAACAATGTTATTTTCAAGATAAAATTTATTTTCAACTTAAAACATGGACATTTTATCTCTGAAGAACCCCATTGTTCAATTTTTGTGATGCAAACTGCATGAACTGTCCAACTCCATCCAAAAAATGTGCATTAACTTGTTTATGTTTGGTCTTGTACTTATACATCCAACTCTTATCAGTGATGTAATCTGACTGCATCTTCTAAACAAAATAGACATAATTAGCATGTAATTAACATAAATAAGCACACACGATCAATTAATTTTATGAATAATGTACCTTTGAGAGAAGCTTAAGGCATTTCACACTAGATTAGAATGTGACATTTAGTTGTAAAAAAATTTTCTTAAGGATTATTCCAAAAGAGAGAAAGATGCACAGGGTCATCTACACTCCCATGCATGGGAATAGAAACCATCCTTCCTTTTGTTTTTGGTTTGTTTAGTTGTACTCACTGGTGAGCTCACACATAGAACAAGAACAACTTTTAGAATTTTGGGCACATTATCTTAAAGAAAAAGGGCCCACCTAACTTGATTCTTAGAGAAAAATAATATATATGATCCTCATTTTTATTGATGCTAGATCCATTATTAGCATATGAAAGTTGGAATTTCCAATCCGATCATTAATATAAAAGAAAGCTTTAAAAAAAAAAGATAGATCACTAACACAACATTCCAAGATGAAAAAGTAGGTTAGATATAATTCACAGCAAATGTAGAAGCCCATAGAAATTAGCTTATCAGATTAGGAAGATCAAGAAATTATTGGACAACACAGACATCTAGAGTGGATAGGATGATACATTGTTCACTGTATTACAAATTAGTTGCAGAAAACTATGTAATATACCCTTATATTCTTTCATTATATTACAAAGGAATGCAGAAACTAGGTACTATGCAACCAGCCAAAGTAATACGTGGAGAACAATGCACACTATAACCCTGAGATTAAATTAGCATTAGTTCACCAATTTGCAAGTAATTTCAGAAGCATATTGCAACAGAATTAGAAAAATAATTCAGAAAATGCAACCATGCCAAGAAGCATACATAAAAGGGATATATCTATTGAATGTATCACTCTATTGGGCTAACACAGATAAGTTGATTCATCTAGGCCACTACATGAAAAGAACCAAGGACCATCAAAGAAGGTTGAATTGTATTAAGTGAGAAATTCAATGACTAAGTATTTTAAAGCTGTTAGAAAATAGCAAATATCTTAGATTACATAAATATCCATAGCCCACAAACCACCTTATTAAGATCTAAAATGGCACATGTATATTATATATAATCTCAAAAATATATATTTTAATTAGGAGACAACATTGAACAACAGAAAGAAACAAGGTGGACTGTATAACATGGAAGCTTTTTTTCCCTGACAAAATGATAGAGTGCAATTCCCCTAATGAAGGTAAGTCCAGAGAGCAGAAAAATAGTCATGAAGACTCGAAGGCATACTCAATGAACTCCATTTACGAACCAAACCTTTGTCTCTAGTATCAAATATCTCAATGGATTCAAGAAAAGATCATGTAACATCATCGAGCCACAATAAAACTCTACAACCCCAGCAAGAACAAATTATCAAAACTTGGCATAGGAATCATTTCTACAAGAACCACAAAGTTAAGACTTCAAAAATGTAGCGGTCCTCACCGTTCAAACATGTTAACCTAATAACGAGCTTGACCCGAATTCACCTCCCGCGAATGAGCCGTAACCGCAAGAGATATCATTCACATGTCCGTGGAAATAAAAAGAAACACCTCAAATATATAACCATTCCACATCTCACAAATATTTATATGAATATACATAGCCACTCCTCAACTAGAGTCAAATATATAGTACAACAACCTGGGGCATACCCCGAGGTGAATAGAAAGTAAGGATTACACTGCTGGAGGTGCAGACCCAACTCTGCTATGGTGCGGCTCCGAACTAGATAAGGGACGGGAACCCTCCTACTCTCCCTCACCTGAAAGTAGTAGGAGTGAGCCTCACAAGTCAATGGATCAGTAGGGAAACACCCCAAAAGTTGTACAAAACCAAACTCACAAAGTAAGAAGCAAGAAGCTATACTAGGCAATTTATAGTATTTATAGTGCTACCTACACATGATATAAAAACTGTAAATATTAATAACTCAAACTATTACAGAAATCAACTCTTAATAAATAAACGGCAAACCTCGTTCAAGTGTACGAGCTAGACTAGGATAACGCCACACTCGGGTCACGAAGAGAGGTTCGCGACACCAGCAACTAACTCGGACAAACCACACAGGACTACCTCTCAGTCTCACAGCAACGGACGAAGGGTCCAGCTGCCGCTCCACCACAACAAGGTCAAGAAACTGTGGAGACCAACCAACACCACACCTAGGGACCACACCACCGTAGGCCCATGCCGAGCACCTTTAGGGACGCCGGCCCGAGCTCCCTAAAGTGAGGCACTGGGAAAACAATACTGGCTGGGGCTCTCAGTACCTCTACTGGTGTCCGTGCCCCCAACCACGAGCGCGCTATAACTGACTAAACACAAACTCTTACATGTCGTTGTCCCTCTGTGGTCTTTCCATCAACCGGACGTACAACTCTACCTAAGAGTGAGGGTGTCTAAGATGACGACATAGACCTCGATGGTACACATAGTACTGGGAAAAATCTCGAGCACTAACGTGCCTGGCTCACACCAAATCTGGGGTACCCGACTAGAGAGTAACCACGAAAGGCGTCGTACTACTCACAACATACTCACATACCAAGCAAACACAACATTCCTCACTCTCGACACGTGCCTACACACTGCCTTTTAACTTCATAAATAAGAAATAAAACCAAACGATAATCATGAAACCATGGACAAACTTATAGCCTTCGAAAGCGAGAAGGAGACGGGGTGCTTTGTGGCCTTCAGAACGCGACGCCTCAATACGACGTGTTCTGAAGCAGAATGCGACATGTCGGACTATTGCGTTCTGAATGCGACACCCCTAAGTCATCGCCTTCACAGACAGAGCCCCAACTCCGGGGTTCCATCTCTGGATAACCCACACAAACCGTGCAAGCATCTATATAGAGCATTTATAAATAGTCTAACAATTACACTAGCATGCCGTCTAACATCAAAAACTCATTCCATGGATTAAACATCCTAAACATACTATCTACAATGAAAAACAAGGTGGAATCGTCCTACCTACGTGAACTACACAAAGAACAACAATGGTTCAGCATTTCCCCTGCTCTGAACCACGTCCTCGTAACGAGAACACGTCGAAACCACCTCCAAAACCTCAAATCGCCCCATAACCACCTGCAAACCCTCTGTTGGCCGAGCAGAGCTTTCTGAGCTCTGTCTGGCCAACCTAAGTTCTTAACTCTATAGAGTTAAGAATGTGACGCACCTTTCTGTCATGACAATAATGCGATAGTATTGGCCGTCGCCTTCTCACCGTTGACGCCAGCTGGCTGCCCTGTGCGTGCCACACGGCGGGCATGCAGCCAAACGACCCTAAACAGTGGCAACGTGAACGCGACACCCTGAACTGTCACGTTCAGAACGCGATGTTCACCCCCGTCACGTTCACAGACAGGGAACCAGTGGGCGCCCTGGGCCCACGTTCTCGGCCCACAATGTGCAAACAACCTGTGAAACACTCCAAACACAAGTCAAAAGCCACACACTGGCCACTTGAACAGATAACCTCAGTCATCTGAGTCATACTACGTTACATACGTACTATCACCTAAAAGAACTTTCGTCCTTGAAATTTAAGTAGAAACATGAACATATAACTTACAACTAAATATGCATGGTACTATCACCTAAAAGAATTAAAATCTTACTCAAACAAGTATGGTTATGCTTTCATCATTTCCTTTGCCATTCCCATGTGTCTTCTCTGCCTTGTCTGTTTTCCCATATGATTTTTACTAGATCAATCTATTTGCGCCACTTTGTAATGAGTTAATTCAGAGTTAACTTTATTAACTCAGAGTTAACTCAAAAAGTGCTTTAGTAATGCATAAACTTTAACATAAGTTTAATGTAGTTGGATTAGGGTTAACTCTCAGTTAACCCTGGCTTTCTCAAACCACCTCGGAGGGTGGATTAAAGATGACCCACTCATCACCTACACCATTTACCCCTCCTGTACCATAAAAAAGCTGTTGCACCTACCGCGAAAGTATCCGCCATTGCTCGCATGCGAATTTTTTGCCCAGAAGAGGATTCCTCTGGTCATCACTCCTTCAACGTCTCAATCGATCCATCGGACATCCCCTTTCACCCGTGACAAGGTTCCTCCTGTGAAGCTTTACACCATCGCCGTGCGAAGCTTTCCCCTATCGAGCTCCCGTTGTTCCCATCTGCTGTTGCGGTCGTGCCCTATCTATCTAGTTGCAGATTCCTCTATGGGGCACTATGACTACTCCATGTGCTTCTGTTTCTGCAGGAGGACCATGGTAGACTGAGTTGTCAACTCCCCCATCGTCGCTCGTGATGCTTACTTCATACAGGAGTCACCTCCTCCGTCCGTGACTGTACCCTTTGTTGCCCCATTCTTCACCCTGGTAAGTATGACCTGATTCCTTGTGACAATCGAAGGGTTTACGGTGTATGTGCCCTACCCATGACTGTACCCTTCCCTTCCTTGCCCCTTTCTTGAACCTGGTTTCGATGGGTTGTGTATAAATCCCCACTGTTGTCTACTTCTCACACTCTTGCAAAAGTGTTGTTGTTTAGTTGAGGCTATTGTAGGAGTGAGTTCTTGTCCATTTTCATTTTTTTATACTCTTTTAAATTTTGGCTAATTACGAGTTCTTTTTTTGATTTTGGGTGTGTTACTGATCATGGGAGGATTCTTCAGATTGTTCCTGCCTTTCAGAAAAAGGTTAGATTTCTTATATTTCCTCTGTTTGTTAAACTATCTACACATAGTAGATATCCGTTCTGTGAAAGAAGCTATCTCCAAAGTGGAAAAATAACCAAATAATCATATATGACTTCTTTTATATGGTTGGCTGTTTCCATGTACACCAAGGATGGATTAATGGTTCTTTGAATGTGTTGGCTATCTCTGTTACAGTCTCGCTAATACTTCTTTTTTAAACTCATTTTGGCTTTGGCCATCTCAATGTATTTTGGTTTCCTCCAATTTTTTCATATAATTTGTTCAATTTGGCCTATCTATGGGTTGTTGTGGTTCTTTTATCTTCCCCTCCCCATGTTCTGGCATTTTTTTTTTTTTTTACAGTCTTAGTCATCGACGAAATTATTTGAGGTCTTTAACTTCTGGTTTGTTTTTCCTTGTTTTCCAAACATCCTTCAAGTTAGTGGTTTGGTTTTCCTTGTTTTCAAAACATCCTTCATGTTATTAATGGGCTAGACCTTCTGATCATGTTATTTCTGCCAGTGGTAAACTTATCCTTGTTGTCATTCTCTTCGGATTTCAGGATTTTGGGACATGTATGATCTCAAAATTATCAGAGGAATGAACCCTTTAGAAGAGCTGGATTTTTTTTTGTTGAGACCAAATAGGGTACTTTGACAGATAGCTACTTGTGTGCCTACCAATTTCTTTAAAAAACTCCTTTTTGGTTTGGGCTATATTCATGTATGCATTTTTGTTCAATTCCAATTATTCTACTGCCTATCTGCCCTCTTCCTGCTTCCTGGCTAATAATTTTATTAGAAACTCATTTTGGTTTTGGGTATATCCATGTATGGGTTGTTGTGGTTCCTTTATCTTCCCCTCCCCAAGTTCTGGCTATTGTTTTTTTTTTTTTAGAGTCATAGACATCCACAAAATTATTTGAGGTCTTTAACTTCTGGTTTGGTGTTCCTTGTTTTCCAAACATCCTTCATGTTGCAAGGAAACCCTTTATTAGTTTGGGACACAATCTCTCCTATCTTTATCTAATTAAGTGTTTATACCCACCTTTACATGGATGGTAGGCACTTTATGGTTCCTTGGTTGGGGGGAAATGTTTCTGAGTTTTCTTGTGTATATGATTAGATCCAACCGTCTCCAAATTATTAATCAGCTAAACCTTCTGATCATGTTACTACTGTCAGTGGTTTACTTTTGCTTTTTTGTTCAATTCCATTATTCTACTGCATGTCTTCCCTCTTCCTGCTTCATGGTTAAAAATTTCTTTTAAAAACTCCTTTTTGGTTTGGGTTATATCCATGTATGAATTTTTGTTCAATTCCAATTATTCTACTGCCTGTTTGCCCTCTTCTTGCTACATGGCTAATAATTTTATTAGAAACTCATTTTTGTTTTGGCTATTTCCATGTATGGGTTGTTGTGGTTCCTTTATCTTCCCCTCCCCATGTTCTGGCTATTTTTTTTTTTTTTTACAGTCATAGACATCCACGAAATTCTTTGGGGTCTTTAACTTCTGGTTTGGTTTTCCTTGTTTTCCAATCATCCTTCATGTTGCAAGGAACCCCTTTATCAGTTTGGGGCACAATCTCTCCTTTCTTTAGCTAATGAACTGTTTATACCTATACCTTTACATGGATGGCAGACATTTGCTGGTTCCTTGGTTGGGGTTAATGTTTTTGAGTTTTCTTGTGTATATGATTAGATCCAACCGTCTCCAAATATTAATCGGCTAAACCTTCTGATCATGTTACTACTGTCAGGGGTTTAATTATGCTTTTTTGTTCAATTCCAATTATTCTACTACCTATCTGCCCTCTTCCTGCTTCCTGGCTAAAAAAATCTTTTAAAAACTCCTTTTTGGTTTGGGTTATATCCATGTATGCATTTTTGTTCAATTCCAATTATTCTACTGCTTGTCTGCCCTCTTCCTGCTTCCTAACTAATAATTTTATTAGAAACTCATTTTGGTTTTGGCTATATCCATGTATGGGTTGTTGTGGTTTCTTTATCATCCCCTCCCCATGTTCTGGCTATTGTTTTTTTTTTTTTAGAGTCATAGACATCCACAAAATTATTTGAGGTGTTTAACTTCTAGTTCGGTTTTCCTTGTTTTCCAAACATCCTTCATGTTGCAAGGAACCCCTTTATCAGTTTGGGACACAATCGCTCCTGTCATTAGCTAATGAAATGTTTATACCCACCTTTACATGGATGGTAGGCATTTTATGGTTCCTTGGTCTGGGTTAAATGTTTCTGAGTTTTCTTGTGTATATGATTAGATCCAACCATCTCCAAATTATTAATCGGCTAAACCTTGTGATCATGTTACTGCTGTCAGTGGTTTACTTATGCTGTTTTATTCAATTCCAATCATTCTACTATTTGTTTGCCCTCTTCCTACTTCCTGGATAAAAATTTCTTTTAAAAACTCCTTTTTGTTTTGGGCTATATCCATGTATGCATTTTTGTTCATTCCAATTATTCTACTGTCTGTTTGCCCTTTTCCGGCTTCCTGGCTAATAATTTGATTAAAAACTCCTTTTCGTTTTGGCTATATCCATGTATGGGTTGTTGTGGTTCCTTTATCTTCCCCTCCCCATGTTTTGGCTAATTTATTTTTTTCAGTCATAGACATCCACGAAAATATTTTAGGTCTTTAACTTCTGGTTTGGTTTTGCTTGTTTTCCAACATCCTTCATGTTGCCATGGTAAACTTATGCTTTTTTTCCCTCCCTTCTTATGTTTATACCCACCTTTATTGTTGCCAGTGGTAAACTTATGCTTTTTTGTTCATTCCAATTATTGTTTTCCCTGTTCATGTCATTACTAATATATTATGTACAGACCAATAGGCTTCTTTGACAGAAAATGCTCAGACTATGATATGGTAAAGTCTAGGAAGCAGAAAATGCTCAGACTCACCTAAAACTTCTAAATTTTTTATGACTCAGCCGACTACTCTTCATTAACTTCCAATGATTTAATAAATCTAATTAAGTTCAGAATCTCCATTCATGCTTCTTGTCACCTGCCCCAACTGCCTCAAGGTCAATGTCCGAACCAGGTACAATTTGAACTTCCTATCAGCTTTACATAGAGTACAATGTGGTGCAATATTTTGTTGAAAACTATTTTATGAAGGAAGTATTAAATATGTAGAATGAATGTCTGCCCTCATTTTGTTTAAACATAGTGCTCATTATTATTTCTTACCAACCACTTAGGTTATGTGTGGACCTTTGATATGGACCGGACATTTCTTGATTTGCTTAGGAATGAACTATTAGATGGGGACTTCATACCAAGCCATGCATGGGACATGATTAAGGAGACTTTTGTGAGAAAGTATGGTTGTCATGTGACTATAACACATTTGAGAAGTAGATTATGTTTTTACAAGAACATATACGTCATATCCAAAGACCTACAAGACAACGTAGGTTTTTACGTGGGATGATGAAAATTCAACATTTGTCAGCAACGACATTTTGTGGGATGCGTACAATGAGGTTTGTAGTTCCCAAATATTCTTGTAGGTATGAGTAAAAGGTCTTTAAACTCAGATCAATAATTCCTTATTCCATTTGCAGTTCAACCGACTGGCTTTGTGGTTAAGGGAAGGAGCTTGCCATTTTATGTTGACATAGTCCAACTATTTAGTGAGTCTGAAGACCCATGACTTAGTTGTTATGACATGATGACCTGTTCATGTATGATGTGTTTGTTTGTTCAAAAATGAAGGCATTGTCCTTATTCTTATGTTTATTGTTTTAAGTCATAACTGTAGTTATATTGACTTCTTGTTGTGTCATCATGTTGTTTTAAATTAGAAAACTCAGTGCCTATGTCCATGGGAAAGGGTTGATCACCAAATTGGACCTTTCGACAAGACAAGAGATTATTAGATTTGTTGATCGATGAGTACCATAAAAGCTATGGTAGTCAAGGCACATTCAAAGCAAATGTCTTTCAAGACATTTTGGATCAGTTCAATAGGACTGCCAATGTGAGAAAGGATAAAGATTGTTTAAAGAATCGTTGGAGGAACATAAAGAAAATATACCACATCTACGAACAATTGCGCACACGATCTGGATGGGGATGGGATGATGAACGAAATTTACCTATTGCACCTAACAAAGAAAGCATATAGGCAGAAATTGCAGTAGGGTAGCAAGTAAAATATAGTCCAAACCACATTTTGCATATCACATGTAAATGAATTTTTTTAATCCACAGTCCAATTCTGAATTCAAGAAGTATCTGGACAAACCATTTCCATACAAAAGATAGCTAGACATCTTGTGTGGAAAGACAACAGTTCGTGGCCGTCATTTCATGGGCTCGACCCAAGAAGTAGATGTGGAGGCTAGACGGTCTTTTGGAGATGATGATAGTGTTGGCCGAGAGCAATTTAATGCTATAGGAATAGAGTCACGCCAATTTTATTCAATTGATGATGACAATTTCAACCCTTTCCATCATCCTCACAACCAAATCCTCCTTCACGGCCAGTTGGAGAGAAGACACCCACAAACATTCATCATGTGGAAGATGAGGCAACATCCCAAGCTAGAAGGAGGAACGATCATGCATCCACATGTTCTCGAAAGAGAAAGAGCAAGAAGTCATTCGATCCCACAATACTATCACAGTATTGTATGATGAACAATGAGTGCATCAATATGGTCCAAGCTTTATTTTCTGCTTCATCAACCACATCATCCACACCACAAGAGCAATACACAATGAGAGATGTGTTGTTAGGATGAAGTCTTTGCCAGGATACAACCAACAACTACTATTCCTAGCATCGACCCTCTTCGAGTAGCCTAAGAAGAGAGCATGGTTCATGGCTCTTGATGATGAGGATGCTTTAGCATGGATCTTTAATGCAACTTCTTGAGATGCTCGCCATGTTAGTACTGGATGTGGGTCTTTTGTGTTTGTTTTTGTCATTTTAGTATCATGTTTCTCTATCTTCATCCTAGTAACATGTATTAGTAACCTCATTTGCTTTTTAATTTCCCTTCGTAGAAGTTCTCTCTCTTGTACTCCTATGAAATTATCATTATGAATATGAGTCGGCACCTTATGGTATTGTAGGCCAGTAGTCATTCTTAAATGGGCAAGTTTATGTGCTATGTAGTTTGGGTTGGTCGTCAACCAGGAATACCACACTTGGGCTGATTGTTATGCCAATGTCAATGGATACCCGGGAGTAAAGTCTATATGATTCTCAAACTTAGAAGAAGCGCAACACACTTACCATGGAATGTTGTACATGGATCTACGTCTCAAGTACGAAGGAGATCAACCTATGCATCTTATGACTCAATTACCTATGCACAAAAAGAATCAGAATGCATGGCCTGAACAATGACATTCCCTACTTATTATGCTCATGATATTGTTCCTTATTTTTCTAATCTTCTTAATGTTAGTTGTCATGTTCATTGTATTTTAAGAAACGTAGTTGACTACTTCAAGCTACTTGTCGTGTTATTTCATTTGTAGTGACTTCTTCTCTTTCTCAAGTTAATTTATTATGTTTCTAAATATTAGGACCTTTTGTTGATGTGGACACATTAGTACGGGAGATCTTTTGTGAGGAGAATATTGGTCCGCTTACGGTTGGCAGTAAGCTTTCTAGAGGGGGGGGGGTGAATAGAATAGCTACATAAATTTTCACAACTTAAAAACTTTGGTTAGTGAATGTGATAGTGTGTGATATAGAGTAGCAGTGCGGAAACAAATTTAAACAATCACACAAATGAACACAGAGATTTTATCTTGGTTCAGTACTTCTCAAAAGGAAGACCTACGACCAGTCCCCAAGTAAATCTTGGGATTTCACTAACCAGGGTACAATCCCCCCAAGGATATACAAACCCCCAGCTCCCTGCTGGTCCTCTTCCTTTCTGAGTAGGAAGGAAACTCACTTCTATTACAGGTCAAGAAGCCAACCTCCTGGAATAAACCCCAGTGCAGTTTAGCTGACACCACCACAGCTAGGTTCTTCCTTTACCTAAAAGGAAGTGCTAAAAACAGTCCCTTAGCTGGACAGAAACTACCAGCAACCCAACTGGCCTTCTCCCCACACAGGAAGAAAAATATTGTATATAGTCCTACAACTGGACAAAAATCTTTCATAGAAAAGAAAGAACAGGTTGAGAGCGATACAAGATGAACAAAGGAATTCTAGCTCTCAACTTACAGACTCTCCCAGATTTACAATAATTAACAGAGAGAGTGAAGAGAGGAAAGAGGCTTGAACCTTGAAGATTTCAGATGACTGCTTGCACACTTTTTCTTGGGCTCGAGCTCTTTCTCTCTTGCTTTGAGTGTGTATGGCGTTGAGGCTTCTCACTAGATGTACACTCTTTGAATGATCATCAAGTTCAGTCTGATCTTTCTTCTTTTTTTTTCCTTCTACCTTTTATGGAGCAGCTTGAACAAATCCGTTGATGAGTACCGTTGGAGCTTCTTGGATTCTTTTGGGGTTCTTTCCAGTCATTTCTCAACTTCTTCTTCATCTCCTTTCCTTCTTCTTATGTCTAACCATCTTCATGTGTCTAACGGATACTAACAGTAGGTCCATGATGTTTTGACTAGGATTAGAATATTCCTGCAGACATTTAATGCATGGAAGAAAAGGTTAGACTAGAAGAGTCTTCTGACAGAAAGTTCATACCTTCTTATGTGTAAGTCCATGATCATTACTAAAGTATCTCACCTACCCTGAGGGATAGACAGGAAGAAGATCTTCAGTCAGATAGAGAAACATGTGAAGTATATTTGACTTTTCATTTGGGCGCCAAAGACATTTTGAAACATTTGAAATGTAAAGGCAATCGATGTCTTAAGGTAGTCAATGTTGTAGTTAAAAGACAATCGATGTTCAAATAGAGTTGATGTTTAAACGTAATCGATGTTTAAGTGAAACGTAATCGATATTTAAGATAATCGATGTTTGAATGTAATGCATGTATAAGTGTAATCGATGTTGAGGCATAATCGTCGTTGAAACGAAGTCGATGTTCAGTGAAATCGATGTTGAATGAAATCGATGTTTCAATGGAGTTGATGTTTAAGCGAAATCAATGTTTCAGTGAAATCGTGTTTAAATGAAATTGATATTCTGACTGAAGTCGATGTTTAAGTGAACTGTAATCAATGTGGACTTTAAAGACAGTAATCGATGCAACACTTAGACAGTAATCAATGTGCATTGAACAACAATCGATTTTGCTTTTCAGTGCAAGTCAAGAATTGATAGTGCCATAGTATGTTGTATTTGCAAGAAAAACATGACATTAAATATATTCATAATATTTAAATTAATCATGAGTTTTGTTATCACCAAAATAAAGAATAAAATATAAGAGTGGTTCAATAGAGAATGCCATCTTCTTAGCCATGGATGAGCAATTGCTGATGAGATTTTGAATCAAATGAGGAACACAGTGTCCCAAGGCCTATGCACACAAGTAGTCATAGTGGACACATATGGATTCATGAGGTTCTATAGGGACATGAATGATGTTCCTACAACATGTTCATACTACATCCCACGATGTTCATGAAATTAAGAGACGAACTTATGGAAATAGATCTTATTTATGATTCCCGTTATGTCACAGCCACCGAGAAACTAGGAATTTTCATGTATGCAATGGGTCACGGTGTGGCATCCAGAGCTATGTGCGACCATTTTCAACACTCTTCTGAGACAATCAATAAACACGTCCGTGAAGTCACAAAAGCATTGGCTTCCCTACACTTCACTTACATAAAACTACCAAGTTTGACTGATCATATGCTCCCCCGCATTCAACATGATGATAGATTTTATCCTTACTTCAAGGTAAAAATTGCCTCCTTTAATTAAAGAGCTCATTGTCTTAAGATACTCATTTTCACTTTCTATTAGGATGCCATTGGAGCAATTGATGGTACCCACGTCCCGCAAGCGCATATTCGAGAAAAACAAGCACGGTATAGGAACCGGAAAGGAATGGTCAGTCAAAATGTCATGGGGGTTTGACCTTGTCTTCCAATATGTGGGGGTAGGTTTTGAGGGAGCAGTTGCTGACATGGCTGTCCTCAGGAGGGATACGGATGTAGGTGGCTTTTACATTTTGGAAGGTATGATTATCTTGTTATGACTACCCACGCATAATTCTTTTAACGTAATATGTGCTAATGTAATCTGTTAATATCTCATAGGAAAGTACTACCTAGTGGACTCAAGATATGGAAACACTGCTCATTCTGTGGCTCCATATCGTGGGGAAAGATACCATATCCAAGAATTTCATGGACGTGGCAATGAACGGTATAAGAACATGAGAGACAAGTTCAACCATCACCACGCCCAACTTCGTAATTGTGTGGAAGGTGCATTTGGGGTGTTGTAGAATAGATTTCAAACGTTGAGAGAGGGGAACTATTATCCATTTCGTACACAATTGTTGATTGTTATTGCATGTTGTGTTGTGCACAATTTTGTCCGACGTCAACAAGGCGAGGACTTTTATTTTAACTTAAGTCGTGAAGGAGGGAGGGAGGACGAAGATGATGACATGAGGAAGACCCAAATCATTCTGTTAGTGCATCTGACAAGATGGTAGGAGGAGCTCTCTGAGATGCGATTGCCACACAACTGTGGATGGCTAACTGAGTTGTAATTTGACCTATTATCTTAATATTTTGTTTCAATTAGCATGGTTACAACTTTATTATCCAACTAGTGAGCTGTTTCATGTGTCATTGTTTTTATTGTAATCAAATTCATTTGTGCACTTAATGAGTATTTCAACTACATGTAGGTGCAATTTGCGACCTGGAGAAGGACTTTGTCCTGATATATTTAATTGGACAACAAATAGAATGTAAAAACATCATAGGCGACTCTTTGAATGAGGAAGGATGGAAGAACGTCCAAAATGTTTTCAACAAGGACTTTTGCGTGGCTTGGCCCGTATCACATTTCATACATCGTTTTACATTCTATAGGTCATTTTATTTGATCGCTCATGATTTCATCAATGTAGTCAGTTTTCACTGGGATGATGAGATTAAATAAATACGAGGTTCAGAATTAGCTTGCAGCAATATCTTGAGGTTTTTATAAAATTTTACCAATGACGATTATGTATACATATTATTGACCAAATTAATTAATTACTATTTCATTCTTCCATTACAGTTCAACCCATTGGCTACAGGGTTCAAAGAAAGGACATTGCCATTACACAATGACCTCGTCAAGTTGTTCAATGGTTGGAGATCATAAAGACCTTGTGAATTCAAAGGTTTTAGGCAATGATGAGTGGGCATCCTTATCCAATTCAATGGTCGGATGGTCAAATTGGCAACCCCACTGAAAATGCGGATATATTTTGTGTAGCCAATCTGAGCCAAAAAATTTGTCGTATATTCATTCTTTGCAAATATTTGGTTGGATGGCATCAATTGCAATCCCAAATATTATGCAGTGAATGTATTTTAAATTATTGAACATGTGATATCACATATATACTTACATGGGCAATGACGAGTGGGCATCCTTATCCAATTCAATGGTCGGATGGTCAAATTGGCAACCCCATTAAAAATGCGGATATATTTTGTGTTGCCGATTTGAGCCAAAAAAATTTCTCATATATTCATCCTTTGCAGTATTTGGTTGGATGGCATCAATTGCAATCCCAGATATTATGCTGTGAATGTATTATAAATTATTGAACATGTGATATCACGTATATTCTTACATGGGCAATGATGAGTGGGCATCCTTAACCAATTCAATGGTCGGATAGTCAAATTGGCAACCCTGTTGAAAATGCGGATATATTTTGTGTAGCCGATCTCAGCCAAAAAAAATTGTCGTATATTCATTCTTTGCAAATATTTGGTTTGATGGCATCAATTGCAATCCCAGAGATTATTTAGTGAATGTATTATAATTATTGAACATGTGATATCACATATATACTTACATGGGCAATGATGATGGACATCCTTATCCAATTGAATGGTTGGATGGTCAAATTGACAACCCCATTGAAAATACGGATATATTTTGTGTAGCCGATCTGAGCCAAAAAAATTCACATCATATCATACAAATGTGATCCAACATTACTGCAGGTTGACAACATTCAAGTAGGAGTGTATGTCGTTACAGAAGGTACGTTGATATTTCTTAAACATTTATGTTCAACTTTTTCATAAATTATATTCTCTACCATGTGACTAACATTGCATTCATTTTGTCACATATTTTATCATGCACGGAAAATGAAGGAGGCAATTAAAATAGTTCCATGTATAAATTTGAAGGCTGCATTGAGCCTTCCATGTTATGCTGGTAATTATTATTCAATCAAGTTTGTTACATTTAAAATTTACCATGTGTTCCATGTTATGTCTTTTTTTTCCAAAGTTATGTTGTTACATACAAGAACAACATGTGTTTTTAATAAATGTTGAATGAATTTTGTTACATTTAAAATTTACCATGTCTTCCATGTTGTGTCTTTTTTTTATTAAAGTTTTGTTGCTACATATAGGAACAGGTACAAATAATGTAAATATAAGAGAAACAGGGGAGGTGATGTCCGTTTTTTTTTTATAAATTAATTATTCGAAAAAAAAATAGAGGCATGATTACAACCTATAATTTGTTGTTATTAATAAAATGTCATTTTAATTATCAATAAGTCGATGTTCGTTACAATTAATTTTTCTATTGATGTGAAAAAAATATATGATTATAAAAAATAATTTGTTAAAGTACCAAATAATCACAACTAATACAAGTACCACCGCATATTTTTTAGTACTATTATTTTTTTTACCGATTATTAGTATTTTTTATTGATGGTAATATGTTGATTCCATTTATAAAATAGCTTCTATGATTAAACTATTCCAATGAAAGGTACATAGTTTAAATGTATAAAGTGTTGGTACAGGGGTAGTTTGGGTATTCTAATCAAAGTGGAAAAGTTAACCCTTCAATGCCAACCAAGCACTCACAAACATGTGGGTTAACTCCATTTATTCAAGTGCGTTAACTCACTTGTTACCAAAGCAAAAAGTGGGTTAGCCATGTATAACTTTGATCATGGGTTGGAGTTAGGATAACTCCAACTCATTACCAAAGTGGTTGTTTCTTAGCTTTTGGATTCTCCGTCCTGTAATCTGTACCGGATATTCTGGCATTGACATATCTAGTTTCAAATCATCTCGGGTGTAGCTGACTATTTGGGAAGAATCCTGATGTACTTTCTCAACATAGAAACATGGAACACATTATGTGCATCCGTAAGTCTTTTAGGAGATCTATTCTGTAAGCTATCTCACCAATTCTTTCTAGAACCTGGAATGGGCCAACATATCTCAGGCTCAATTTACCCCTTCCACTGAACCTAAATACACCTTTTGTAGGAGAAACTTTTTGTAACGACCCTCTTTATATCGGCACGATTATTCCAATCCACGTCGGTACAAAGGGTGCCGTCACAGTGGCACATTTACCTAACATTATACAATAGGTTGAAACATACATGAATAACGAAAGAGTACAGCAAAAAATAAAAGAAATAACTCTTATTCCATCATTATTCACATATTCCACAATCTATATATCAAATGTAAATAACAAAAGTCCACATTATTTCAAGTCCAAATGAAATACATTGTTCATGACATTGTTTACATACTATGAAATAAGGCAAACTAAGCAGCGATCTCCACAAAAGTAGCTACTCCTCACGCTCGGAGTCGCTGCGCACTAAGTCCTCCTTAAGTACGGGGACACCTATCTCACATGTACGCCAAAGCAAGTATGAGTCTTTCAACAAGACCCAAAAAGCAACCTAAGGTACATCCTTACACACATCACATACACATGCTAGTCTTTTAGAAAATGAGAGAAATACATGCTACATGCTTCATGTTAATTAACAATTATACATAAACAACCTACAAATGTTTTCTACGCATGATAAATAGCTTGATTCATGTTACTAATCACAACTCCTATCAATCATATTCTTAAAATAAACAATATCCATGAATAACCTATGGCATGCTTTCTACACATAGTATGTAACATGATTCATGGTTTCAAACTCTATTCATATCATTTCACAATTCTACATATTAGAGTATGGAATTATACACAAGGTAACTAGCATCCTAGCATGATATCTAATCATTTCCACATGCTTTTATAACACTTATTCACATCTTAAGCTTGCTGTTTTAATATAAATATATCACATTCACATGGTTCCACATCTTTTCACATGTTAACACATTCACATAACACTTTCACATGTTCACATTTCACATATTAACATTGCACACTTTTTACGCTTATTTTCCGTGACACATAGTCCGAACCACCATAAAGAAGGACACACATACCCGTCACCTAGGCAATACAGTGATGATCTTGGTAACTACGCAGACCGGGAGAAGCCCTCACACCCTAACCAGTGGTACTTGTCCACCTCCATGATTTCATCCTAATGCCCATAGGATATCACATGCACATTGAGCCTTTCCATAGGGACTTTAGTACAGTACGGCTCCACAACCTTCTATGGTAGCAGTGTCAATATCGGCACACTTTGCACATTAACACTTTATCACATGGTTTCCATTATTCACATGCACTATTTAACTCATTTACATGCACTATTTAACTCATTCCCATGCTTCAGTTTACAGAATATGAAATTACTATTTCAAAGTGGCATTTAATCATAACAGTGCTTAATCATGTTGCAAATCACTAAATTTTACATGGTTTACTCACATACACTTAATCATGGTTTAACACCTCGTTCAAATCAATAGTACCCACGGGTGTCAAAATAGTGTCAAATTTTTACCACAGACTTCTTACAGGTAATATGTCACATGTCAATATTTCATATTTTTCGCAAAAGAAAAAGTAATTTTAACAATTTAACATAGAATTCAGGTAATTTCAATGAAATATCTACTTAACATGGTAGATAGTAGAGAAATCAGTTCTATAGGTTCAAAACATGAGAACAGTAACCCTAATATCATACAAACTTTTTTGTGACATTATCATGCAGTAAAACTAATTTTTTAGAATTAAATATTATCATAACATGCTTAATCCACTGCAGCAGGAATTTTAATAATAAAAACCATGCACAAAATTCAACTGAACCTCATGATATGACCTACTGATCATACTTGACTAACCATAATTTTACAGCATATACAGACAACCATAAGTCCGAAAATCACATCACATAGATCAAGTTCACATTTCTGAAAAACCTGAAGAACTTGACGGCAAGGGCCTTGCCGCCAACATGGGTTAACGACACACGATGTTGCCGCCAACTCAAGATCTTGACGGCAACAGGCTTGCCATCAATCACCTGTCTGCAGAAGTGTAGACCGAACTCCAAAAATAGTGAGAATTGGGGGTTCCACGACACGATTAAAATTCCATAAAATTCCTAGGACCTAAAGGATATGTCTAAGGATGAGACCCCTCGATTACTTGCATGAAAATAAATCTCTAAAGGGATTAATTAGTCGAAGAAGCTCTCCTCGGGCAAGCCAAGAAGCTGAAAACTCCTCCCAAATCCAGTCTTTTTGTTGATGTAGATCGATCTCCGGAGTCGGGGGTGATTCAACAATCCAAGAAGCACCTCCCAGTCGATGTAGATCGCCGGAAGAAGCCCACACATGCCAGATCAAGCCCTGCAAACGCACTGGTTTTTCTCTCCACAAACCCTAGTTTTCCTCTTGAGTAAAAGGACCTAACCTGGCTAAAATCTATAGGTTTTATAAGACAAATGGGTTAGGGTATGAGTTGGATTAGGTTTCCTACCATTGGGAATAGTTTCCTAATCAAGAACCGGAGAAAACGCATCCGTTTCAGATCTGGACACCCAAACATAAATGTAGAAGTAAACGGCCATATTGTTGCTGTTAACAGGGAGTCAGCGTCCATCGATCTGGACGTCAACCTCTCCTAGCCATGTAGTCAATGTCACACATGTTGCGTAACCTACAATTAACATCAATGTGTGTTGACGTTAACTGGAATTTCGGCCAGAATATAGAAATAATTAAATAACACACATACACAGAATAAATAAATACAATATGCACATCAATATTAAATACTATATGCACATTTAAATAAATATATTATATGCATAGAAATAACCACATATATATGCACATAAGTAGATAAATAATTATAATATGCACAAAATTCAAATAAACATAATGAGAACAAAATTCGTGGATCTTACACTTTTAGAAATACATAATCACCAATTTCAAATTGTAATGGTTTGCGCCTGGCATCTGCATAACTTTTCTGATGACTCTGGGCTATTTTAAGCTTTCCTAAATGAATTTCACCATTTCTGAGCACTGTTGATTTGTCTTTCACTTACCTCATGCCAGTTCAATGGTGTTCTGCATGGTCTTCCATATAGAGCTTCATAAGGTGCCATTCCCATACATGCTGGTAACTGTTGTTATAAGCAAATTCTACCATGCCCAAATGGCGCTCCCAAGTGCGTTCCCATACTAAACAACAAGCTCTCAACATGTTTTCTATGGTTTGAATTATGTTCTCTCTCTTTATCCATCTTTCTGCAGATGATAGGCTGAACTATACCTCAATTTAGTACCAATTCCTCTTTGTAGACTTCTCCAGAAACCTGATGTATACCTGGGATCTCTATCTGAGACAATTGTCATTGGAATTCCATGCAACGGTACTATTTTGTCCACATACCATCTGGCTAATCTGTCCACGGTCCATGACATACCCACAACCAACAATCTGCACACTTTAGTTAATCTGTCCACAAAAACCCAAATTCCATTGTAACCTGATGATGTTCTGGGTAAACCTACTACAAAATCTATAGCTATGTCATCCCATTTCCATTGTGGAATAGGCGATGGTTGTAATAATCCCCCAAGCCTATGATGTTCTACTTTTACCTGCTGACATACCAGACATCTTGATATAAATTCTGCTATTTCCTTCTTCATGTTTGGCCACCAAAAGTGCTTTTCAAATCTTGATACATTTTTGTGCTGCCTGATGAATAGTATACGTAGACCTGTGAGCTTCCTCTAATACCTTTTGCCACACCTCAACTTCCGCTGGAACATACAATCGGCCTTTAAGTCGAACTACACTGTCATCATCAAGTGTAACCTCTTCCATTTTTACAATGTCTACCAGATTCTCATCTGTTTTCTGTGCTTCTACTATTTGCCAATATAATGAAAGTTCCAATGCACTATTTTGTTTTAATCAAAAGTCCAATGGGTCAGCGACCAGGAGAGTGCACCCCAACCTAGAGGGAAGGGATGTTCTCACTCCACCAGGCGAACAACCAACGGACAAAAATTTTATTTCTAAAAATTGCAAGATACACCCGGCGCCAAATAGATACACCCGCCAGAGAAGAAAAACCACATACACCCGAACTGCAATAAGCAAACCGAAAAAAAAGGACATCTAGTAGAGTCATGCTTTGGCCAAAAATGGAAGTTCATAATAGCATCCTTTGCACCCATCGCGATTCAACTATAAATGCGTCCGCTTTCCCCGACGCAATTGCAAATACTGTCAACTCGAACTATGAGCCTTCCACTATAATATGACCCATGGGCCAACGTCCAGAGGTTAAGATCTTCGATTCCAGGGAGTTGCGAGAGGCCGTTTCGAGGTGAAGCCCTACCGAATTTTTGTCTCAAGCACGTCTATGCCATCCTCTTCAACTCCGTAGCTGATCACGCAGCACTACCTCCTCCATTCAAGCTTCTACAAGCTCCAACAGCAAGCCTCTGCACCGTTCACTCATTGGGGAAGCACCCCATCTTTGCTTTTCATACTTTTTTCATTCCTCCTCTTTAATCAACCTACACACATACATTCATACACACACACACCTATTTTACTAGGGGTTTAAAAGCCACCACGCGGTGAGTACACCTCCATGTTCTTCATGTTATTAATTTATTTTGAAAATTGCATACTACACACTTGGCTAATCCTGTTATTTTATTTGTGTTCTTGCAGGGTAATCAACAAGGAAAGTGCCTTCTACCACGGCCGGCCGTGCTCGTAGAAGAAGAAGCGAACCGACTTTCCCGCGCAATCTCCCCGCAAAAGGCATTCCCTCGCGATCATCCTTTTCCTTCGCGCCCACGTGTGTGCCTCCTTCGACACTCACGTGTGTCTGGCGATCACGATCACTTCAAAGGAGTCGTGCTCCACTCATTTTTCATCTTTATTTTCCTCTTATTTTCTTTGTAGCGCTTCGTAGTCCGAAAGAACAAAAAAGGTGGAATCTACAAATTGACACTGCTCGCTGCTAATTGTTTGGTACAAATAGTGAATTCTCTGCTACATCATCATATAATTTCCATTCTTTGAGCATCATCTGACTCAAGACTGTCTTTCTGCTTAGTGCATCTGCAACAACATTGGCTTTACCCGGGTGATATGCTAAGCTGAAATCATAATCTTTCAAGTACTCTATCCATCTACGCTGCCTCAAATTCAAATCTTTCTATGAGAAAATGTATTTTAAGCTTTTATGATTTGTAAAGATTTCAAATCTCTCTCCATACAAGTAGTGCATCCACAATTTCAATGCAAAAACCACTGCTAACCATTCTAAATCATGTACGAGGTAATTCTCTTCATGCCTCTTAGGTTGTCTTGATGCATATGCCACTACCTTTCCATGTTGCATTAATACCGCTCCCAATCCTCTTCTGGATGCATCTGTATATAACACAAAACCTCTGCTGCCTGATGGTATCTCCAATATGGGTGCTTAAGTAAGCCTTTTCTTCAATTCTACAAAGCTTCGCCGACAATCTGAAGACCACACAAGGGCACTCCTTTCCTGGTCAATCTTGTCATAGGTGCTGCAATCTTCAGAAAATCCTTGATGAATTGTCTATAGTATCCTGCCAAACCAAGGAAACTTCTGATTTCTGATACTATTTTCGGCTCTTCCCATTTCATAACAACTTCAACCTTAGCTGGATCTAATGCTACACTTTCTCCTGAAATTACATGACCCAAAAACTGAATTTCCCTTAACCAAAAGTCACATTTACTGAACTTATCATACAACTGGTGATCCCGCAAAATCTGTAATGTAATCTTCAAATGTGCTGCATGCTGTACCTCTGATGATGAGTACACTAATATATCATCTATGAATACCACAATGAACTGATCCAAATAAGGGTGAAATATTCTATTCATCAAGTTCATAAATGTTGTTGGTGCATTGGTCACTCCAAATGGCATAACCACAAACTCATAGTGCCGATATCTGGTTCTGAAAGTTGTCTTGTCAATATCTTCTTCCTTAATCCTCAGCTGGTAATATCCTGATCTCAAATCAATTTTAGAAAATACCCTGGCTGACTGCAATTGATCAAACAAATCATCAATCCTGGGAAGTGGATACTTGTTCTTGACGGTGACCTTGTTCAATTGACGGTAATCTATGCACATTCTCAAACTGCCATCTTTCTTTCTGACGAACAATACGGTGCTCCCCATGGTGAGTGACTAGGTCTAATAAAACCCTTCTCTAACAATTCCTGCAACTGCTTTTTCAATTCCTTCAACTTGTTGGTGCCATCCTGTAAGGTGCTTTTGAAATTGGCATACTGCCTGGCTGTAATTCCACTGTGAAGTCCACCTCCCTACGTGGAGCTAACCATGGCAATTCTTCTGGGAACACATCTGTAAATTCCATAACACGGGTACCATCTCTATAGACTTGCCTGACTCAACTAAACTAATTGAAGCAAGATAAGCTACACCCCAACATTGATCAACCTTTTAGCCCAAAGTGCAAAAATAATAATCTTAGGGGTATAAAACAACATACCTTGGAATTCAAACATAGCTCCACTAGGTCGACAAAATCTAACTCTCTTCTTCCTACAGTCCACCACTACCCCATAAACTTATAGCCAATCCATAACCAAAATCACATCATATTCTTTCAATTGTAGTGCATACAACCTTGCTGGTAACTGATTTCCTTGTACTATTATCAAAACTTCATCTAAATAACAAGAGGTGAGCATAAAACCACCAGAAGGAACCTCCACAACTAACTCACACTATCTCTCCTCTAAAGGGTGAACCATGCTATCCATAAATTCTTTAGAAAAAAATGAATGTGATGCACCTGGATCAATCAATACTCTAGCAGAAAATTCAAAGAGAGGTAATATACCTTCAGTCAGGATGGATGCCTCCGCCTGTGCTCTGTAATATCCATAACCCATCCTCATCCCCTCTGGAAAGGTGGACCTCTACCTCGCTCTGCTACTAGTTGCTGGAATGACTGCTGCTACTGTGCCCCTCTACCATAACTATATTCTCGAGGGTGCAGACAATTTCTGGCTAGATGCCCTAGTTGCCAACAATTATAGCATCTGAAACTTGGAAATGTTGCAGGCTGCCCTGCTGTGCTTTGATGTGACTCTTCTGGAGCTGGCCTAAAACCTCGTCCCTACTGGAAACCCTATTGCCCACCACCACCTCGCCCTCTGAATATCTTCTTTAATTGTTATCCCACTTAGAAATTCTAGATGATGATGATGCTCCCGAGGGCGCCTTACCCTTACTAATACCTGTGGATTGCTGTGGAAGTCGAAAGCTACCTGTCCCTCCTGACTGCCTAGCATGTACTATCCTTTGAAGAATAGCTGCCCTCTGTACTGCTTCCTCCACTATCTTGCACATAAGGAGAATCCCGCATCATGTAGCTCTAGTTGCAATCCTCAGATAAAATATTCCACCATCATAGCATTCTTAGTGACCACATAGGGTGCATATCTGCTCAGTGCCATAAACCTCAATTGATATTCCAATACTGACAAATTCCTACTGCAATGTTATGAACTACTGTCTCTTTACCTGTTGTATCTGGACTGGAAAGAATGTATCATTGAATACTCCCAAGAACTCTGGCCAGGTGATGTTGTCCTATGCATCTTTAGCCTCTACCACTCCCGTGCAAATCCCCACAACTGGTACGTAGCTATAATCACCCTATCAACCTGTGGAAATCTCATGGTAACAAAACCTCTCTCTATCTCGTGTACCCAGTGCTCTGCTGTATCTGGTTTTTGGCCTGCCGAGTAAGTAGGTGGCTGCAACCGCAAAAATCTCTCCACTAGTGCCATTGTAACACCCCATATAAGAATAAGTTAAATAGACTAAATGAGTAAAATACCAACAACTCGGACTAGTCATATTCAGAGCTCGAGCAGGAAAAGAACTATGAAGTTAAGCGTGCTTAGCTGGGAGTAGTCCCAGGATGGGTGACCTTCTTGAGAAGTCTACCAACTAGCACGGTTGTTGGGCCCGTTTGCTGGTTGGGTCGTCACAAATGGTATTAGAGACTTGCCCAGTCGGAAGTGCACGAACTAAGTGCCACACACAAATGGTATTAGAGACTTGCCCAGTCGGAAGTGCACGAACTAAGTGCCACACAGGGCAAAGTGCTATGCTGTCGCAAAGTGCCCCGTAGTGGGGGCCACCTCTTGAGCCTATGGGGGCCACCTCTAGAATCCTGCCTGCCTGGGGATTGATTGTGTGCTATATGTGAACAGTGACGAGGACCTCGCTTATATAAGAGGGGTAGATTGTAACACCACCTCTTGAGCCTGTGGTGGCCACCTCTAGAATCCTACCTGCCTGGAGATTGATGTGTGCTATATGTGAACAGTGATGAGGACCTCGCTTATACAAGAGGGGTAAATTGTAACACCCTATATAAGAATATGTTAAATAGACTAAATCAGTAAACTACCAACAACTCGGACTAGTCATTTTTAGAGCTCGAGCAACAAAAGAACCCTAAAGTTAAGCGTGCTCAATTAGGAGTAGTCCCAAAATAGGTGACCTTCCTGGGAAGTCTACAAATTAGTATGGTTGTTGGGCTAGTTTGCTGGTTGGGTCGTCACAGCCGTAGACTCCCCTACACTAGCTGGTCGTACTGGTACTGTTGGAAGTACAGGTACAACAGGTGGTACCTCGACTCCTGGTGGTGATGGGGGTGGTGCCACTAGTACTACCTCCTCTATAATCTGGAGTGCCACAGTTGCTGGTTGTACTGGTGCCTACTGATCTAATCTCGTCTGAATCTCTGTAATGCTCTCCTATAGCCTCTCGATTAACTGATGTGTAGTCTCCTCTGGCTCATCTCCATAGCCTCCCCAATCTCTCATATCTGCCATTTCTAATCCTGCACATACATCATTCCAACCACATAACATGCAAACAAATCAATACAAAACTAGGTCCAACTACCAGCAGTGGACTAAAGTAGAGACCAGGTGTAACGACCCTCCTTATACCGGTATGATTATACTAATCCACGTCGGTATAACGAACGTCGTCATAGTGGGACATTGACCTAACACTAAACACTAAGCTAAAATGTACACAAATACAACACAAATACAGCGGACTAATAAGAGGTTTATTCTCATTCCATCAACATCATTAAATATCCACAGTCCATATAGCATTAAAAGAAAAGCTAAAGTCCACATAATTGAAATTTTAAATCAAATTTACATTGTCTAACTGAGATACATCACTTATTTATTACATTTATGAAAAAAAAAGTACAATGTCGAAGTCTCCACAACACATGCTACTCCTCGTGCTCGGAGTCGCTCCTAACAATCTCCTTGGAAGATGTGGAGACACCTGCACCTGTACGCTGAAGAAAGAATGAGACTAAATAGACCCAGCAAGCAAATCATGAACACAACCATACACATCTCTTTTACACAGGTTACCCTTTTTCTAAGGAGAATGACATATTGCATGCTTTAAACAATTTAAATTTTACTATACATTGAAATCCATACAATTAGAAGTACATGTCCATGTTCCATATCAAATAAACAACTAACCATGAAATCTTATGACATGCATCTTACACCTTTTATTCAACATGCCTTCAAAATCTAAATCTCATTCAAATCATTAAGTAACTACACATAATTTAGGCATGGATTTACACAAAATAAATAATATACCTATCATGGATTCTATTCATTTTTCACATGCATTTAACATCAATACACATACCTTTTGTTGCTTTTTTAACATGAATTAAACATATTCATATGGATTTACACTTATTCACATGCTAACAATTTACTTAGCAATTTAACATTGCACAACTTTCACATTTCACATTTTACACTTAGTTGCCGTGACACATAGTCCAAACCACCACTAGAAGGACACGCATATACACATTCACATATCCATCACCTAGGCAACACAGTGATAAACCTTGGTTAACTGTGCAGAACTGGGAGAAGCACTCACCACCCTAACTAGTGGTACTTGTCCACCTCCAGGATTCACACAAATTGAACCTTTTCGTAGGGACTTTACTACGGTATTGTTCCACAGCCCTCTATGGTAGCAGTGTCACACACGGCACAATTTATACACTTTTCACATTATCACGTTATCATAGTATTCACATGCACTTAACTCACACACACGTATTTTAACACATATACATGTATCAGTTTACATGGTATACTTTTACTGTTTTACAATGAAATTGACTCTTAATAAAGACCTAAACATGCTGCTAACAATTGATCTTCATACAATTAACATTAGCATACTTAACATGTCAATTTTCGCTCATTTAACTCATGATAATCTAAATGAAATTTTAATCACAGGTTTCCAACAGTGACCCTATTACATGCTCAATTTCTCATATTTTTCAGATTTGTAAAACAATTTTAATAATTAAAACATGCTTCAATCACATTTATCACTAAATTCAACTACACATGGCCCACAACAGTACAGTCATGTATATTAGTTTCAAAACCTGCTAACAGTCATTACATAGTAGCAATAATTTTCTGAAATTCTAATTTATCATGGATCTATTTAAACAGAATTTATCAATGCTAATTCAGGCTCCATATTCTGTTACAGAAATTCTAATAAATAGCACGGTTGACAAAAATTCGACCTAATCACATGGCATGATCTACTGAGTGTGTTTAACCTAAAATAACATCCACAATATGTATACATATCCAGAAATCCAGAAAATCTAACACAACATGCATCCTTTAAAACTAGAAGAACTTGGTGACACAGGTGTTGTCGCCAACATAGATTAACGACACAAGATCATGCCACCATCCAGAGATCTTAACGACAACAAATGTTGCTGTTAAGTTCTTGTCTGCAGAAATACAGACTGAGCGCACAAAACAAAGGTGAATGGGGGTTCCAGGACACGAGGAAAATTCGATAAAAATGCTTGGGACCTACTAGACATGGGTATGGATGAGATCCAAGGGTTACTTGCCTTTGGAAAAATTGTTAGATAGAATTATTTTCCGATGATGCTCTCCTCGGCCAGTGCCAAGAAGCCCTCCAATCTCCCCTCGATCTGACTTCTGTGTTGATGGGGAAAGCACATCGGAGTTGAGGAAGCTTTAGAAATGAACCAAGTCCCTTCCAGTCATTGTAGATCATCGGAAGGAGCTTCCAAGCGCCAGATCCAATGTTTCCAAGTTCAAGGTTCGCAATAAGCTTTTTAGGGTTTTCTCAAGAGCCAAAGGGACTCAATCTGGTTGATGGGAGGTGTTTTATAAGCCAAGAGAAGTTGGGTACGCATTTAGGTAGGGTTTCCGACTGTTGGACGACGGTTTCCAAAAACTGGGGAGAAGAAATCGTGAGCGTTTCCGGATCTGAAACCACAACAAATCTGGGAGATAGACGTCCACATACCTGGCCGCCTACCAGGAGTTAACGTCCATCGATCTGGACGTTGACATCCCCATGCACGTCCATACATGTTGACGCCATCTTTTAGCCAGAACATAGAAATATCCAGAATCATATATATATATATATATACTATATTCATACATGCAATTGTGATGTATACTTAAATACTATCTACACAATGTAAATAAAACAACATATACGTAATAAACACATATATGTATGAACTACAATACTCAAATAAATATATATATATACAAAAATAATTACATACATACATATACATGGCACTATACACAAGTCATTTACACAACACATGACCGAAATTAAGAGGGCAAAATTTGAGGGCCTTACACCCTCTCCACCTTAAAGCAGCTTCGTCCTCTAAGTTAGACCGACACTACTTAAATAATTGGGGATACTTCTTCATCATAGCATCCTCAAGCTCCCAAGTAGCCTCCTCTCGCGAGAAGTTCCACCATAGCACCTTCACGGATGAAATACTCTTGTTCCGGAGATGCTGAACCTTCCGGTCAAGAATAGCTACTGGTTGCTCAACATATGACAGATCTGGCTGGATCTCCATTGGCTCGTGACTAATAACATGAGATGGATCTCGGACATATCTCTTGAGCATAGATATGTGGAATACAAGATGAACAATAGCTAACACCGGAGGTAAAGCTAGCTCATATGCCACGCTACCCAAACATCTGAGAATCTCATACGGGCCAATGAATCTAGGACTTAGCTTACTATGCCTGCCAAATCTGACAACACCTCGAGTAGGCGAAATCTTCAAAAAGACATGCTCGCCAACCTCGAACTCCAAATCCTTCCTTCTGTTGTCGGTGTAACTCTTCTGCCTATCCTGTGCCGCAACAAGCCTCTTCTTGATAAGCTGGATATTATCCGAAGTCTCTTGCACTAACTTCGAACCAGTCAACTGCCTATCACCGGTCTCCTCCCAACATAACGGACATCTGCAAGGCCTTCCATACAACGCCTCAAATGGAGCCATACCAATACTCGCATGAAAACTATTGTTATATGCGAACTCCACAAGAGGTAGATGACGCTCCCAATCATCCTTCCAATCTAGCACACATGCTCTCAACATATCCTCTAGCGTCTGGATAGTCCTCTCGGACTGTCCATGTGTCTGGGGATGGAACGCCGAACTAAGCTTCAACTCAGAACCTAATGCATCCTGAAAACCCTTCCACAACCTCGAAGTAAATCTCGGATCTCGATCCGAAATGATCGACTTCGGCACACCATGCAATCTAATAATGCTACTAACATACAACCTAGCTAAACTCTCAACTGATTGGTTCTTCTTCATAGGCAACAAATGCGCAGTCTTAGAGAATCTATCTACAACTACCTAAATCGAGTTATTGCCCCTTCTTTATCTAGGCAAAACCATTACAAAGTCCATAGTGACAACCTCCCACTTTCATACTGGGATTTCCATCTTTTGCATAAGACCAGATGGTCGCTGTCGCTCAGCCTTCACTTGCTGGCATACTAAACACCTAGATACAAAATCCGCTACATCCTTCTTCATGCCAGACCACCAAAATGATCTCTTCAAATCCTGGTACATCTTAGTGTTATCCAGATTAATAGAGAATCTAGACCTATAATAGAGAATCCAGACCTATGAGCTTCTGCAAGAACATGCTCATGAACATCTACAATATCAGGAACACAGACTCGGTGATGGAACCTAATCACACCATCCTCATCACGAGCAATGCCTGCCTTGCCCACTAACTCCTAGAGTCTAGGGTTGGCCTTTTGCTGCTTGATCACCTCATCCAAAATAGTGGACCGAATGGAAAATTGAGCTACAAAAGCCTGACATAATGGCTCTATCTCAGTCATCGCACACGCAGCATCCTCGAACATCTTCCAATCCTGCTGGAGTAAAGACCTCTTTCGGCTAAGAGCATCCGCTACAACATTCACCTTTCCGGGATGATACTGAAGATCAAAGTCGTAGTCCTTGAGGAACTCAATCAATCTTCTCTGCCAGAGGTTTAATTCCGTTTGCGAGAAGAGATACCTCAAGCTCTTATGGTCAGTGAACACCTCAAATCTGACAACATAAAGATAGTGTCTCCAGATCTTTAGTGCATGAACTACTGCCGCAAGCTCCAAATCATGAGTTGGATAGTTACACTTATGCTCCTTCAATTGACGAGAAGCATATGCCACTACCCTTCCCTACTGCATCAACACACAGCCTAAACCAATCTGAGATGGATCTGAGTAAATGGCAAAACCTTCTTCACCACTCGGTAAAACCAATATTGGTGCAGAAGTAAGCTTAGCCTTCAACAACTGCAAGCTACTCTCACACTCCTGGAACCAAACAAACTTCACACCCTTCCTAGTTAGCTTAGTCAAAGGTGCGGCGATAGATGCAAATCCCTCAATAAATCATCGATAATAGCCTGCTAAACCAAGGAAACTACGAATCTCCGATGGGGTTCTGGGAATCTCTAATCTAACCAGCCTGGACCTTCGCTGGATCAACTGCTACACCAGCACCGGAGATAACATGCCCAAGGAAATGAACCTCACGCATCCAGAAATCACACTTGCTGAATTTAGCATACAACTTGTGCTCTCAGAGAACTTCAAGCACTACCCTCAAATGCTGACAGTGTGTGGCCTCATCCGGAGAATAGACCACACATCATAGATAAACATTAAAACAAAAGTATCGAGATAAGGTCTAAACACCTTGTTCATGAGATCCATGAACGCTGCAGGGCATTGTTCAGACCAAATGGAAGAACTAAAAACTCATAATGTCCGTAACGGGTCCTAAAGGCCGTCTTGGACACATCCTCACTCCTAATCCTCAACTGATGATAGCCAAACTACAGATCAATCTTGGAAAATACCGATGCAATCTATAACTGGTCAAATAGATCATCGATCCACAGTAAGGGATACCTATTCTTTACAATCACTTGGTTGAGCTTCCTATAATCAATGCATAACCTATGTGACCTATCCTTCTTCTTTACAAATAAATAGGTGCGCCCCAAGGAGACACACTAGGGCGAATAAATCCCTTGTCCTGTAAATCTTGCAACTGTTTCCTCAGCTCTGCTAACTTCACAGGTGCCATCTGATATGGAGCCTTTGAGATAGGAGAGGTGCCTGGAAGCCACTCTAGGGTAAACTCTATCTCTCTAACCGGTGGCAATTCAGACAAATCGTCGAGAAAAATGTCTGGAAACTTCTGCACTACGTCAATCTCCACAAGAGTAAGTGACTTGTCAGCCTTTGGTACTAATACCACACTGGCAAGAAAAGCGTCACAACCCTTGTTAACCATCCTCATCGCCTTCAGGCAGAGATAACAAACCTTCCCGCTAAGTTCCTTGGAAAGGGATGTGAAAACTCATCCTCACCAGGAATACAAAAAGTGATCTTTTCCCACGACAATCAACTAAAGCGTAGTGCTCCTCTAGCAAATCAAGACCTAGAATAGCATCATAGTCCTTCATCTTTAGTAATAAGAAACACCCATCTAAGACTCGATCCTCAATGCACACAGGTAACTACGGAATACACTTCCTAGTCGATACCGTTCCCGCAGGTGTGTGCACAGACAAAGGGACCTCTAACTCCTTAGCCTCTAATCCTGACTCTAAAGCTAACACCCTAGAAAACCGCTCAGAAATGAACGAGTGAGTGGCACCAGTATCAAACAAAACCCGAGCGTGGACACCCTTGAAAAGAACTGTACCTTCGGTAACATTATCTGCATGCTCGGCATCCTCTCATGCTAGGGCAAACACTCGAGCTTGGGCTCGAGGCCTTCTTGGTCTTCCTATAGCTGGCGCTACTGCTGCTGCCGTTGCTGGGGCTGGCACTCCACGCTGGACTCCCTGCTGAAGTCTAGGGCAGTCCCGGATCTGATGCTCGCTGCTCCTGCACTTGAGACACTTCCTGCCATCTTCCAGCACTCGGTACCACCGTGTGCCCTTCCACAATGAGGGCACTCCTTCTTGCCAGTAGGCCTGCTACTAGGGGACCGCTAAGAAGCTACCTGTTGAATGCTCGCTACCACAGGACGTTGCGGTGACTGGTACGCCACCTTCTTCCTATCCTGCCGCTGGAAAGGAGGTGCAGATCTCTTCTGCGATGCCTACTTCTCCTCCAAATATTGCTCCATCTCACTCTCCTGCCGACAAGCCGCGCTGAGAGCCTCATCTAGGGTACGATGGTCAAACGCTACCAGCCTCGATCTAAGTGATGGCTTAAGGCCCATCACAAACTTCTTCATTTTCTTGCGCTCATCAGCCACTATGTGAGGTGCATACTTTGATAATTCTGTAAACCTGGCCTCGTACTCAAGTACGGTCATGGAGCCCTGAGTCAAAGTAGGAACTCCTGCTCCATCTTGTCCTGGATATGCTCTGGAACGAACTTGGCCCGAAAGAGCCTCACGAACTTGTCCCATGCTACCTCGACAGCACCGTCCTCAAATCTGGCACGCAGTAATGAGGCCCACCACACATCGGCTCTCTCTTCCATCAAGCCATCCATAAGGACCAGATCTACACAATTCTAAACTTACTATAAATGAACGCATATGCAACTAACTCATACCTGTAGCATATAGGTGGCCAAGCTGACCTTGTCCTCCTCAGTGCACCTAATCGCTCGGAAGATCATCTCGATCTCCCTCATTCAGCTCTCCGCTAGCAGTGGATCACTCTCCCCCTTAAAAGAGGGTGGAGCCATCCTCTTGAATCGTTCCATGATGGAAGGACCACCATAGCCATGCACCTAGAGAACTGGAGCTGGAGCCTAAGCTTGCTACAACAAACAACATAAATAACACATATGCAACATAGCAACATAAAAATCATATATTTTAAATGAAAGCAGACTATTTTTATCTAACATTTCTAACCTGAGCCTCCAGCTGAGCCTGGAGTGCAGCCTGAGTATGAGCCTGAGTCTGCATGGCCTACACCAGACCTTCAATGAATACTCCATAATCTACTGGTGGTGGTGGAGGAAGTACAATAGGTCCCTGTGGTGCTGGGGCTTGCTGCTCACCCCTCTCCTCTCTCCTCTGCTCATCCTTACGAGTAGGAACACCACACCTACCTCGAGAATCCATAGCCTGCATGACAATTTAATCACATTTAGAACTAAGTTAATTAATTCCTAACACTTTCTTATCCATCTTTCATTCATTATTAATCATTTATACACATGTGGACAAATCTATAAAGACTTAGCATATTATGAAGATGATGACATATATTCATGTACAATCTCAACCTTTCTCTGATACCAATCTCTATAACGAGCCTCCTTATACCGGTATGATTATACCAATCCACGTTGGTATAACGAACGTTGTCATAGTGGGACATTGACCCAACACTAAACACTAAGCTGAGATGTACACAAATATAGCGGAATAATAAGAGGTTTATTCTCATTCCATTATCATCATTAAATATCCACAGTCCATATAGCATTTAAAAGAAAAGCTAAAGTCCACATAATTGAAATTTTAAATCAAATTACAGTGTCTAATTGAGATACATCACTTATTCAATACATACTTATGAAATAAAGTACAATGTCGAAGTCTCCACAACACAAGCTACTCCTCGTGCTCGGAGTCGCTCCTAAAAATCTCCTTGGAAGATGTGGAGACACCTGCACCTGTACGCCGAAGCAAGAATGAGTCTAAATAGACCCAACAAGCAAACCATGAACACAACCATACACATCTCTTTTACACAGGTTACCCTTTTTCTAAGGAGAATGACATATTGCATGCTTTAAACAATTTAAATTTTACTATACATTGAAATCCATACAATTTGAAGTACATGGTCCATGTTCCATATCAAATAAACAACTAACCATGAAATCTTATGACATGCATCTTACACCTTTTATTCAACATGTTTTCAAAATCTAAATCTCATTCAAATCATTAAGTAACTACACATAATTTAGGCATGGATTTGTACAAAATAAATAACATACCTATCATGGATTCTATTCATTTTTCACATACATTTAACATGAATACACATACCTTTTCCTTGCTGTTTTAACATGAATTAAACATATTCATATGGATTTACATTTATTCACATGCTAACACATTAACTTAATAATTTCACATTGCACAACTTTCACATTTCACATTTCTCATTTTATACTTAGTTGCCATGACACATAGTCCAAACCACCACTAGAAGGACACACATATACACATTCACATATCCATCACCTAGGCAACACAGTGATAGACCTTGGTTAACTGTGCAGAACCGACAAAAGCACTCTCCACCCTAACTAGTGGTACTTTTCCACATCTAGGATTTCATCCTAATTGCCCATAGGATTTCACACACATGGAACCTTTCCGTAGGGACTTTACTATGGTACAGTTCCACAGCCCTCTATGGTAGCAGTGTCATACACGACACAATTCATACACTTTTCACATTATCACGTTATCATAGTATTCACATGCACTTAACTCACACACACGCATTTTAACACATATACATGTATCAATTTACATGATATACTTTTACTATTTTACAATGAAATTGACTCTTAATACAGACCTAAACATGCTGCTAACAATTGATCATCATAAAATTAACATTAGCATGCCTAACATGTCATTTTTTGCTCATTTAACTCATGACAGTACCTACTGTTATCAAAATGCAATGAAATTTTAATCACAGGTTCCCAACACTGACCCTATTACATGCTCAATTTCACATATTTTTCAGATCTACAAAACAATTTTAATAATTAAAACATGCTTCAATCACATTTATCACTAAATTCAGCTACACATGGCCCCAGCAGTACAGTCATGTATATTAGTTTCAAAACCTGCTAACAGTCATTACATAGTCACAGTAATTTTCTCAAATTCTAATTTATCATGGATCTATTTAAACAGAATTTATCAATGCTAATTCAAGCTCAATATTCTATTACAAAAATTCTAATAAATAGCACAGTTGAAAAAAATTTGACCTAATCACATGGCATGATCTACTAAATGTGTTTAACCCAAAATAACATCCACAGTATGTATACATAACCAAAAATCTGGAAAATCTAACACAACATGCATCCTGTAAAACTAGAAGAACTTGGCGGCACAGGTGTTGCTGCCAACATAGGTTAACGACACAAGATCATGCCGCCAAAAGGAGATCTTAATGACAGCAAATATTGCCGTTAAGTTCATGTCTGTAGAAATACAGACTAAACACACAAAACAAAGGTGAATGGGGGTTCCAGGACACGAGGAAAATTCGATAAAACTGCTTGGGACTTACTAGACATGGGTATGGATGAGATCCAAGGTTACTTTCCTTTGGAAAAATTGTTAGATAGAATTATTTGCCGATTATGCTCTCCTCGGCCAATGCCAAGAAGCCCTCCAATCTCCCCTCTATCCAGCTTCTGTGTTCATGGGGAAAGCACGTCGGAGTTGAGGAAGCTTTACAAATGAACCAAGTCCCTTCCAGTCCTTGTAGATCATCGGAAGGAGCTTCCAATCGCCAGATCCAATGTTTCAAGGTTCGCAATAAGCTTTTTAGGTTTTCTCAAGAGCCAAAGGACTCAATCGGTCAAAGGGAGGTGTTTTATAAGCCAAGAGAAGTTGGGTACACATTTGGGTAGGGTTTCCGACGTTGGACGATGGTTTCCAAAAACATGGGCGAAGAAATCGCGAGCGTTTCCAGATTTGAAACAACAACAAATCTGGGAGGTAGACGTCCACATACCTGTTGCCCAGTTGACGAGCCCAGAGGGGAGGGTGAATGGGTCTTTTAAAAAAATAATGTAGAAGATACCTGTAACTAAAAACATTGACAGAACATTCTTCGAAGGAGGTTAATGATTGTTAGTTTAATATCCAACACACAAAGAATCAATCACACAACACAAGGATATCCTGGTTCGGACCTCCTCTCCTTAGGAGTCCTACGTCCGTCCCTGAGCAACAACTCAGGATTTCACTAACTAGGTACAGTCCCCCAAAGGACGCACACCCCAGC
>CM024756.1:15749771-15816425 GCA_014218235.1 Colocasia esculenta
AAATCTTTACAAATCATAAAAGCTTAAAATACATTTTCTCATAGAAAGATTTGAATTTGAGGCAGCGTAGATGGATAGAGTACTTGAAAGATTATGATTTCAGCTTAGCATATCACCCGGGTAAAGCCAATGTTGTTGCAGATGCACTAAGCAAAAGACAGTCTTGAGTCAGATGATGCTCAAAGAATGGAAATTATATGATGATGTAGCAGAGAATTCACTATTTGTACCAACATTAGCAGCGAGCAGTGTCAATTTGTAGATTCCACCTTTTTGTTCTTTCGGACTACGAAGCGCTACAAAGAAAATAAGAGGAAAATAAGATGAAAAATGAGTGGAGCACGACTCCTTTGAAGTGATCGTGATCGCCAGACACACGTGAGTGTCGAAGGAGGCACACACGTGGGCGCGAAGGAAAAGGATGATCGCGAGGGAATGCCTTTTGCGGGGAGATTGCGCGGGAAAGTCGGTTCGCTTCTTCTTCTACGAGCACGGCCGGCCGTGGTAGAAGGCACTTTCCTTGTTGATTACCCTTGCAAGACACAAATAAAATAACAGGATTAGCCAAGTGTGTAGTATGCAATTTTCAAAATAAATTAAATAACATGAAGAACATGGAGGTGTACTCACCGCGTGGTGGCTTTTAAACCCCTAGTAAAATAGGTGTGTGTGTGTATGAATGTATGTGTGTAGGTTGATTAAAAGAGGAGGAATGAAAAAAGTATGAAAAGCAAAGATGGGGTGCTTCCCCAATGAAGTGAACGGTGCAGAGGCTTGCTGTTGGAGCTTGTAGAAGCTTGAATGGAGGAGGTAGTGCTGCGTGATCAGCTACGGAGTTGAAGAGGATGGCATAGACGTGCTTGAGACAAAAATTCGGTAGGGCTTCACCTCGAAACGGCCTCTCGCAACTCCCTGGAATCGAAGATCTTAACCTCTGGACGTTGGCCCATGGGTCATATTATAGTGGAAGGCTCATAGTTCGAGTTGACAGTATTTGCAATTGCGTCGGGGAAAGCGGACGCATTTATAGTTGAATCGCGATGGGTGCAAAGGATGCTATTATGAACTTCCATTTTTGGCCAAAGCATGACTCTACTACATGTCCTTTTTTTTCGATTTGCTTATTGGAGTTCGGGTGTATGTGGTTTTTCTTCTCTGGCTGGTGTATCTATTTGGCGCCGGGTGTATCTTGCAATTTTTCAGAAATAAATTTTTTGTCAGTTGGTTGATCGCCTGGTGGAGTGAGAACATCCCTTCCCTCTACGTTGGGGTGTACTCTCCTGGTCGCTGACCCATTGGACTTTTGATTAAAACAAAATAGTGCATTGGAACTTTCATTATATTGGCAAATAGTAGAAGCACAGAAAACAGATGAGAATCTGGTAGACATTGTAAAAATGGAAGAGGTTACACTTGATGATGACAGTGTAGTTCGACTTAAAGGCCGATTGTATGTTCCAGCGGAAGTTGAGGTGTGGCAAAAGGTATTAGAGGAAGCTCACAGGTCTACGTATACTATTCATCAGGCAGCACAAAAATGTATCAAGATTTGAAAAGCACTTTTGGTGGCCAACATGAAGAAGGAAATAGCAGAATTTATATCAAGATGTCTGGTATGTCAGCAGGTAAAAGTAGAACATCATAGGCTTGGGGGATTATTACAACCATCGCCTATTCCACAATGGAATGGGATGACATAGCTATAGATTTTGTAGTAGGTTTACCCAGAACATCATCAGGTTACAATGGAATTTGGGTTTTTGTGGACAGATTAACTAAAGTGTGCAGATTGTTGGTGTGGGTATGTCATGGACCGTGGACAGATTAGCCAGATTGTATGTGGACAAAATAGTACCGTTGCATGGAATTCCAATGACAATTGTCTCAGATAGAGATCCCAGGTATACATCAGGTTTCTGGAGAAGTCTACAAAGAGGAATTGGTACTAAATTGAGGTATAGTTCAGCCTATCATCTGCAGAAAGATTGATAAAGAGAGAGACATTAATTCAAACCATAGAAGACATGTTGAGAGCCTGTTGTTTAGTATGGGAACGTACTTGGGAGCGCCATTTAGGCATGGTAGAATTTGCTTATAACAACAGTTACCAGCATGTATGGGAATGGAACCTTATGAAGCTCTATATGGAAGACCATGCAGAACACCATTGAACTGGCATGAGGTAAGTGAAAGACAAATCAACAGTGCTCAGAAATGGTGAAATTCATTTAGGAAAGCTTAAAATAGCCCAGAGTCATCAGAAAAGTTATGCAGATGCCAGGCGCAAACCATTACAATTTGAAATTGGTGATTATGTATTTCTAAAGTGTAAGATCCACGAATTTTGTTCTCATTATGTTTATTTGAATTTTTGTGCATATTATAATTATTTATCTACTTATGTGCATATATATGTGGTTATTTCTATGCATATAATATATTTATTTAAATGTGCATATAGTATTTAATATTGATGTGCATATTGTATTTATTTATTCTGTGTATGTGTGTTATTTAATTATTTCTATATTCTGGCCGAAATTCCAGTTAACGTCAACACACATTGATGTTAATTGTAGGTTACGCAACATGTGTGACATTGACTACATGGCTAGGAGAGGTTGACGTCCAGATCGATGGACGCTGACTCCCTGTTAACAGCAACAATATGGCCGTTTACTTCTACATTTATGTTTGGGTGTCCAGATCTGAAATGGATGTGTTTTCTCTGGTTCTTGATTAGGAAACTATTCCCAATGGTAGGAAACCTAATCCAACTCATACCCTAACCCATTTGTCTTATAAAACCTATAGATTTTAGCCAGGTTAGGTCTTTTACTCAAGAGGAAAACTAGGGTTTGTGGAGAGAAAAACCAGTGCGTTTGCAGGGCTTGATCTGGCATGTGTGGGCTTCTTCCGGCGATCTACATCGACTGGGAGGTGCTTCTTGGATTGTTGAATCACCCCCGACTCCGGAGATCGATCTACATCAACAAAAAGACTGGATTTGGGAGGAGTTTTCAGCTTCTTGGCTTGCCCGAGGAGAGCTTCTTCGACTATTAATCCCTTTAGAGATTTATTTTCATGCAAGTAATCGAGGGGTCTCATCCTTAGACATATCCTTTAGGTCCTAGGAATTTTATGGAATTTTAATCGTGTCGTGGAACCCCCAATTCTCACTATTTTTGGAGTTCGGTCTACACTTCTGCAGACAGGTGATTGATGGCAAGCCTGTTGCCGTCAAGATCTTGAGTTGGCGGCAACATCGTGTGTCGTTAACCCATGTTGGCGGCAAGGCCCTTGCCGTCAAGTTCTTCAGGTTTTTCAGAAATGTGAACTTGATCTATGTGATGTGATTTTCGGACTTATGGTTGTCTGTATATGCTGTAAAATTTATGGTTAGTCAAGTATGATCAGTAGGTCATATCATGAGGTTCAGTTGAATTTTTGTGCATGGTTTTTAATTATTAAAATTCCTGCTGCAGTGGATTAAGCATGTTATGATAATATTTAATTCTAAAAAATTAGTTTTACTGCATGATAATGTCACAAAAAAGTTTGTATGATATTAGGGTTACTGTTCTCATGTTTTGAACCTATAGAACTGATTTCTCTACTATCTACCATGTTAAGTAGATATTTCATTGAAATTACCTGAATTCTATGTTAAATTGTTAAAATTACTTTTTCTTTTGCGAAAAATATGAAATATTGACATGTGACATATTACCTGTAAGAAGTCTGTGGTAAAAATTTGACACTATTTTGACACCCGTGGGTACTATTGATTTGAACGAGGTGTTAAACCATGATTAAGTGTATGTGAGTAAACCATGTAAAATTTAGTGATTTGCAACATGATTAAGCACTGTTATGATTAAATGCCACTTTGAAATAGTAATTTCATATTCTGTAAACTGAAGCATGGGAATGAGTTAAATAGTGCATGTAAATGAGTTAAATAGTGCATGTGAATAATGGAAACCATGTGATAAAGTGTTAATGTGCAAAGTGTGCCGATATTGACACTGCTACCATAGAAGGTTGTGGAGCCGTACTGTACTAAAGTCCCTATGGAAAGGCTCAATGTGCATGTGATATCCTATGGGCATTAGGATGAAATCATGGAGGTGGACAAGTACCACTGGTTAGGGTGTGAGGGCTTCTCCCGGTCTGCGTAGTTACCAAGATCATCACTGTATTGCCTAGGTGACGGGTATGTGTGTCCTTCTTTATGGTGGTTCGGACTATGTGTCACGGAAAATAAGCGTAAAAAGTGTGCAATGTTAATATGTGAAATGTGAACATGTGAAAGTGTTATGTGAATGTGTTAACATGTGAAAAGATGTGGAACCATGTGAATGTGATATATTTATATTAAAACAGCAAGCTTAAGATGTGAATAAGTGTTATAAAAGCATGTGGAAATGATTAGATATCATGCTAGGATGCTAGTTACCTTGTGTATAATTCCATACTCTAATATGTAGAATTGTGAAATGATATGAATAGAGTTTGAAACCATGAATCATGTTACATACTATGTGTAGAAAGCATGCCATAGGTTATTCATGGATATTGTTTATTTTAAGAATATGATTGATAGGAGTTGTGATTAGTAACATGAATCAAGCTATTTATCATGCGTAGAAAACATTTGTAGGTTGTTTATGTATAATTGTTAATTAACATGAAGCATGTAGCATGTATTTCTCTCATTTTCTAAAAGACTAGCATGTGTATGTGATGTGTGTAAGGATGTACCTTAGGTTGCTTTTTGGGTCTTGTTGAAAGACTCATACTTGCTTTGGCGTACATGTGAGATAGGTGTCCCCGTACTTAAGGAGGACTTAGTGCGCAGCGACTCCGAGCGTGAGGAGTAGCTACTTTTGTGGAGATCGCTGCTTAGTTTGCCTTATTTCATAGTATGTAAACAATGTCATGAACAATGTATTTCATTTGGACTTGAAATAATGTGGACTTTTGTTATTTACATTTGATATATAGATTGTGGAATATGTGAATAATGATGGAATAAGAGTTATTTCTTTTATTTTTTGCTGTACTCTTTCGTTATTCATGTATGTTTCAACCTATTGTATAATGTTAGGTAAATGTGCCACTGTGACGGCACCCTTTGTACCGACGTGGATTGGAATAATCGTGCCGATATAAAGAGGGTCGTTACAAAAAGTTTCTCCTACAAAAGGTGTATTTAGGTTCAGTGGAAGGGGTAAATTGAGCCTGAGATATGTTGGCCCATTCCAGGTTCTAGAAAGAATTGGTGAGATAGCTTACAGAATAGATCTCCTAAAAGACTTACGGATGCACATAATGTGTTCCATGTTTCTATGTTGAGAAAGTACATCAGGATTCTTCCCAAATAGTCAGCTACACCCGAGATGATTTGAAACTAGATATGTCAATGCCAGAATATCCGGTACAGATTACAGGACGGAGAATCCAAAAGCTAAGAAACAACCACTTTGGTAATGAGTTGGAGTTATCCTAACTCCAACCCATGATCAAAGTTATACATGGCTAACCCACTTTTTGCTTTGGTAACAAGTGAGTTAACGCACTTGAATAAATGGAGTTAACCCACATGTTTGTGAGTGCTTGGTTGGCATTGAAGGGTTAACTTTTCCACTTTGATTAGAATACCCAAACTACCCCTGTACCAACACTTTATACATTTAAACTATGTACCTTTCATTGGAATAGTTTAATCATAGAAGCTATTTTATAAATGGAATCAACATATTACCATCAATAAAAAATACTAATAATCGGTAAAAAAAATAATAGTACTAAAAAATATGCGGTGGTACTTGTATTAGTTGTGATTATTTGGTACTTTAACAAATTATTTTTTATAATCATATATTTTTTTCACATCAATAGAAAAATTAATTGTAACGAACATCGACTTATTGATAATTAAAAATGACATTTTATTTAATAACAACAAATTATAGGTTGTAATCATGCCTCTATTTTTTTTTCGAATAATTTATTAAAAAAAAAACGGACATCACCTCCCCTGTTTCTCTTATATTTACATTATTTGTACCTGTTCCTATATGTAGCAACAAAACTTTAATAAAAAAAAGACACAACATGGAAGACATGGTAAATTTTAAATGTAACAAAATTCATTCAACATTTATTAAAAACACATGTTGTTCTTGTATGTAACAACATAACTTTGGAAAAAAAAGACATAACATGGAACACATGGTAAATTTTAAATGTAACAAACTTGATTGAATAATAATTACCAGCATAACATGGAAGGCTCAATGCAGCCTTCAAATTTATACATGGAACTATTTTAATTGCCTCCTTCATTTTCCGTGCATGATAAAATATGTGACAAAATGAATGCAATGTTAGTCACATGGTAGAGAATATAATTTATGAAAAAGTTGAACATAAATGTTTAAGAAATATCAACGTACCTTCTGTAACGACATACACTCCTACTTGAATGTTGTCAACCTGCAGTAATGTTGGATCACATTTGTATGATATGATGTGAATTTTTTTGGCTCAGATCGGCTACACAAAATATATCCGTATTTTCAATGGGGTTGTCAATTTGACCATCCAACCATTCAATTGGATAAGGATGTCCATCATCATTGCCCATGTAAGTATATATGTGATATCACATGTTCAATAATTATAATACATTCACTAAATAATCTCTGGGATTGCAATTGATGCCATCAAACCAAATATTTGCAAAGAATGAATATACGACAATTTTTTTTGGCTGAGATCGGCTACACAAAATATATCCGCATTTTCAACAGGGTTGCCAATTTGACTATCCGACCATTGAATTGGTTAAGGATGCCCACTCATCATTGCCCATGTAAGAATATACGTGATATCACATGTTCAATAATTTATAATACATTCACAGCATAATATCTGGGATTGCAATTGATGCCATCCAACCAAATACTGCAAAGGATGAATATATGAGAAATTTTTTTGGCTCAAATCGGCAACACAAAATATATCCGCATTTTTAATGGGGTTGCCAATTTGACCATCCGACCATTGAATTGGATAAGGATGCCCACTCGTCATTGCCCATGTAAGTATATATGTGATATCACATGTTCAATAATTTAAAATACATTCACTGCATAATATTTGGGATTGCAATTGATGCCATCCAACCAAATATTTGCAAAGAATGAATATACGACAATTTTTTGGCTCAGATTGGCTACACAAAATATATCCGCATTTTCAGTGGGGTTGCCAATTTGACCATCCGACCATTGAATTGGATAAGGATGCCCACTCATCATTGCCTAAAACCTTTGAATTCACAAGGTCTTTATGATCTCCAACCATTGAACAACTTGACGAGGTCATTGTGTAATGGCAATGTCCTTTCTTTGAACCCTGTAGCCAATGGGTTGAACTGTAATGGAAGAATGAAATAGTAATTAATTAATTTGGTCAATAATATGTATACATAATCGTCATTGGTAAAATTTTATAAAAACCTCAAGATATTGCTGCAAGCTAATTCTGAACCTCGTATTTATTAATCTCATCATCCCAGTGAAAACTGACTACATTGATGAAATCATGAGCGATCAAATAAAATGACCTATAGAATGTAAACGATGTATGAAATGTGATACGGGCCAAGCCACGCAAAAGTCCTTGTTGAAAACATTTTGGACGTTCTTCCATCCTTCCTCATTCAAAGAGTCGCCTATGATGTTTTTACATTCTATTTGTTGTCCAATTAAATATATCAGGACAAAGTCCTTCTCCAGGTCGCAAATTGCACCTACATGTAGTTGAAATACTCATTAAGTGCACAAATGAATTTGATTACAATAAAAACAATGACACATGAAACAGCTCACTAGTTGGATAATAAAGTTGTAACCATGCTAATTGAAACAAAATATTAAGATAATAGGTCAAATTACAACTCAGTTAGCCATCCACAGTTGTGTGGCAATCGCATCTCAGAGAGCTCCTCCTACCATCTTGTCAGATGCACTAACAGAATGATTTGGGTCTTCCTCATGTCATCATCTTCGTCCTCCCTCCCTCCTTCACGACTTAAGTTAAAATAAAAGTCCTCGCCTTGTTGACGTCGGACAAAATTGTGCACAACACAACATGCAATAACAATCAACAATTGTGTACGAAATGGATAATAGTTCCCCTCTCTCAACGTTTGAAATCTATTCTACAACACCCCAAATGCACCTTCCACACAATTACGAAGTTGGGCGTGGTGATGGTTGAACTTGTCTCTCATGTTCTTATACCGTTCATTGCCACGTCCATGAAATTCTTGGATATGGTATCTTTCCCCACGATATGGAGCCACAGAATGAGCAGTGTTTCCATATCTTGAGTCCACTAGGTAGTACTTTCCTATGAGATATTAACAGATTACATTAGCACATATTACGTTAAAAGAATTATGCGTGGGTAGTCATAACAAGATAATCATACCTTCCAAAATGTAAAAGCCACCTACATCCGTATCCCTCCTGAGGACAGCCATGTCAGCAACTGCTCCTCAAAACCTACCCCCACATATTGGAAGACAAGGTCAAACCCCCATGACATTTTGACTGACCATTCCTTTCCGGTTCCTATACCGTGCTTGTTTTCTCGAATATGCGCTTGCGGGACGTGGGTACCATCAATTGCTCCAATGGCATCCTAATAGAAAGTGAAAATGAGTATCTTAAGACAATGAGCTCTTTAATTAAAGGAGGCAATTTTTACCTTGAAGTAAGGATAAAATCTATCATCATGTTGAATGCGGGGGAGCATATGATCAGTCAAACTTGGTAGTTTTATGTAAGTGAAGTGTAGGGAAGCCAATGCTTTTGTGACTTCACGGACGTGTTTATTGATTGTCTCAGAAGAGTGTTGAAATGGTCGCACATAGCTCTGGATGCCACACTGTGACCCATTGCATACATGAAAATTCCTAGTTTCTCCGTGGCTGTGACATAACGGGAATCATGAATAAGATCTATTTCCATAAGTTCGTCTCTTAATTTCATGAACATCGTGGGATGTAGTCTGAACATGTTGTAGGAACGTCGTTCATGTCCCTATAGAACCTCATAAATCCATATGTGTCCACTATGACTACTTGTGTGCATAGGCCTTGGGACACTGTGTTCCTCATTTGATTCAAAATCTCATCAGCAATTGCTCATCCATGGCTAAGAAGATGGCATTCTCTATTGAACCACTCTTATATTTTATTCTTTATTTTGGTGATAACAAAACTCATGATTAATTTAAATATTATGAATATATTTAATGTCATGTTTTTCTTGCAAATACAACATACTATGGCACTATCAATTCTTGACTTGCACTGAAAAGCAAAATCGATTGTTGTTCAATGCACATTGATTACTGTCTAAGTGTTGCATCGATTACTGTCTTTAAAGTCCACATTGATTACAGTTCACTTAAACATCGACTTCAGTCAGAATATCAATTTCATTTAAACACGATTTCACTGAAACATTGATTTCGCTTAAACATCAACTCCATTGAAACATCGATTTCATTCAACATCGATTTCACTGAACATCGACTTCGTTTCAACGACGATTATGCCTCAACATCGATTACACTTATACATGCATTACATTCAAACATCGATTATCTTAAATATCGATTACGTTTCACTTAAACATCGATTACGTTTAAACATCAACTCTATTTGAACATCGATTGTCTTTTAACTACAACATTGACTACCTTAAGACATCGATTGCCTTTACATTTCAAATGTTTCAAAATGTCTTTGGCGCCCAAATGAAAAGTCAAATATACTTCACATGTTTCTCTATCTGACTGAAGATCTTCTTCCTGTCTATCCCTCAGGGTAGGTGAGATACTTTAGTAATGATCATGGACTTACACATAAGAAGGTATGAACTTTCTGTCAGAAGACTCTTCTAGTCTAACCTTTTCTTCCATGCATTAAATGTCTGCAGGAATATTCTAATCCTAGTCAAAACATCATGGACCTACTGTTAGTATCCGTTAGACACATGAAGATGGTTAGACATAAGAAGAAGGAAAGGAGATGAAGAAGAAGTTGAGAAATGACTGGAAAGAACCCCAAAAGAATCCAAGAAGCTCCAACGGCTACTCATCAACGGATTTGTTCAAGCTGCTCCATAAAAGGGAGAAGAAAAAAAGAAGAAAGATCAGACCGAACTTGATGATCATTCAAAGAGTGTACATCTAGTGAGAAGCCTCAACGCCATACACACTCAAAGCAAGAGAGAAAGAGCTCGAGCCCAAGAAAAAGTGTGCAAGCAGTCATCTGAAATCTTCAAGGTTCAAGCCTCTTTCCTCTCTTCACTCCCTCTGTGCATCATTGTAAATCTGGGAGAGTCTGTAAGTTGAGAGCTAGAATTCCTTTGTTCATCTTGTATCGCTCTCAACCTGTTCTTTCTTTTCTATGAAAGATTTTTGTCCAGTTGTAGGACTATATACAATATTTTTCTTCCTGTGTGGGGAGAAGGCCAGTTGGGTTGCTGGTAGTTTCTGTCCAGCTAAGGGACTGTTTTTAGCACTTCCTTTTAGGTAAAGGAAGAACCTAGCTGTGGTTGGTGTCAGCTAAACTGCACTGGGGTTTATTCCAGGAGGTTGGCTTCTTGACCTGTAATAGAAGTGAGTTTCCTTCCTACTCAGAAAGGAAGAGGACCAGCAGGGAGCTGGGGGTTTGTATATCCTTGGGGGGATTGTACCCTGGTTAGTGAAATCCCAAGATTTACTTGGGGACTGGTCGTAGGTCTTCCTTTTGAGAAGTACTGAACCAAGATAAAATCTCTGTGTTCATTTGTGTGATTGTTTAAATTTGTTTCCGCACTGCTACTCTATATCACACACTATCACATTCACTAACCAAAGTTTTTAAGTTGTGAAAATTTATGTAGCTATTCTATTCACCCCCCCCCCTCTAGAAAGCTTACTGCCAACCGTAAGCGGACCAATATTCTCCTCACAAAAGATCTCCCGTACTAATGTGTCCACATCAACAAAAGGTCCTAATATTTAGAAACATAATAAATTAACTTGAGAAAGAGAAGAAGTCACTACAAATGAAATAACACGACAAGTAGCTTGAAGTAGTCAACTACGTTTCTTAAAATACAATGAACATGACAACTAACATTAAGAAGATTAGAAAAATAAGGAACAATATCATGAGCATAATAAGTAGGGAATGTCATTGTTCAGGCCATGCATTCTGATTCTTTTTGTGCATAGGTAATTGAGTCATAAGATGCATAGGTTGATCTCCTTCGTACTTGAGACGTAGATCCATGTACAACATTCCATGGTAAGTGTGTTGCGCTTCTTCTAAGTTTGAGAATCATATAGACTTTACTCCCGGGTATCCATTGACATTGGCATAACAATCAGCCCAAGTGTGGTATTCCTGGTTGACGACCAACCCAAACTACATAGCACATAAACTTGCCCATTTAAGAATGACTACTGGCCTACAATACCATAAGGTGCCGACTCATATTCATAATGATAATTTCATAGGAGTACAAGAGAGAGAACTTCTACGAAGGGAAATTAAAAAGCAAATGAGGTTACTAATACATGTTACTAGGATGAAGATAGAGAAACATGATACTAAAATGACAAAAACAAACACAAAAGACCCACATCCAGTACTAACATGGCGAGCATCTCAAGAAGTTGCATTAAAGATCCATGCTAAAGCATCCTCATCATCAAGAGCCATGAACCATGCTCTCTTCTTAGGCTACTCGAAGAGGGTCGATGCTAGGAATAGTAGTTGTTGGTTGTATCCTGGCAAAGACTTCATCCTAACAACACATCTCTCATTGTGTATTGCTCTTGTGGTGTGGATGATGTGGTTGATGAAGCAGAAAATAAAGCTTGGACCATATTGATGCACTCATTGTTCATCATACAATACTGTGATAGTATTGTGGGATCGAATGACTTCTTGCTCTTTCTCTTTCGAGAACATGTGGATGCATGATCGTTCCTCCTTCTAGCTTGGGATGTTGCCTCATCTTCCACATGATGAATGTTTGTGGGTGTCTTCTCTCCAACTGGCCGTGAAGGAGGATTTGGTTGTGAGGATGATGGAAAGGGTTGAAATTGTCATCATCAATTGAATAAAATTGGCGTGACTCTATTCCTATAGCATTAAATTGCTCTCGGCCAACACTATCATCATCTCCAAAAGACCGTCTAGCCTCCACATCTACTTCTTGGGTCGAGCCCATGAAATGACGGCCACGAACTGTTGTCTTTCCACACAAGATGTCTAGCTATCTTTTGTATGGAAATGGTTTGTCCAGATACTTCTTGAATTCAGAATTGGACTGTGGATTAAAAAAATTCATTTACATGTGATATGCAAAATGTGGTTTGGACTATATTTTACTTGCTACCCTACTGCAATTTCTGCCTATATGCTTTCTTTGTTAGGTGCAATAGGTAAATTTCGTTCATCATCCCATCCCCATCCAGATCGTGTGCGCAATTGTTCGTAGATGTGGTATATTTTCTTTATGTTCCTCCAACGATTCTTTAAACAATCTTTATCCTTTCTCACATTGGCAGTCCTATTGAACTGATCCAAAATGTCTTGAAAGACATTTGCTTTGAATGTGCCTTGACTACCATAGCTTTTATGGTACTCATCGATCAACAAATCTAATAATCTCTTGTCTTGTCGAAAGGTCCAATTTGGTGATCAACCCTTTCCCATGGACATAGGCACTGAGTTTTCTAATTTAAAACAACATGATGACACAACAAGAAGTCAATATAACTACAGTTATGACTTAAAACAATAAACATAAGAATAAGGACAATGCCTTCATTTTTGAACAAACAAACACATCATACATGAACAGGTCATCATGTCATAACAACTAAGTCATGGGTCTTCAGACTCACTAAATAGTTGGACTATGTCAACATAAAATGGCAAGCTCCTTCCCTTAAACCACAAAGCCAGTCGGTTGAACTGCAAATGGAATAAGGAATTATTGATCTGAGTTTAAAGACCTTTTACTCATACCTACAAGAATATTTGGGAACTACAAACCTCATTGTACGCATCCCACAAAATGTCGTTGCTGACAAATGTTGAATTTTCATCATCCCACGTAAAAACCTACGTTGTCTTGTAGGTCTTTGGATATGACGTATATGTTCTTGTAAAAACATAATCTACTTCTCAAATGTGTTATAGTCACATGACAACCATACTTTCTCACAAAAGTCTCCTTAATCATGTCCCATGCATGGCTTGGTATGAAGTCCCCATCTAATAGTTCATTCCTAAGCAAATCAAGAAATGTCCGGTCCATATCAAAGGTCCACACATAACCTAAGTGGTTGGTAAGAAATAACAATGAGCACTATGTTTAAACAAAATGAGGGCAGACATTCATTCTACATATTTAATACTTCCTTCATAAAATAGTTTTCAACAAAATATTGCACCACATTGTACTCTATGTAAAGCTGATAGGAAGTTCAAATTGTACCTGGTTCGGACATTGACCTTGAGGCAGTTGGGGCAGGTGACAAGAAGCATGAATGGAGATTCTGAACTTAATTAGATTTATTAAATCATTGGAAGTTAATGAAGAGTAGTCGGCTGAGTCATAAAAAATTTAGAAGTTTTAGGTGAGTCTGAGCATTTTCTGCTTCCTAGACTTTACCATATCATAGTCTGAGCATTTTCTGTCAAAGAAGCCTATTTGGTCTGTACATAATATATTAGTAATGACATGAACAGGGAAAACAATAATTGGAATTGAACAAAAAAGCATAAGTTTACCACTGGCAACAATAAAGGTGGGTATAAACATAAGAAGGGAGGGAAAAAAAGCATAAGTTTACCATGGCAACATGAAGGATGTTGGAAAACAAGCAAAACCAAACCAGAAGTTAAAGACCTAAAATATTTTCGTGGATGTCTATGACTGAAAAAAATAAATTAGCCAAAACATGGGGAGGGGAAGATAAAGGAACCACAACAACCCATACATGGATATAGCCAAAACGAAAAGGAGTTTTTAATCAAATTATTAGCCAGGAAGCCGGAAAAGGGCAAACAGACAGTAGAATAATTGGAATGAACAAAAATGCATACATGGATATAGCCCAAAACAAAAAGGAGTTTTTAAAAGAAATTTTTATCCAGGAAGTAGGAAGAGGGCAAACAAATAGTAGAATGATTGGAATTGAATAAAACAGCATAAGTAAACCACTGACAGCAGTAACATGATCACAAGGTTTAGCCGATTAATAATTTGGAGATGGTTGGATCTAATCATATACACAAGAAAACTCAGAAACATTTAACCCAGACCAAGGAACCATAAAATGCCTACCATCCATGTAAAGGTGGGTATAAACATTTCATTAGCTAAGGACAGGAGCGATTGTGTCCCAAACTGATAAAGGGGTTCCTTGCAACATAAAGGATGTTTGGAAAACAAGGAAAACCAACCAGAAGTTAAAGGCCTCAAATAATTTTGTGGATGTCTATGACTCTAAAAAAAAAAAACAATAGCCAGAACATGGGGAGGGGAAGATAAAGGAACCACAACAACCATACATGGATATAGCCAAAACCAAAATGAGTTTCTAATAAAATTATTAGTTAGGAAGCAGGAAGAGGGCAGACAAGCAGTAGAATAATTGGAATTGAACAAAAATGCATACATGGATATAACCCAAACCAAAAAGGAATTTTTAAAAGATTTTTTTAGCCAGGAAGCAGGAAGAGGGCAGATAGGTAGTAGAATAATTGGAATTGAACAAAAAAGCATAATTAAACCCCTGACAGTAGTAACATGATCAGAAGGTTTAGCCGATTAATATTTGGAGACGGTTGGATCTAATCATATACACAAGAAAACTCAAAAACATTAACCCCAACCAAGGAACCAGCAAATGTCTGCCATCCATGTAAAGGTATAGGTATAAACAGTTCATTAGCTAAAGAAAGGAGAGATTGTGCCCCAAACTGATAAAGGGGTTCCTTGCAACATGAAGGATGATTGGAAAACAAGGAAAACCAAACCAGAAGTTAAAGACCCCAAAGAATTTCGTGGATGTCTATGACTGTAAAAAAAAAAAAAAATAGCCAGAACATGGGGAGGGGAAGATAAAGGAACCACAACAACCCATACATGGAAATAGCCAAAACAAAAATGAGTTTCTAATAAAATTATTAGCCATGTAGCAAGAAGAGGGCAAACAGGCAGTAGAATAATTGGAATTGAACAAAAATTCATACATGGATATAACCCAAACCAAAAAGGAGTTTTTAAAAGAAATTTTTAACCATGAAGCAGGAAGAGGGAAGACATGCAGTAGAATAATGGAATTGAACAAAAAAGCAAAAGTAAACCACTGACAGTAGTAACATGATCAGAAGGTTTAGCTGATTAATAATTTGGAGACGGTTGGATCTAATCATATACACAAGAAAACTCAGAAACATTTCCCCCCAACCAAGGAACCATAAAGTGCCTACCATCCATGTAAAGGTGGGTATAAACACTTAATTAGATAAAGATAGGAGAGATTGTGTCCCAAACTAATAAAGGGTTTCCTTGCAACATGAAGGATGTTTGGAAAACAAGGAACACCAAACCAGAAGTTAAAGACCTCAAAAATTTTGTGGATGTCTATGACTCTAAAAAAAAAAAACAATAGCCAGAACTTGGGGAGGGGAAGATAAAGGAACCACAACAACCCATACATGGATATACCCAAAACCAAAATGAGTTTCTAATAAAATTATTAGCCAGGAAGCAGGAAGAGGGCAGATAGGCAGTAGAATAATTGGAATTGAACAAAAATGCATACATGAATATAGCCCAAACCAAAAAGGAGTTTTTTAAAAGAAATTGGTAGGCACACAAGTAGCTATCTGTCAAAGTACCCTATTTGGTCTCAACAAAAAAAAATCCAGCTCTTCTAAAGGGTTCATTCCTCTGATAATTTTGAGATCATACATGTCCCAAAATCCTGAAATCCGAAGAGAATGACAACAAGGATAAGTTTACCACTGGCAGAAATAACATGATCAGAAGGTCTAGCCCATTAATAACATGAAGGATGTTTTGAAAACAAGGAAAACCAAACCACTAACTTGAAGGATGTTTGGAAAACAAGGAAAAACAAACCAGAAGTTAAAGACCTCAAATAATTTCGTCGATGACTAAGACTGTAAAAAAAAAAAAAAATGCCAGAACATGGGGAGGGGAAGATAAAAGAACCACAACAACCCATAGATAGGCCAAATTGAACAAATTATATGAAAAAATTGGAGGAAACCAAAATACATTGAGATGGCCAAAGCCAAAATGAGTTTAAAAAAGAAGTATTAGCGAGACTGTAACAGAGATAGCCAACACATTCAAAGAACCATTAATCCATCCTTGGTGTACATGGAAACAGCCAACCATATAAAAGAAGTCATATATGATTATTTGGTTATTTTTCCACTTTGGAGATAGCTTCTTTCACAGAACGGATATCTACTATGTGTAGATAGTTTAACAAACAGAGGAAATATAAGAAATCTAACCTTTTTCTGAAAGGCAGGAACAATCTGAAGAATCCTCCCATGATCAGTAACACACCCAAAATCAAAAAAAGAACTCGTAATTAGCCAAAATTTAAAAGAGTATAAAAAAATGAAAATGGACAAGAACTCACTCCTACAATAGCCTCAACTAAACAACAACACTTTTGCAAGAGTGTGAGAAGTAGACAACAGTGGGGATTTATACACAACCCATCGAAACCAGGTTCAAGAAAGGGGCAAGGAAGGGAAGGGTACAGTCATGGGTAGGGCACATACACCGTAAACCCTTCGATTGTCACAAGGAATCAGGTCATACTTACCAGGGTGAAGAATGGGGCAACAAAGGGTACAGTCACGGCCGGAGGAGGTGACTCCTGTATGAAGTAAGCATCACGAGCGACGATGGGGGAGTTGACAACTCAGTCTACCATGGTCCTCCTGCAGAAACCAGAAGCACATGGAGTAGTCATAGTGCCCCATAGAGGAATCTGCAACTAGATAGATAGGGCACGACCGCAACAGCAGATGGGAACAACGGGAGCTCGATAGGGGAAAGCTTCGCACGGCGATGGTGTAAAGCTTCACAGGAGGAAACCTTGTCACGGGTGAAAGGGGATGTCCGATGGATCGATTGAGACGTTGAAGGAGTGATGACCAGAGGAATCCTCTTCTGGGCAAAAAATTCGCATGCGAGCAATGGCGGATACTTTCGCGGTAGGTGCAACAGCTTTTTTATGGTACAGGAGGGGTAAATGGTGTAGGTGATGAGTGGGTCATCTTTAATCCACCCTCCGAGGTGGTTTGAGAAAGCCAGGGTTAACTGAGAGTTAACCCTAATCCAACTACATTAAACTTATGTTAAAGTTTATGCATTACTAAAGCACTTTTTGAGTTAACTCTGAGTTAATAAAGTTAACTCTGAATTAACTCATTACAAAGTGGCGCAAATAGATTGATCTAGTAAAAATCATATGGGAAAACAGACAAGGCAGAGAAGACACATGGGAATGGCAAAGGAAATGATGAAAGCATAACCATACTTGTTTGAGTAAGATTTTAATTCTTTTAGGTGATAGTACCATGCATATTTAGTTGTAAGTTATATGTTCATGTTTCTACTTAAATTTCAAGGACGAAAGTTCTTTTAGGTGATAGTACGTATGTAACGTAGTATGACTCAGATGACTGAGGTTATCTGTTCAAGTGGCCAGTGTGTGGCTTTTGACTTGTGTTTGGAGTGTTTCACAGGTTGTTTGCACATTGTGGGCCGAGAACGTGGGCCCAGGGCGCCCACTGGTTCCCTGTCTGTGAACGTGACGGGGGTGAACATCGCGTTCTGAACGTGACAGTTCAGGGTGTCGCGTTCACGTTGCCACTGTTTAGGGTCGTTTGGCTGCATGCCCGCCGTGTGGCACGCACAGGGCAGCCAGCTGGCGTCAACGGTGAGAAGGCGACGGCCAATACTATCGCATTATTGTCATGACAGAAAGGTGCGTCACATTCTTAACTCTATAGAGTTAAGAACTTAGGTTGGCCAGACAGAGCTCAGAAAGCTCTGCTCGGCCAACAGAGGGTTTGCAGGTGGTTATGGGGCGATTTGAGGTTTTGGAGGTGGTTTCGACGTGTTCTCGTTACGAGGACGTGGTTCAGAGCAGGGGAAATGCTGAACCATTGTTGTTCTTTGTGTAGTTCACGTAGGTAGGACGATTCCACCTTGTTTTTCATTGTAGATAGTATGTTTAGGATGTTTAATCCATGGAATGAGTTTTTGATGTTAGACGGCATGCTAGTGTAATTGTTAGACTATTTATAAATGCTCTATATAGATGCTTGCACGGTTTGTGTGGGTTATCCAGAGATGGAACCCCGGAGTTGGGGCTCTGTCTGTGAAGGCGATGACTTAGGGGTGTCGCATTCAGAACGCAATAGTCCGACATGTCGCATTCTGCTTCAGAACACGTCGTATTGAGGCGTCGCGTTCTGAAGGCCACAAAGCACCCCGTCTCCTTCTCGCTTTCGAAGGCTATAAGTTTGTCCATGGTTTCATGATTATCGTTTGGTTTTATTTCTTATTTATGAAGTTAAAAGGCAGTGTGTAGGCACGTGTCGAGAGTGAGGAATGTTGTGTTTGCTTGGTATGTGAGTATGTTGTGAGTAGTACGACGCCTTTCGTGGTTACTCTCTAGTCGGGTACCCCAGATTTGGTGTGAGCCAGGCACGTTAGTGCTCGAGATTTTTCCCAGTACTATGTGTACCATCGAGGTCTATGTCGTCATCTTAGACACCCTCACTCTTAGGTAGAGTTGTACGTCCGGTTGATGGAAAGACCACAGAGGGACAACGACATGTAAGAGTTTGTGTTTAGTCAGTTATAGCGCGCTCGTGGTTGGGGGCACGGACACCAGTAGAGGTACTGAGAGCCCCAGCCAGTATTGTTTTCCCAGTGCCTCACTTTAGGGAGCTCGGGCCGGCGTCCCTAAAGGTGCTCGGCATGGGCCTACGGTGGTGTGGTCCCTAGGTGTGGTGTTGGTTGGTCTCCACAGTTTCTTGACCTTGTTGTGGTGGAGCGGCAGCTGGACCCTTCGTCCGTTGCTGTGAGACTGAGAGGTAGTCCTGTGTGGTTTGTCCGAGTTAGTTGCTGGTGTCGCGAACCTCTCTTCGTGACCCGAGTGTGGCGTTATCCTAGTCTAGCTCGTACACTTGAACGAGGTTTGCCGTTTATTTATTAAGAGTTGATTTCTGTAATAGTTTGAGTTATTAATATTTACAGTTTTTATATCATGTGTAGGTAGCACTATAAATACTATAAATTGCCTAGTATAGCTTCTTGCTTCTTACTTTGTGAGTTTGGTTTTGTACAACTTTTGGGGTGTTTCCCTACTGATCCATTGACTTGTGAGGCTCACTCCTACTACTTTCAGGTGAGGGAGAGTAGGAGGGTTCCCGTCCCTTATCTAGTTCGGAGCCGCACCATAGCAGAGTTGGGTCTGCACCTCCAGCAGTGTAATCCTTACTTTCTATTCACCTCGGGGTATGCCCCAGGTTGTTGTACTATATATTTGACTCTAGTTGAGGAGTGGCTATGTATATTCATATAAATATTTGTGAGATGTGGAATGGTTATATATTTGAGGTGTTTCTTTTTATTTCCACGGACATGTGAATGATATCTCTTGCGGTTACGGCTCATTCGCGGGAGGTGAATTCGGGTCAAGCTCGTTATTAGGTTAACATGTTTGAACGGTGAGGACCGCTACATTTTTGAAGTCTTAACTTTGTGGTTCTTGTAGAAATGATTCCTATGCCAAGTTTTGATAATTTGTTCTTGCTGGGGTTGTAGAGTTTTATTGTGGCTCGATGATGTTACATGATCTTTTCTTGAATCCATTGAGATATTTGATACTAGAGACAAAGGTTTGGTTCGTAAATGGAGTTCATTGAGTATGCCTTCGAGTCTTCATGACTATTTTTCTGCTCTCTGGACTTACCTTCATTAGGGGAATTGCACTCTATCATTTTGTCAGGGAAAAAAAGCTTCCATGTTATACAGTCCACCTTGTTTCTTTCTGTTGTTCAATGTTGTCTCCTAATTAAAATATATATTTTTGAGATTATATATAATATACATGTGCCATTTTAGATCTTAATAAGGTGGTTTGTGGGCTATGGATATTTATGTAATCTAAGATATTTGCTATTTTCTAACAGCTTTAAAATACTTAGTCATTGAATTTCTCACTTAATACAATTCAACCTTCTTTGATGGTCCTTGGTTCTTTTCATGTAGTGGCCTAGATGAATCAACTTATCTGTGTTAGCCCAATAGAGTGATACATTCAATAGATATATCCCTTTTATGTATGCTTCTTGGCATGGTTGCATTTTCTGAATTATTTTTCTAATTCTGTTGCAATATGCTTCTGAAATTACTTGCAAATTGGTGAACTAATGCTAATTTAATCTCAGGGTTATAGTGTGCATTGTTCTCCACGTATTACTTTGGCTGGTTGCATAGTACCTAGTTTCTGCATTCCTTTGTAATATAATGAAAGAATATAAGGGTATATTACATAGTTTTCTGCAACTAATTTGTAATACAGTGAACAATGTATCATCCTATCCACTCTAGATGTCTGTGTTGTCCAATAATTTCTTGATCTTCCTAATCTGATAAGCTAATTTCTATGGGCTTCTACATTTGCTGTGAATTATATCTAACCTACTTTTTCATCTTGGAATGTTGTTGTTAGTGATCTATCTTTTTTTTTTAAAGCTTGTCTTTTATATTAATGATCGGATTGGAAATTCCAACTTTCATATGCTAATAATGGATCTAGCATCAATAAAAATGAGGATCATATATATTATTTTTCTCTAAGAATCAAGTTAGGTGGGCCCTTTTTCTTTAAGATAATGTGCCCAAAATTCTAAAAGTTGTTCTTGTTCTATGTGTGAGCTCACCAGTGAGTACAACTAAACAAACCAAAAACAAAAGGAAGGATGGTTTCTATTCCCATGCATGGGAGTGTAGATGACCCTGTGCATCTTTCTCTCTTTTGGAATAATCCTTAAGAAAATTTTTTTACAACTAAATGTCACATTCTAATCTAGTGTGAAATGCCTTAAGCTTCTCTCAAAGGTACATTATTCATAAAATTAATTGATCGTGTGTGCTTATTTATGTTAATTACATGCTAATTATGTCTATTTTGTTTAGAAGATGCAGTCAGATTACATCACTGATAAGAGTTGGATGTATAAGTACAAGACCAAACATAAACAAGTTAATGCACATTTTTTGGATGGAGTTGGACAGTTCATGCAGTTTGCATCACAAAAATTGAACAATGGGGTTCTTCAGAGATAAAATGTCCATGTTTTAAGTTGAAAATAAATTTTATCTTGAAAATAACATTGTTCATTACCATGTTGTTAGATAGGGATTTACTGAAGGATACGCTACCAGGCAATTCCATGGAGATTTCGTAAAAGGTCTCGAGTGGATGATCTTTCACAAACTAGTTCAATGGATGATATGGTTGGAATGTTAAACATTGCTTTTATGTGGCAGCCCATTGACTATGATGCTAAAGACGAGCATAATCAAGGGATAGACAAATTCAAAAAGCTCATGAAAGAAGCTAAGGAACCAATTTATGTAGGTTGCAATAAGTATTTGAGTCTTTCTTTCATTGTGCATTTGTTCCAACTCAAGTGCATACACAAATGGAGCAATAAGTCTTTCTCTGTTATGCTTGCATTGTTTAAAGACGCACTACCTAGTGATAATACACTTCGAATGTGACGGTCCTCGCCGTTCAGGCCTGTTAACCTAATAATGTGCCCGACACGACTCCGCCTACCGTGATCGGGTCGAAGCCTCGCAAGGGATATCAATCACACTTGTCCGTGAAAATATAAAGGAAACACGTTGAACACATATAAGATTGCATTTCCCACATATATTCACATGTAATGTACATGTTAACTTCCATATCATAGTCATTAAACAAAGTACCCGGGTCAAACCCTCGAGGCTCCACAAGTAAAAGTATACTCTGCTGGGGGTGAAGGCCCGACTCCATACGGTGCTGACCGGAACTAGAAGAGGGACGGGAACCCTTGTAGCAACCTGATATTTTAAATAATGAAATAAATTAAATAATGGAAGAAATGGATTAAATAAAATCTAATAAATATTAAAAATGTATGGGCTTAATTTAATCAGCTCATTCGAAGGTTAATGGGCCAAATTGGGACTATGAGCGATGGAACAAATACTCCAAAATTCGTAACCATAATTATGAGAAAAATAGAAAAGGGTAAAAGAGGGATTGAAACCATGGCAATTGACCGTGAATGGCAAGCCAAATCGTCCGCCACCATTACAGCAACCATCTAGAGGGTTTTCACTCTAATAGGGAGAGGAGATCACCAAAACAAGGAAGGGAGGAACTGGAATTAGCAACCCCCCTTTCCTAGTTCCATTAGGACATGAATTACACCCTAAAAATATAAGAACTTGTCCTAAAACTAAAGGGAAGGTTCACATACTTGCTGGGGTCGTGGGAGGTAGAGCTAGGGCATCAGGAGCAGAGGAGGACGGCTGGGAACCCAAGCTTTTCCTTAAACCATGCTCTACTGCATCCCACGCATCAGTCTGGTGTTTAAGCTTCACAGGATAGGTATTCTCAGGCCAAAGGCATCAAGAAGCATCAAATCATATATTGTAGAGCATCTTGTCCTCCTTCATTTGCAAGTGATATGCCAAATTCCATCCTATATTCGTTGAGATATAAGCATTTTCCCTCCCCGTTTCGCATGACTATCCCATTTCTTGTTCATGCATGTTTACACACCTTACGAGACCAAATCGATCTAGTCCAAAGGCATAGATCTCTTCATCTTGATGTCCTCTACAAGTTTCATGTTCACCACTTTGTCCCATGTGCCCTAGTTTAAGAGATATAAGCAATTTATGAAGATTGCTATAGGTTTCCTGCGTTTTTGTCGTTTCTGGGTTGATGCTTGAATCGCGTCCAGATCAAGCGATGCAATTCATGGCACTGGTATCGTGTCTGCTTCTGCCGCCGCGATTACCCGAAATGCGTCTGTTGAGGGCGACGTGATTTGGCGCACCCAGCGCCTCAAACGTTGCGTCGTCTGACCTGTCAGACGTCCGCTGAAATGCGACCGCGGAGGTCGACATGTTCTCTGTGATTTCCCTCCTCTGGGAAAGCGCGCCATTTGACTGTTTAGGGTTTCAAGAACGCAGCGGCTTCTGCCGACACATTTATGCCCGCCTTGTAATCGCGTCCATGACCCCCGACGCGATTTAGCTGCCTTATTCCAGCACCGAAATTAGCCCTATTCAAATGATGAGTTGGACTATTTGAGCATGTTTATGCCAATAAAGTGGTGTAATGAACAGTAAACAACATGTATTAAAACTTGATTTATGTCCCATAATTCTTTAATTTAAACTATAATATGCACGATCATTCAATGTTCATGATTCATGCACATGCACACACCAATATTCATCCTTGCCATAAAATGACACGGAAAATACATGAAATAATTTATCCGGTAATTTACTTAAATAATTGTGCATTAATCTCCATTACAATAATAACATTGTCTTCGTTTATTCGTGTTTGAACACCGAGATCACCGCTCCACTGTTTCTGGAATTCCTCTGGAACGTCGAGCAACATGTTTCCTTTACACACTACTCTCTTGACAAGTTGGAACCTCTCTATCGGACATTCCGTTCTGGTAGACAAGGGACCTTTTGTTAAGACATCAGTAAAACTCTGTACTCTGTGGATTCCCTCATGGAGACCGAGCTGGTTGTACCCTAACGCACAAAACACCTTTTAGAGATCGATATGATCCAAACGGCTTTAGAAGTTCTCTCTCATCTTGATATCACGCCAGACCTCTGGACCTATGCATAAACATGGCCAGTGGAAGGGTAGTGAATTCCACCTGACTGCCAACACCAATTGCGCGTGTTGTGCAACTGTTACTATCGCCCGTTTAATTTGACATTTATGCGCATTGACCTATAGTCTCGTCTATACTCTACTCTCTCATCTATTTACACTCGCTCTGTTATCTCGTCTATTCATCTAGTACTTCATCTACTTCTTGGTACTCTTTATCGGCCATCGACTGATTGTCTAAAGAAACTAATGCCTGCAACATATAAGGGTTGGTCAGGTCCTGCGATGCGCGCCAAAAAATGCTATTTGCTCGCGGGAGTTAAATGACCAGAGTGTTTGACATTACACTCAAGTGCTATCTATCTCGACTATCTAAATGACAATCAAAGTGCTATACTAAACTCGTTGTGCTATTTTACATTTTTGCTATTTGCTATGGCCATCCTACTCTGTGCTATATTTGGAAACTTGTACTATTTCAATCACGTGCTATCATGCTATCTCTTACATTACTTAACACTCTCGCTTTATCATATAGTAACTCTGCTTTTAGTACATTAATCATGTAAAGTTGCCTGTACCATGAGATATAAATCCTACTGGCGTTGTCGTTCACCCTACGTTATTTGTCATTGCATCTTAGGTGAAGCTGAGGAGAATGAATACACTAACGAGGAGGGGGATGACTAGGAGTGATCACCGTGCCATGATGTCACCAAGTTATCATAGAGTGTCTTTGTAGTCTTTTATTTCCATCTTATGTATTAGAGTCAATTGGGCCCTAAGTTAGTTGATGTAATATACAACAGTATGGCTCTGAGTTAGTTGATGTAATAGACAGCAGTTGAATTATCAATAAAGTTATTTGATTTAGTTTTATTTAATTTTCCAATGTTTTTTGTCTATCTACGCTCTATACTCGCTTACTTGCAACTGCCTCACGTTCTGATATTCCACGTCGAGGCATGACAGTTTTGTGGTATCAGAGCCTAGGATATCCTTACTAGATAATTATGTCTATGATGATCTAGGATGGACTGCCATGACACGTGTCTGAGTCAATTATCATACCTATGTGAGATTTGGTAGAACCCGGGGTTAAAATCTAGAAGATAATCAAACACGCATGAATTAAACTCCACATCAATGTCCTAATGATAAGCTATTTTGTAGGATACTTAAGAAAGCTAAGATGACTGCTAAACGTGCTCAAATGAGGGGCATGCAACAACAATCCAAGAACTCACTCGTGCGCTTCTGCAAGCAGCACAAGGAGGAGCAGGAAACCGCAGTGCAGGCGAGCTGCATTGTAATTTCAGAAGTTTAATCTGACAAAGTTCAGTGGTACTACCGATCTGGATGAAGCCGAGCACTGGCTAAAGGAGACGGAAAGATTTTTCATGTCATGCAATGTGCAGCGGGGGACAAGCTACTATTAGCAACATTTCAATTGGAAAAGGACGCCCGCTCTTGGTGGGAGTCTATGGAAGCAACCAGGCGAATGGCCAATTCACCTGGACTGAATTCAAAGAAGCTTTTAATTCCAAGTACTTCCCCATAGTGAGCACCTATGCTGTTCGTTAAAAGGAAGGATGGATCTATGAGGCTATGTATAGACTATCGACAACTCAATCAGCCAACTATCAGAATAAGTACCACTACCTCGGGTCGATGAGCTTTTCGATCATATATCTGGAGCTCAATATTTCTCAAGATTGACCTCCGGTCTGGTTACCATCAAATAAGGATCAAGGATGACGACATCTTCAAAACGGCTTTCAGGAGCAGGTATGGCACTATGAATTCATTGTAATGTCTTTTGGTCTGACCAATGCTCCTGTAGCCTTTATGAAACTCATGAATAGCATCTACTGACCCTATCTGGATAATTCGTGGTCGTTTTCATTGACGACATCCTCATATACTCAAAGACCAAAGAAGAACATGAAGAACATTTGAAGTTCGCACTACAAGGGTTGCGAGATAACAAAATATGCAAAGCTGAGCAAGTGCGAATTTTGGCTCGAAGAAGTGTCCTTCTTAGGCCATGTCATCTCTAAGGATGGCATCTCCATTGATCCCTCCAAAGTCGAAGTTGTACTTAATTGGGAGAGACCAACCACGTCACAGAAATCAGAAGCTTCTTAGGACTAACTGGCTACTATAAGCGGTTCATCAAGGACTTCTCCAAGATCGCCGTTCCTCTCACGCGTCTTACACGAAAGGAGAATCCCTACTCTTGGAGTAAGAGTGTGAGAAGAGTTTTCAAACTCTAAAAGAATGTCTGACCTCTGCACCTATTCTCGCTCTTCAATAGAGGGAGAAGGTTTCTCTATCTACATCAATGCCTCAGGGATTGGCTTGGTTGTGTATTGATGCAGAAGGAGAAAGTTATTGCTTCTCTCTTGAGACAACTGAAGATGCATGAAGTCAACTACCTTGTGCATGATCTGTGGTTGCCGTGGTCTTCGCCTTAAAAATCTGGAGGCATTATTTATATGGTGAGCAATTCACGGTCTATTCAAACCATAAAAGCTGAAGTATTTATTCTCCCAGAAGGAGCTTAACATGAGGTAGAGAGAGGCTTGAATACCTGAAAGATTTTGATTTCAACATCCAGTACCATCCAGGCAAGGGAAATGTTGTGGCTGATGCTCTTAGTAGAAAGCCGATGGCATCGTTATCAAGTCTAGTTCTTGGCGAGATGCAATTACTAGAACATTTGCAAGGTTAGACATGAACATTAACATAGGGACAATCAAGTCTTGGTCGCCAATATCAAGATTCAATCTAACATGCTGTGAGAAATCAGAGCACAACAGGACAGTGATCTGTTCTTGGTTCGTATCAAACAAACCTTGGCAGAAAGACCAGATTTTGCTGTGACCGAGGATGGAAGGCTTGTATTCCAATGAAGGACATGTGTTCTACTAACAATGAAGATTGAAGAGAAAGTTAATGGACGAAGCTCACCAGACAAAATATACCATCCATCCTGGAGGTACCAAAATTTATCAAGATATGAAAAGAACATTTTGTTGGCCGACATGAAGAGAGAAGTAGCCGAGCATGCCACTCATTGCCTTACTTGCCAATAGGTAAAGGCAGAACACATGCACCCTGCTGGCGTACTCAGACCATTAGATATCCTGGAATGGAAATGGAAAGCATTGGCATGGACTTCATCATGCGGTTACCCAAGACTCGTGGTGGACTCGACGCCATATGGGTCATTGTCGATCGACTAACCAAATTTGCCCACTTTCTGACTGTAAAGAGTTAGTGGTCGGTGGAGGTATTAGCTGCCTTATATGTCAAGGAGATAGTGAGACTACACCGAGTTCCATCATCTATTATCTTGGATCGAGATCCGAGACTCACGTCTCATTTCTAGAAGGGACTACAGACTGCACTTGGTACTAAGCTCAATTTTAATACTGCTTTTCACCCACAGACTGATGGCAGACTGAGAGAACCAACTAGATTGTAGAAGTTATGTTAAGAGCTCGCACCATAGATTTCAAAGGCTATTGGAATGAACACTTATCCTTCATCGAGTTCGCTTAGAACAATAGCTACCAAGCGAGTATTAAAATGGCACCATTCAAAGTGCTTTATGGTAGAAACTGTAGATCTCCTGCATACTGAATGAAGTCGGGGAACAGTAATGGCTAGGCCCGGACATGGTGCAAAACTACTAGGGATATACAGGTGATTAGAGACTGGCTCAAGACTGCTCAGTCCAGACAGAAGAGTTATGCGGACAAGAGGAGGCGAGATTTATAATTTCAAGTGGGGGACCATGTACTCTTGAAGGTATCCCCTACCCATGGCATGCAAAGATTTGGTGTTAAAGGAAAGCTCAGTCCAAGATTCATCGGTCCTTTTGAAGTGCTCGAAAGGGTTGGTGAGCTTGCTTACTGACAGGCATTGCCACCAAATCTGCATGTGTACACAATGTGTTTCATGTTTCCATGCTGAGAAAATATATGTACGATCCTACACACATCATTCGCTATGAGAAGTTGGTGTTGAACAAGGACATGACATACGAGGAGAAACCAGTCAAGATACTAGAACGGAAGGTGCAGCAGCTCAGAAACCATCCCATCCATGTGGTGAAAGTACTGTGGAACAACCGGAGTGGAAGAAGCCACATCGGAACCTGAAGGAATCATTAGATGAAACTACCCCGATCTTTTCGGTAAGATAATCTCCCCTTCATGACCCTATGATTTGGGACCAATTCTTTTTAAGAGGGGGAGGATGTTGCAACCTGATATTTTAAATAATTAAATAAATTAAAATAATTGGAGAAATGGATTAAAAAATCTAATAAATATTAAAAGGTATGGGCTTAATTTAATTAGCTCATGCGAAGGTTAATGGGCCAAATTGGGAATATGAATGATGGAACAAGAACAAATACTCCAAAATTTGTAAGCATAATTATGGGGAAAATTGCAATTGGTAAAAGAGGGATTGAACCATGGAAATTGGCCATGAATGGCAAGCCAAATCATCCCCCCCCGTTACAACAACCTTGTAGAGGGTATCCACTCCAATAGGGAGAGGAGATCACCAAAACAAGGAAGGGAAGAACTGGAATTCGCAACCCCCCTTTCCTAGTTCCATTAGGACATGAATTACACCCTAAACATATAAGAACTCGTCTTAAAACTAAAAGGGAAGGTTCACATACTTGCTGGGGTCGTGGGAGGCAGAGCTAGGGCATCAGGAGCAGAGGAGGACGGCTGGGAACCCAAGCTTTTACTTAAACTGTGCTCTGCTGCATCCTGCGCATCGGTCTAGTGTTTAAGCTTCACAAGGGTAGGTATTCTCAGGCCAAAGAAGCATCTAAATCATCCTATATTGTAGAGCATCGTGTCCTCTATCATTTACAAGTGATATGCCCAAATTCCATCCTGTATTCATTGAGATATAAGGGCTTTCCCATCGTTGCGCATGATTGTCCCATTTCTTGTTCATTCATATTTACACGCCTTACGAGACCAAATCAATCCGGTCCAAGGCATAGATCTCTTCATCTTGATGTCCTCTACAAGTTTCATGTTCACCACTTTGTCCCATGTGCCCTAGTTTAATAGATAGAAGCATTTTATGAAGATCGCTACAGGTTTCTTGCATTTTCTGCCGTTTTTTCGGGTTGATGCTTGAATCGTGTCCGGATCAGGCGATGCGATTCATGGCACTAGTATCGCATCGGCTACCGCCGCCAAGATTACCCAAAACACATCCATTGAGGGCGACACGATTTGGCGCGCCCAGCCCCTCAAACGGTGCGCCTCTGACCTGTCAGACGTCCACTGAAATGCGACCGCGGAGGTCGACGCGTTTCTCTGTGTTTTCCCGCCTTTGGGAAAGCGCGCCATTTGACTATTTAGGGTTTCAAGAACGTGGCGGCTTCTGCCGACGCGTTTATGCCCGCCTTGTATCTCGTCCATGACCCCCGACGCAATTTAGCTACCTTATTCTACCACCGAAATTAGCCCTATTTAAATGATTAGTTGGACTATTTAAGCATGTTATACTCTGTAAAGTGGTGTAATAAACAGTAAACCAACATGTTATTAAAACTTGATTTATATCCCATAATTTTTTAATTTAAACTATAATATGCACGATCATTCAATGTTCATGATTCATGCACATGTGCACACCATATTCATCCTTGCCATAAAATGACACAGAAAATACATGAAATAATTTATCTGGTAATTTACTTAAATAATTGTGCATTAATCTCCCATTATAGTAATAACATTGTCTTCGTTTATTCGTGGTTTTTGAACACCGAGATCGCCGTTCCACTGTTCTGGAATTCTCTGGAACGTCGTGCAACTTGTTTCCTTCACACACTACACTCTTGACAAGTTGGAACCTCTCTATCAGACATTCTGTTTTGGTAGACAAGTGACCTTTTGTTAAGACATCCGTAAGACTCCGTACTCCATGGATTCCCACATGGAGACCGAGCTAGTTGTACCCTAACACCTAAAACACCTCTAGGGATCGATATGATCCAAACGGCTTTAGAAGTTCTCTCTCATCTTGATATCACGCCGACCTATGGACCTGTGCATAACATGGCCAGTGGAAGGGTAAAGAATTCCACCTGACTGCCAACACCAATTGCGCGTGTTGTGCAACTGTTACTATCACCCGTTTAATTCGACATTTATGTGCATTGACTATAGTCTCGTCTATACTCTACTCTCTCATCTATTCACACACTCTCTTCTATCTCGTCTATTCATCTAGTACTCTCATATACTTCTTGGTACTCTCTATCGGCCATTGACTGATTGTCTAAAGATAAACAATATAACAAGGCCTGGCAATATATAAGGCCTGGTCAAGTCCTGGATGTGTGCCCAAAAGTGCTATTACTTGCGGGAGTTAAATGACCAGAGTGTTTGGCATTACACTCAAGTGCTATCTATCTCGACTATTTAAATGACAATCAAAGTTCTATACTATACTCATTGTGCTATTTTACATTTATGCTATTTGTGCTATGGCCATCCTACTCTGTGCTATATTTAGAAACTTGTGCTATTTCAATCACGTGCTATCATGCTATCTGTTACATTACTTGACACTATCACTTTATCATATAGTAACTCTGTTTTTAATACATTAATCATGTAAAGTTGCACGTACCATGAGTTATATATCCTACTGGGCGATGTCGCTCACCCTACGTTATTTGTCATTGTATCTCAGGTGAGGCTGAGAGAATGAATACACTAACGAGGATGGGGAGGACCAGGAGTGAAACACGAGTGCCATGATGTCACCAAGTTATCCTAGAGTGTCTTATTAGTCTTTTATTTCCATCTTATGTATTAGAGTCAATTGGGCCCTATGTTATGACTCTGAGTTAGTTGATATAATAGACACAGTTGAATTATCAATAAAGTTATTTGATTTAGTTTTATTAATAGTCCAATGGTTTTGTTGTCTATTCTACGCTCTATACTCGCTTACTTGCAACTGCCTCACGTTCTGATATTCCACATCGGGGCGTGACAACGCTCCTACTCTCCTTCACCTAGAAGAAGAAGGGGTGAGCCTCACAAGTCACTAGCTCAGTGGGGCAACTCCCCCAAAGCCGATAAAACAATTACAACATATAAGATAAGCAAAGTTGTAAGCATTTAAGATATATGACGCCTACACATGATACTACCTGTAAGTAAATAAACGGCAAACCACGTACACGTGTACAAGCTAAAGAAGGGCACTCTAAACATGAGTCACGAGAACTGGTTTGCGACACTAGCCACAGACCCAGACAAGCAACACAGGTCTACCTCTTAGCCTCGCAGCCACGGACAAAAGGTCTAGCCGCCGCTCCACCTCAGTAGGTTCAAGAACTATGGAGACAACCAACACCACTCCTGCAGACCATACAGCTGCAGGTCCAAGCCTGACACCTTTAGGGACTCCATCCCGAGCTCCCTAAAGTGAGGCACTGGAAACAGGACTAGCTAGGGACCAGTACGTCTACTGGTGTCCGTCCCCAAACCACGAGCTCGCTACAAGCGATCACACACCCACAAACACCAGCCGCTGCTCCCTGTCGTCTTTCCCTCAGCCAGACGTACAACATAAACTCAGGAGTGGGGGTGTCCAGGAATGTTGTTTGTAGAGAGATTATCTAGAGGGGGGGTGAATAAAGAATCTTCAGAATTTAAAAGCTTCGATATGACAATACCAATTGGACAATCAACACACAAAGCAAAGAGGGAACAAACCACACACAAGAGAGGAAAATTTAAGGTGGTTCGGTTCCAATGAGGAGACCTACATCCACCCCTCACAAAACCAGTGCGGTACCACTATGAGAACCACTGTGAAGAATCCTCAACACCTGCTGATTCACAGCTTCTTCACATCCGCTAACTCACAGCTTGAACACTCCGCTGATACACAGCTTAAACCCATTGATCCAATCACAGCTCGTGAATGATCAATACAATCTACTTCACAAAGAAGCAGATAGCACACACACTCAAAGGCTCAGACGAAATCGAAAAGATGAAAAATGAAAAGATGCCAGAACGTGTTTCGGGATCATCAAACTCCCTGTTCAGGATCCAGATTTGAATTGCAGCACTTCGAGTCTTCAGATTTGATTCCTCTACAGATGAATTCCTATTGAAATTTGTTCCAATCGGATCACATAGATCAATTTTGGAGAAGCTTCACTATCCTCTGTTCATGAAGACTCAGCACCAGCTTTTCGAAGCTTCAATTCAAGCTTGATTCAGCAATGCCTCCATCTGATCATAGCTCCGATCTGGAATTGCATCTTCGTGCTGAGTACAGAGCCTCTGATCTCCTCACTTCTTGATGCTCTGTAATTCTTATTTTCCACAAGCTCTCCTTACACATGAACTGGAGCATTCCCCTTTTTGTTATCTGATTGCATGGGATTCTATGCAGTGGGCCCCTTAACAGATTCACCAAAAAGTGGAGGAATCTTTTTGCCGCTGAGCATCGGCACCTTTCAGAACAGCTGATGTGTAAAAAAGATCCTAGTCATTGGGCCTTGGATCATGTGCTCGCGTGATGAGTTCTGTCCTCTTGAAAATTCTAAGTGTAGTTGTGTCGACACTTTCAAGGTCTAGTGTCGACACACACACATTAGACTTAAGTGCACATGATTTCAGTAAACGAGGACACGTGACAAACCTGAGATTTCCAAGATATCAACTTGATCTTTCTTCTGTGATAGCCTGATAAACGGTTGGTGTCGACCTTGGGTACAGTTAGTGTCGACCTTAGCTCCATTGCCTTCACAATGAACTTGGCCCTTGTATAGTGTCGACCTTATCATTACTGAGTGTCGACCTTATCAGATTACATCTCCTCAGTAAGACTTGTAACCATCTCAAGTGTTGACATACACTCTGAATAGCATTGATCACACATGATCACATTTTCTCGGCGTAACACAGATAGACCACTAGTGTCGACCTATGTTCCAGGTAGTGTCGACCTTATCTGAATTTTCCTTATTGTAAATGAATTGTACCTGTAAAGCAAATGTTGTTTGTCAAATATCTATACTTTTTACTTCAAGTGTGACATCATCAAAATTAGGGACACAACAATCTCCCCCTTTTTGATGATGGCAGCAATTTGTCATAGATATTTGAACTCTTTAAAGTTGAGAAACATAAATTTATCCAACCTATTCACATAGGTATACAATCCATTGAAGTGAGACAGACGACAGGTAAACAACTTCATTTGCAAAAGTCATTCTCTGATGTTTTCATTTCAAGAACTAAGATTTTTACACAAAGACATCAACCATAATAGTTCAACAACCAAAATGATACATACAAAAAGAAATCAGCACTCAAACATTCAACCACATTACATTTCTAAGATCAAACATCAACCCTTCTACCCCTTTGACATAATCAAAAGAGGACATCATGAAGGAGGAGGTGGTGGTTGTGAGGAAAAAGTTTGTGTTCCATCCTTGTCCAGCGAAAGTATAGATCATCATAGTTGTCCTGAAGATATATCTGAATAGCATTGAATCTAGTATTCAAGAAATCATTCAACTGCTCAAACTGGTGTTCAACACCACTGGAATGTTGTCAACCCCATGAGGCATGGTGGGTGCCACAGTTGAGGAGGTGGCTTGATTGCTATCATCAGACTCATTAATGTCATGCAATCTCTAGACTCTGTTAAATTCATCTCTCATGTACTGAAGCTCATTAGAGATGTCCTCATTGTGGCGTCTCAGTACATTCATTCTGTCAAGAATTTTCTGAACAGATAGAACAAGTCCAGGAATAGCATGGAACTGAGTAGCACTTGTTCAAGGTCCTGGGCAATTGCTTCAACTTTATCAAAGATTTTGGCCTTAGTGAAGGCCGCTTGGTCAAATACATATACAATAGTGTGAACCAACTAATCAAACCTGATATTTGAAAAACTATGAATTTGCTCTTGCCTGCAGATGTTGCTCAATCATCTCAAGTCGACTGTCAAATTTGAAGCTTGCTCGTCCATCTTGGTGTTCAGAAGTTAAGAGACTGATGGACAGAAGCAAACTACTCCTCTAGAAAAGTGATAAGAGGAGGATCAACTTCAGGAACATCATAAGAAGGAACAAATGAAGGAGAAGGGATAGGAAGTTACTCTTCTGGCAAATTCTCCTCAGGCATATCATGATCCTGACCTTGATGTTCTTCCCCAGCTTCATGTGCTTGTTCCAATTCATTACTGCATTGGTGATCTCCTGAGGACCCAAATTAAGCTTCATGAATTTCACATGTGGTCTAAATCATACATGTGGAATCTGGCAATCTTTTCAACTTTTGATCCAGCAACTGAAACACCGAACAGCTCAAAAATTGAAGATAAATGAGCTGCATAGGGCAGACTTCTCCTCAACTTTGGTGTTCTCACTTCATGAATCAGCTGGCAGAAGATAGTAGCCAGATTGATCTTCACTTTCCTTATCAAACAGAACATAATGCATCTCTGTAAACTTGTTACTCTCTGCCTTCCTCCTCCTTGAGGAGTTAGAATAGTTGTACACCAATGGTGCAAAAGCCGATGTGCAGGTGGAAATCTATGGCATTCAAATGAGACACCTTTGCTTGATTTTCATCAAGCACATTGTGTTGCTGATCAGTCAGAACTAAAAAGGCTTCCTGTGCACAAAAATTAAGATTCTGAGGATTGCAACCCTCATTTGGTATCCCACAATTGACTCACGATAGAATTTGTGAGTACAATGTGAACCCCTCTAACACTGGACTCAAGAGTTTGTTTTTACTAAATAAGTTTCTGAAAAACTCTTGAACCAGAAGAGGATAGTGTGTTTTATGCACACTAACAAATCTGTCCATCCCTGAAATTCCAACATCTCAAGGAGTTCTGGCACCAAGTTAGACATACCTTCATCGTGAATGTTGATGATCCTTCGATGTAGAAGAGATTTGTTTCCAATACTCATTCTTTTTGCTTTTGAAGGTATAAAGAACTTCTTCATCATCAAAATCATCATCACTATGCTCTGACTCTTCCTCTTCTTGTTCAACATCCAGAGTTTGCTCTTCAGAACCATTTTCATTGACCTCATCTTCATTATCTTCCTCTTCATTGTGCTTTGAACTCACATTTTCTTCTTCGACCAATAGTTGGTCGTAGTTGTCTTCCTCAGATTCTTCAGAAGGCACTGCCTCATTGCCACTGGATTTTGGAGAAGGATTAGACAACCTCTCCAGCACATGATGACTACCAGAGCCCTTATTTATTCCCTGGGAATTAGGGCTTTCTTCTGATGACGACTTAGAACCTTGCTGGCTTGAGGCATTCTCATCAGAACTACTTAAATCAACAAATTCTAACTTTTTCTTACACTTAGAAAAGTTTTTTTCCTTGGCAGATCGAGGATGGGTGTATCTACGGCTCGAAAACGCCGGAGCAGTAGACTTCGACTTCTTTTCATGAATCTCAATCCCCTTCGCAGCCTTGGTTTGCTGTTCTGAACCAAAAGATTCATCTTGCTCCTCTTCCTCCGCGACGAGGTTGCAGCTTAGGAGCCATGAGGGAACTAACAAGAACCTGGAAGGATGAAGAATGGGGATGCAGTCGCAGATGAGAAAGGCTTTTCGGAGAGGAGTTGAGAAGGATGAATAGGTTTTCAAATCAACTTTTGAGAATGGAAACGTCTGAAAAGACGTGACTCTTGAGAGCGTCGACCTTTCCTGGGAGTATCGTGAACCTGAGGAACAATGAAGATGTAACGAGATCCAACACAATATGATAGAGTAGCGTTGACTCTATGGTTAATAGTGTCGACACCAAGACAAGGAAATTAATGTCAGGCTTCAGAGAATTTGTTGTGGTGATATTTCACAATGATCCACTAAATTTCTAGAAGATCCTGGAGAAGTTAACAACAATTACACTCTTTTTACACCTTTTCTCATTTATTACTCAGATTAGGTTTAAAAATTATGAATTTTAGATTAACCATAAGGAAGATTGAAGAACTCATTAGAGTCAATAACAGACATGAGGATAACCCTTCAGACAAAGAATTTGCATTATATGAAACCATTTACTCAATACATGTAACAAGATGACATTGGAAAGATATCTAAGCACCCTAAAATATGTTGAAATTAATAAAACATGTCTTGACTTTTTCATAAAAATTGATTTTCTAGCTTAGCCTTTTTTTATTTTACTCGCAAATAAACAATCAGATCTCCCATATCTTTCATGCAAGAACCCATGTTTTGTACACACCAGAGCTCCTGATTACTTGATTAGGGAATCATTTTGTCTCAGAAAAAAAATATGGTGCATCTTTTCATGTGAGGATACATGTCTATCAAACCCAGAATCCCCAATTACTCAGACTACATCAAGCTCATTTTCACATCCTAAAAAGAATTAACTAGCTCGTCATGACATATAATGCTGCTTCTGATTTTATCAGAAGTTTACAGTTCTCAGAGCATAGTCATTGTTCTGCCATTTGTAAAGGCTTTTAACCACAAATTAGTTTCTGGGTCAAGAAGATTTTTCAAATCAATATATTCAGAAGCCTTGAAAATCTAACCAAAGAAACCAAGTTACATGAAACTTTTCAATTTTGATAGAAATGCATTTCACACTGAAGAAATTCTATGCACTGTTAGTTAACTGTTTTGAATTCTTCAAGGAAATTTAAAAGTTGATCCAGAATTTTATAACTCTTAAACCACAATCTTTGAATTCTGAGATAAAGGAATTTCAAAATGCATAACTGAATTTAACACTGTCACGCCCCGACGCGGACTATCGGAGCGCGAAGGCAATTGTAAGAAAAGGTATAGAGCGAATACTAGACATCAATCATTGCACATTGAATACTACTAAAGTAAATCTTTCTCATTAATAACTTTTCAAATGTCTAGTTACAACCACTAATATCAGAGCCATTCTATAGGGCCCATTACATTGCAATAAAAGGAAATAACTAACTACAACTCTAAGATAACATAATGACCCGTGGGTACTCCTGGCTTCACTCTTGGTCATTCCCTTTCTCGTGAGTGTATGTGTCATCCTCGGTCTCACCTGAGAACACAACATCAAATAACGTAGTGTGAGCGATAACGCCCAGTAGGACTTAAATCTCAGGCTCAAGCAGGCTTTAATGATTAACGCATTAATGGCAGAGTATCTAAAGATAGCAAGTACAAGAGAGTCAAAATATAGCAAGAGATAGCACAACAGGTAACAGTAGCACAATAGCACGAGATCGAGTATAGTTTCCAAAAATAGCACAAGTATCGAGTATAGCACGAATCGCAGGATGGCCATAGCACAACAGCACAAGTATAATAATAGCACGACGAGTATAGCACTTGTTTGTCATTCTAGACATCGAGAGAGTATAGCACGTTTTGTGTTTTGATTGTCATATAGATAGTCGAGATAGATAGCACTTGAGTGTAATGTCAAACACTCTGATCATTTAACACCCATGGGCACTAGCACTTTCGGGCACACATCCCAGGACCAAATCGGGCCCTTTATATATTGCCAGGCATTGGTTATATTGTATCTTTAGACAATCAGTCAATGGCCAATATAGAGTACCAAGAATAGTTAAGAGCACTAGATGAATAGACGAGATAGTAGAGAACGTGAATAGATGAGTGAGTAGAGTATAGATGAGAGCTAAGGGTACATCACGTAAAACAACGAGTAAACAGTCGATAGTAACAGTTGCACAACATACGCACGTCGTATTGGCAGTCAGGTGGAATTCACGATCTTCTCGCTGGCCATGTTATGCACAAGTCCAGAGGTCCGACGTGATTCAAGGTAAGAGCGAACTTCTAATAGCCGTTTGGATCATATAGATCCCTAAAGGTGTAATGGGCGTTAGGGTACAACCGGCTCGTCGACCATGTGGGAATCCATGATCAGAGGAGACTTACGGAGGCCTTGTGCAAGGGTTCACTAGTCTGGTGAAAGGAATATCCGACGGAGAGTTCACCACAAGTCAAGTAAAGTGTGTATATAAAAACAGGTGCTCGATGTTCTAGAGGAATTCTAGAATAGTGGGGCGTCGATATCGGTATATAAACAATGCAAGAAACGATACAAGTCATTTAAAATAGGGCAATTAATATACTTTATTGCAATAAATTACCAGATACATTATGAGATATTTTATGCCAGATTTCAGCCATATATGGATGGTTCATGTGTGTGCATGTGTAAGAGAAATCATAGATAGAAAAGAAGTCGTGAATATGTATTTTAAAGCATTCAATAAAACTCCATTTTAAAAAAGGTGTTTTTACTGCGTGTATGAGCAATAAATTTTATTGGTTTTCATCAAAAATCCTGTGAACGTGACGTAGGCCAATAAGGATCGCGACAAGGTCAGGGAAGATCGCGATAGGGCCTGAAAAGGGTTGTGACAGGGCTGCCAGGATAGAAGGCCAGAACGCAAGGTAGGGTACTGTCGCGTTTAGAACGCGACAAGGAAAGCGTCGCGACGGGCTTGAGAACGTGACCTATCAGGCCGTCGCATTCTCAGGTCCGTGGCCTGAGTCTGACAGAGTTCTGCTCTGTCTTGGATTGCGGTCCAGAAATATCAGATTTTGATACAGGGTCGTTCAGAAAAATCATAACTAATTGTATTCAGAATGAAAAATCATGGAACCAATGGCAAATGAAACTAGTCATGTAAGAGTACTTCCAGTAAATAGGAATTAGAGAGAGAGCATGGTTTGAGCATGAACAATAACGAGTAACATAGAACATGATATAGAGAGCAAGATTGATTTAATTCGAGCAACATGCTCAACAAAAATTAGGGCTTTCAAGGGCAAAAGATCCCTAACAACATGAAGTGTCTACAGTAAAACTTTCGTAGCATGGGATCAAGTGTACATGGAGATATGATTCAAACATGATGACTCGGAGTTATCATGTTTGCAGAACTTCTAAAATCAAGAACAAAAGATTGGCTCGATGGAAAATTATGAAACAACAGGGCTTTTGTTCCTGGTGATTAGAACTACCTATAGATGGTTTGATTTAGTTTTGCTTGTGATAATGCCTACCTTTGACTCGATTTGTCTTCTAGGGTTAAAATCTCCAAGAACGAGGAAGAAGCTCCAAGAACTCCTTCTCCCCACAAGATCCTCTCCTCCTTGGCCTCTTCTCCACGTCCAACAACCCTTGGCAACGAGCTAGGGTCGGCCAAGAGGGTTTAAGAGATGTATTTATGCATGTATGGGTTCCTATTCCTACTTCTATTCTAATTGCTCTTTAATTACGAGATTTCCTAACTCCAACCTTCCTTTCTTGCTTTCCAACCTCTATTTAGGTTAGGATGGGATCTAAATTCGTGCTAAATCATAAGGGGTAGGCTTAGGAATCCAATTCCAACTCTTATTACCTCTTTTAATGCTTAAAGAGTCCTTTTCTATTTAGGAGATATTAAGACTTCGAATTTAGGGTATTTTCTTTTTATTTACTATTTGTAAATTCATATTTGACCCAATAAGTTCTAGAGGATCCATTAAGCAAAGCCCATTACTCTTTTCCATTTAATGGGTTTTTTATTTAATCTTTTCATTGAATATCCCTTTAGCTGAGTTTTTAATTTATTATTTAAATTTTTATTTTTCTCAAAAATTTAGGTTGCTACAAACACCCCCAGAGAAGTTGCCTAGAAATTATGTAACTCATCATGAATCATTTCCTCTGAGGGAATGAATTTGAATCAAGAGAGATAATCAGCAAAAGAAGGACTCCCCTCAGAAAGTTCATAAAGACCTTTGGTACTTGGCGGAGACATATACTCACGCATAGTGAAAGATTCCAGACAAGCATAACTTGTCCTTCTTCAAGTCACCATTTTATATACCACATAGTCCAATGCAAAGAAAGAATTAGATATTTTATTTGCCGGATGAAGGGGAATTTATTTACTGAAAGGAATAATGATGTGTGAATTGACAGGAATGGGGAATGGTTTGGTGTGAATGAAATAGTGTCGACTCTATTGTCGATAGAGTCAACCTTAGACAGATAAGTCACCTTAAAACCACAGAGATGCTTTCACTTCACCAACTGTACAAGAACTGATTACATTCCAACCAACCCATCTGACCAGCTGAACTATCAAGAAAAGACTTTCACCCAAATTTTCATCTCATGATTTGACATTCATCACAGAGAAGATTTAACAGTAGAAAGCAAGGATTTCTTTCACCACTACCATTTACACAAACACATTTTCACAGCAATTTCAACACAGTCAATTATGAATCAAGTAAACACAACCAAGTTCTCTTCTCAAACATGAAAATCTTTCATTTCACAAAGGTTTAGTAATATATAAGCAATTTTTTTGAACTTTCAATGAAGTACATTAATTATAAAGAATTTTTTCTTACCTCATCTCAAGAAATGATGCCTAATTTCTATATGCTTTGTCCTAGAATGCTGGATTGGATTTTTTGCTAAGCAAATTGCACTAGTGTTATCACACAAAATGGGATACATGTAAGATCTACTTGGTAGTCTTGAAGTTGATGTTTAATGCATAACACTTGAGTGCCACAGCTTCCTACAGAAACATATTCTGCTTCTGCAGTAGAGAGAGCAACCAAGTGTTGTTCATAGAAGCCTAAGAAACTAAACTTCCTCCAAAAATTGACAATAGCCACTAGTGCTCTTTCTGTCTAGCTTACAACCAGCGAAATCCGCATCAGAATAGGATATCAAATTAAATTCACCAAATGTTGGATACCACAGTCCTAATTCTTGAGTTCCAACAAGATATCTGAAAATTCTTTTCGCTGCACTCAAATGGGATTCTTTAGGACAGCCTGAAGTCTAGCACACATGCAGACTGAAAATTGAATGTCTGGTCTGGATGCGGTAAATAGAGTAAGGAGCCAATCATACCTCTGTACACTTTTGATCTACTTGATTACCTTTCAGATCCGCATCTAAACTCACAGTGGTGCTCATTGGAGTTGCCATTGCTTTAGTATTTTCCATTTTGTACTTTTTCAACAAATCTTGGATGTATTTAGATTGGTTTATGAATATCCCCACCTTTGATTGAACAACCTGCAGTCTAAGAAAGAATTTGAGTTCTCCCATTAGACTCATTTAACATCATTAGTCATTAATTTTGAAAATTCCTTACACAAAGAGGATTTTGTTGATCCAAAAATAATGTCATCGACATATATTTGAACCACCAAGATATTCTTTTCTTGAATTTTGTAAAGAGTGATTGATCAACTTTACCTCTTGAATACCCTTTACCTATAAGGAATGAACTCAGCGGATCATACCAAGCTCGGGGAGCTTACTTCAAACCATATAAGCTTTATCCAATTTAAACACATGGTCAGGATGGTTAGTACATTCAAAACTAGGAGGTTGTTCAACATAAACTTCCTCCTTAATCAAACCATTCAAAAATGCACTCTTTACATCCATTTGCTGCAATTTAATACCATGAGCGCAAGCAAAGGCAAGCAAAATTCGGATAGCTTCAAGCCTAGCTACTGGAGCAAAAGGCTCTTCAAAGTCTATTCCAAATTCCTGATTATAGCCCTTTCTACAAGTCTAGCTATTCCTTATTACCTTTCCATCTTCACTGACTTTATTTCTAAAACCCATTTAGTTCCAATGACACCTTGAGATGAAGGTCTTGGAACTAAATGCCACACTTTATTCTCTCAAATTGATTTAATTCTTCATGCATTGCATCTGTAACGTCGCGTGCTTTTTGGATCCTGTGGATTATGTGTGTAATGATTGTGGTGGCCATCGTGAGGCCAATGTGGTTTGGATGTGTGGTGCGCGCAGGTTTGGTCCTGAAACAAGATAGGACCTGCTGTAGTTGATTAGGGGTGACGGCCAGGTGTGGTCGTTGACTGGTCTGGCGTCCATTGAAGAAGACGTCAACTTTATGAACATAACAGCAGGCTTTGTGGACGTTTATTGTGACGGTTTCCTAAACGACAATAGGGTTGACGCCAACCTGTGCGACCAGCAGAATATAGGTCTACCCGAGGACAGTTCCCTCACTCTGTTCTCCTTCTCCCTCGCCCTATTTTCATGCCCTTGCTTCCCCACTGCTTCCAATGGTTGCAGAAGGCTAGTTGGGGGATCGTGGAACGTGAGGTGGTGACGAATTGGGCAAGAAAATGCCGGAGCGAGGTGTAATCTCCCAAGGAGCTCGCGGAGGGTTCGGCACGAATCGGGATGATTAGGAGAATTAAGTGCGTCTTGAGGTAGGGAATGATCCCTTTAGTTCCTTCAGGTTGTGATAATGCATCTGGAATGCATGAGTCTGTATGTTAATTATGTATTTGGGTAAAGGTACTAAATGTGGTGTTAAAGGGTGGTTTGAGCAATTTAACGAGTAAAACATGTTGTTTCGATTTGATTAAGATGCATGCATGTTAGAGGAAGTGTTTCCTCGCATTTTTTCCGCTGAATTTAGGGCCGAGAAACTTTAGGTATTGCCTAGGTTTTTTTGAAGCTAATAGCCGAGGATCTTGGCATCAATATCGATTGACGCCAGGTTCTTCTGCTGGGAGTTTGACGGCCAGATACCTTGCCGTTTACATCCCATCGACGGCAGTCGATGTTGCCGCCAGCATGCTTTTATTTAAATGTTGTTATATTGAATATTTAACGATATTGAGTGGTGCAATGGTTTTTGTGGTGCACCTAGTGCACGTGGTTTTTGAGACTGGCGTACTAGGTACGCACTTAGCTAGTTCTTACGTGTTTACGTGGTGTTCACATGTAGTGGACTACTAGTGCACGAGGTTTACGTGAGTCTTCACGTGGTTTGTGTGACGTGCACATGGTTTTGTATACATGGCAAGTAGTACGACGCCTACCGTGGTTACCTCTCCAATTGGGTGCCCCAGGTTCTCTGTGAGCCAGACTGTTATCTCGCGGCTTTGTCCTGGTACTTTGTGTTTGTACCGTCGAGGTCTGTGTCATCTGACCTAGACACCCTGACTCTTTTGCTTGAGTTGTACGTCCGACTGAGGGAAAGACGACAGTAGGATAGTGACTGTTGTACTTGTCTTTTGGTCACTGTAGCGCGCTCGTAGTTGGGGGTACGGACACCAGTAGTCGACACTGGTCCCCAGCTAGTCCTTCTCCAGTGCCTCACTCTAGCGAGCCCAGGCCAGGTCTCTAGAGGTGCCAGGCATGGGCCTGCGACCGTGTGGTCCGCAGGTGGTGGTGTTTAGTTGGTCTCCACAGTTACTTGACCTTTTCACGTGGAGCGGCAGCTGGACCTTTTGTCTGTGGTTGCGAGACTGAGAGGTAGACGTGTGTGTGTTGCGACTCAGTCACTAGTGTCGCGAACCAGTTCACGTGGCTCGAGTGTGGCAGACTCTACTTTAGCTCGTATAACCTGTTGGTTTTCCGTTTATTATTAAAGTTCCTTTACATAGTCGGCAGACGGTGAGTATATTTATAGCTTTAATGTCCTGATTATCTGTTCTATAAACTGCTAGTATAGTTTACCGCCTTCATACTTGTGTTTTTGGTTTGCTCGGTGTTGGGGGAGTTCCCTAGTAAGCCAGTGACTAGCGAGGCTCACCCCTACCCCCACAGGTGAGGGCGAGGAGGATGTTTCTCAACCATCGTCCAGTTCGAAGCCACGTCGTAGCGGTGCAGGGTCAGCACCTCCAGCAGTGTAGTGTAGCTAGTTTGTCTACTTCCTTTAGTTGTACCTCGGGGTATGCCCCAGGCTCTTGTACTTCTTTTCTTTTCATGGAGATATGGATATGTAAACTTGTGATATATATATGAAATGGTGTGTTCCTTTGTGTTTACACAAATTATGGTGTGATATCCCTTACGAGGCTTCGGCCCGTTCGCGGGAGACGGACTCAGATCAAGTACGTTACCGGTTTAACGGCCTTGGACAAGGTGTTCCGTCACAGTTGGTATCAGAGTAAGGTCCGTGTTAATATAAGAGAACTAGAAAGATACATAGCCTTATTTCGGTCTTTGTACACTGTTGGTAGGGGCCCTGGTTTTTGATAATTCGTTGTTTGTTTTTTGTTTGGTGTTTTGTTTATGTAGAAGTTTGAAATGGCAGATACAAGAGATTGGGGTGGTGGAGGAGATGATCCAGAGGAGAGCACTCAGCGTATGATAGAGAGGATCTGGGAGAGCTCACCGATACTCAGAGAAGGATGGATCAGCAGGCGCCGGTACCACCGGTAGCCGTACCACCTGGATGGGGAGAGACTGTACCTATAGTTCCCATTCCGCCACCGCCAGGAGCGGAGGTGCCTTTTGTAGCACCCTTGCCACCACCACCACCAATGTTAGTAGTAGAGGAACCAATGATGCAAGTTGAGAAGTTTCTGAGATTGCAGCCGCCTACTTACTCAGGAGGGCCGAATCAAGATACAGCGGAACACTGGGTCCATGAGATTGAGAGGGTCTTTACGACCATGAGGTGTCCAGCAACAGATAGAGTCGTGCTAGCTGCCTATCAGTTGCAAGGTTGTGCACTGGAATGGTGGCGATTGAAAATGCAGACCACCTTTACAGGCAGGACAAAGAGACTACCACTTGGCCGGAGTTTCTTGATGTATTTAACGATACATTCTTTCCGATTCAAGTGCAGCAAGTGAAGAGAGAGCAGTTTCGGACACTCCAGCAAGGTAACTCTTCAATTTTAGAGTACCAGATGCGATTTATGGCACTCAGTCGATATGCACCTTATGTAGTATTGGATAATAATATGATGGTTGAATATTTTATTCGGGGTTTAAGAGTAGAATTGCATAATGCAATAGTGCCACTCATGTGTAAAACAGTGGAAGAAGTAGCTCAGAGGGCAGCTACATTGGAAAGGTCTATTAGGACTTGTCAGGTGGGCGAGTCAGATTCAGGTAGTTCTCGGCTACTGCAGCAGTCAGTGGGTGTGAGTAAGGGTAAAGCACCAGCAAGACCTTCTTCATCAGGTTTTAGTAAGTGGGGCCAGAAATTGAAGCAAGCATTTAAAGGTAAAGGAAGAGGATGGGGAGGTCGACAACAATTTTAGCAAGGTCGTGGTAGGCCAGAGGTGGAGGAGTCGCAGCAGAGTACTGCCAGACAGCCCATTATTCCACCAGGGTATAGATGTTATAACTGCAATCAGCCAGGGCATTTGATCCGCAATTGCCACTATCCGAGAGAGTATGGATATGGAAGAGGTGTGTAGTAGCAGCAGCAGCCGCAGCAGTTTCAGCAGCCACAGGCAGGTCGTGGCAGAGGAGCACTACAGCAGTGGGGAAGGGGCGGGTTATGACTATCACCCGAGCCCAGGCGGAGGCATCGAATATGATCGAAGGTACTATACCCATTATGATTATTCACCAAGAGTTTTATTTGATTCAGGTGCCTCTCCTTCTTTTATTCCGAAGAGTTCCTGGATTGTATGGTTCATCCTTGAAAGAGGAATCCTGAGTTGGTAGTGGAGGTTCCCTCAGGTGAGTTTATGCTCACTTCGAGCTATATAGATGAAGCTCCTGTCGTGATTGAAGGAAACCAGATGTCGGGTCGGTTATAGCTTTGCAGTTGATCGACTATGATATTATTCTGGGAATGGATTGGCTTGAAGCCTATGGAGCACTGTTAGATTGCAGAAAGAAGAGGATCAGGTTCTGCCATCCTAATGGTTCAGTGTTTGAGTATCAAGGTATGCATTTTTGTACTTCTAAGTTTATAATTTCTGCAATAAGAGCTAGAAAACTAATAATGTAGGGTGTATGGCTTATTTAGCCTTAGTTAGTCGGGTAGAGGTTAGTCAGTCAATGGAGGCAGTTCCCGTGGTTATGGAATTTGCTGATGTTTTTCCGGAAGATTTACCTGGTTTAGCTCCACATAGAGAGGTGGACTTTACCATTGAGTTACTACCAGGTACCAAGCTGATCTCTAAAGCACCATATCGGATAGCACCAGCAGAACTTAAAGAATTGAAAAAGCAATTAGGAGAGCTATTGCAGAAAGGGTTTATTAGACCAAGTCATTCCCGTGGGGAGCACCAGTGTTATTTGTGAAAAAGAAAGATGGAAGTTTTCGTATGTGTATGATATAGGAAGTTGAATGATGTGACCATTAAAAATAAGTACCTGTTACCAAGAATAGATGATCTGTTTGATCAGTTACAATCAGCAAAGGTATTTTCTAAAATTGATTTGAGGTCCGGTACCATCAGTTGAGATTAAAGAGGAGGATATAGATAAAACAACATTCAGAACCAGATATGGTCACTATGAATTTGTGGTTATGCCATTTGGGCTGACCAATGCTCCTGCAGGTTTTATGGATCTGATGAATAGAACTTTTCATCCGTATTTGGACCAATTCATTGTGGTCTTTATAGATGATATTCTGATTTATTCAGCATCTGAAGAGGAGCATGCATCTCATTTGAGGTTTACCCTGCAGTTGTTAAGGGATAACCAGTTGTTTGCCAAATTCAGTAAGTGTGAATTTTGGTTGAAAGAAATTCAATTTCTGGGTCATGTCATCTCAGCTAAAAGGCAGTGTGGACCCGAGTAAAGTGGAAGCAGTGATGAAATGGGAAGTGCCTAAAATAATCGCTGAGATTAGAAGTTTTCTGGGATTGGCAGGTTATATAGGTGCTTCATACAAGATTTTTCCAAGATTGCAGAACCCATGACCAAGTTGACCAGAAAAGGTGTGCCATTTGTGTGGTCCAATGAATGTCAGAAAAGTTTTATGGAATTAAAGAAAAGGCTTACAACATCACCCATATTGGCATTACCGGCAGGAAGTGGTGGTTTTGTGGTATATACAGATGCCTCAAGGATAGGACTTGGCGCAGTACTTATGCAGCATGGCAGAGTGATAGCTTATGCGTCCAGGCAATTGAAGCCAGCAGAGGAGAATTACCCCACTCATGATTTGCAATTGGCAGAAGTTGTGTTTGCCTTGAAAATGTGGAGGCATTATCTATATGGCGAGAGATTTGAGATCTTTACAGATCATAAAAGCTTGAAGTATATCTTCTCGCAGAAGGATTTAAATCTCCGTCAACGTAGATGGATGGAATATTTAAAAGATTATGATTTCAATTTGGCTTACCATCCGGGTAAGGCCAATATGTGGCTGATGCTTTGAGCAGAAAGGCATATTTAAGCTAGATGATGATAAAAGAATGGAAGTTGTACGTGGAAATAGTAGAGAATTCCTTGTACGTGGCAAATAGTCAGCGACGGGCAGTACTAGCCAGTAGTACTGTAGAGCCGTCCTTGTATTGGCAGATTATTGAGGCTCAGAGAGCAGATGCAAGTTTAGCTGAGATTGTAAAAATGGAAGGAGTTACTATGGATAATAATTGTGTGGTCAGACTCAGAGGTAGGTTATTTGTACCAGCAGAAAGAGAGGTAAAGCAGCGAGTGTTAGAAGAGGCTCATAAATCCTGGTACACTATCCATGCAGATAGTACTAAAATGTACCAGGATTTAAAGAAACATTTCTGGTTGCCTCAGATGAAAAAGGAAATAGTGGAATTTGTTGCAAGGTGTGCTATCTGTCAACAGATTAAAGCAGAACATCAGAAGCCTGGAGGTCTATTGCAACTGTTGCCCATCCCACAGTGGAAATGGGATGATACTACCATGGACTTCGTGGCAGGCTTACCAAGAACAGCTTCGGGACATAATGAAATATGGGTGTTTGTTGACAGGTTGACCAAGGTGTGCAGATTAGTGGCAGTAGGTATGTCTTGGACAGTGGACAGATTAGCAAAAGTTTATGTTGATAGAATTGTTCCATTACATGGTATTCCAAAGACTATCATGTCTGACAGAGATCCAAGATTTACTTCTGGTTTTTAAGAAGTCTGCAGAAAGTAATTGGCACTGAGCTGAGATATAGCTCCGCTTATCATCCCCAGACAGATGGCCAAACAGAGAGGACTATTCAGACGATTGAAGACATGTTGCGAGCTTGTTGTTTAGTTTGGGGAGGTAATAGGGAGCATCATTTGGGAATGGTTGAGTTTGCCTATAATAATAGTTATCATACCAGTCTTGGGATGGCACCGTATGAAGCTTTATACGGAAGGCCATGTAGAAGCCCATTGAACTGGCATGAAGTGGGAGAAAGGCATTAGTGGGTCCTGAATTGATTCAGCAAACCACAGAAGTAGTGAAGCTCATTAAGGAAAAATTACAGGCAGCTCAAAGCAAGCAAAAGAGTTATGCAGATAACCAGAGGAGACCACTTCAGTTTGAAGTGGGAGATTTTGTTTTCTTGAGAGTTTCCCCGAGTAAAGGTATTATGAGGTTCGGCAAGACTGGAAAGTTGAGCCCAAGGTATGTGGGACCCTTCCAGGTGATTGAAAGAATTGGGGAAACAACTTATAGACTGGATTTTCCAGCAGATTTTGCGGACGTCCATGATATATTTCATGTTTCTATGTTAAGAAAGTGTATTGAAGATCCAACTCAGATAATCAGTTACCAAGGTGGTGACCTGAGGCCGGATATGACCATGCCAGAGTATCCGATGTAGATCACTGATCGAAAAACAAAGAAGCTGAGAAATAAAGAAATCGAACTAGTTAAAGTGCGATGGGAAAATAGGTTGGGTGGTGAGGATACCTGGGAATTGGTCGAGGAGATGGCTAAGGGGTATCCCTTTCTGTTGAATAAGGTTTTGTATTTCTTTTTAGATGATAGTACTTGTAAATGTGTGCATATTTAAGTTGTTTATGTTTAAGTTGTATTATGAATTTTGAGGTCAAAATTTTCTTTTTAGATGATAGTAATGTAACGTCGCGTGCTTTTCGGATCCTTGTGGATTATGTGTGTAATGATTGTGGTGGCCATCGTGAGGCCAGTGTGGTTTGGATGTGTGGTGCGCACAGGTTTGGTCCTGAAACAAGATAGGACCTGCTGTAGTTGATTAGGGGTTGACGGCCAGGTGTGGTCGTTGACTGGTCTGGCATCCATTGAAGGAGACGTCAACTTTATGAACTTAACGGCAGGCTTTATGGACGTTTATTGTGACGGTTCCCTAAACAACAATAGGGTTGACGCCAACCTGTGCGACCTGCAGAATATAGGTCTACCCGAGGACAGTTCCCTCACTCTGTTCTCCCTCTCCCTCGCCCTATTTTCATGCCCTTGCTTCCCCACTGCTTCCAATGGTTGCAGAAAGCTAGTTGGGGGATCGTGGAACATGAGGTGGTGACGAATTGGGCAAGAAAACGCCAGAGCGAGATGTAATCTCCGTAGGAGCTCTCAGAGGGTTTGGCACGAATCGGGAGGATTTAGGAGATTTAAGTGCGCCTTGAGGTAGGGAATGATCCCTTTAGTTCCTTCAGGTTGTGATAATGCATCTGGAACGCATGAATCTGCATGTTAATTATGTTTTTGGGTAAAGGTACTCCATGTGGGGTTAATGGGTGGTTTGATCAATTTAATGAGTAAAACATGTTGTTTCGATTTGATTAAGATGCATGCATGTTTGAGGTAGTGTTTCCTCGCCTTTTTCCGCTGAATTTAGGACCGGGAACACTTGAGGTATTGGCCTAGGGTTTCTGTGAAGCTGATAGCTAAGGATCTTGGCGTCAATATCGATTGACGCCATGTTCTTCAGTTGGGAGATTGACATCCAGATACCTTGCCGTTTACATCCCGTCGACGGCAGTCGATGGTGTCGCCAGCATGCTTTTATTAAATGTTGTTATATTGAATATTTAACGATATTGAGCGGTGCAATGGTATTTTTGTGCACCTAGTGCACGTGGTTTTTGAGACTGGCGTACTAGGTACGCAGTTAGCTAGTTCTTTACGTGTTTATGTGGTGTTCACGTGTAGTGCACTACTAGTGCACGAGATTTACATGAGTCTTCACGTGGTTTGTGTGACGTGCACGTGGTTTTGTATACGTGGCAAGTAGTACGTCACCTACCGTGGTTACCTCTCCAGTTGGGTGCCCCAGGTTCTCTGTGAGCCAAGCTGTTAGCTCGGGGCTTTGTCCCGGTACTTGTGTTGTACCGTCGAGGTCTGTGTCGTCTGACCTGCACACCCTCACTCTTTTGCTTGAGTTGTACATCTGGCTAAGGGAAAGATGACAGTGGGACAGTGACTGTTGTACTTGTCTTTTGGTCACTTGTAGCGCGCTCGTAGTTGGGGGTACGGACACCAGTAGTCGACACTGGTCCCCAGCTAGTCCTTCTCCAGTGCCTCACTCTAGCGAGCCAAGGCCAGGGTCTCTAGAGGTGCCAGGCATGGGCCTGCGACCTTGCGGTCCACAGGTGGTGGTGTTTAGTTGGTCTCCACAGTTACTTGACCTTTTCACATGGAGCGTCAGCTGGACCTTCGTCCGTGGCTGCGAGACTGAGAGGTAGACATGTGTGTGTTGTCCGACTCAGTCACTGGTGTCGCGAACCAGTTCACGTGGCTCAAGTGTGGCGGACTCTACTTTAGCTCGTATACCTATTTGGTTTTGCCATTTTTTTATTAAAGTTCCTTTACATAGTCGGCAAACGGTGAGTATATTTACATCTTTAATATCTTGTTTATTTGTTCTATAAACTGCTAGTATAGTTTACCACCTTCGTACCTGTGTTTGGGTTTGCTCGGTGTTGGGGGAGTTCCCTACTGAGCCAGTGACTAGCAAGGCTCACCCCTACCCCCACAGGTGAGGGCGTGGACGACGTTTCTCAGCCGTCATCCAGTTCGGAGCCGCATCGTAGCGGTGCAGGGTCAGCACCTCCAACAGTATAGTGTAGCTAGTTTGTCTACTTCCTTCAGTTGTACCTCGGGGTATGCCCCAGGCTCTTGTACTTTCTTTCTTTTCATGGAGATATGGCTATGTAAACTTGTGATATATATATGAAATGGTGTGATCCTTTAAGTTTACACAAACTATGGTGTGATATCCTTTGCGAGGCTTCGGCCCGTTTGCTGGAGACGGACTCGGATCAAGTACGTTACCGGTTTAACGGGCTTGGACGAGGTGTTCCGTCACAACATCTATCCAGAAAGTGTCTTTCAGAGCATCCTCTATTTTCTTAGGTTCAATTTGAGACACGAGCTATTTGTTCAAGTTCAGAAATTGCCTTAAAATGAGACCTTGTCCTAGGAGGGTCAAGCAAATTACCTATGATACTTTCCTGTGGATGGTCTCTTAGCATCTTATATTCATTCCATCTCTTTCCCTGAATTCATTGAATGGTTCCTGTGCCTCACTGTGGTCTGAACGCTTTTTGGTTGCATCTTCCTTTTCTTCTTGCTCTTTAGAATTTTCTCCTTCTAGAAACTCCCCATCTTGCTTTTCTCTGCATAAATCAACATAAATTCATCAAAAGTGACATGAGGTGATTCCTCAACAATTTGATCTTTCACATTGAATACTCTGTAAGCTCTTGAATGATCAGAATAGCCTAGAAATATTCCTAAGTCACTTTTAGGCTCAAATTTGTCCAAATCATGCTTGTTGTTAATTAAGATAAAGCATTTCATTCCAAACACTTTAAAGTGTGCAATTGTGGGTTTCTTACATTCAGAAGTTCATAAGGATTCTTTTTGTAGAAAGGCCTTACCATTGCACGGTTTATAATATAGCACGAAGTGTTTATTCCTTCATCCCATAACTTCCTTGGCAGACCACTTTCAATCAACATAGTTCTTGCCATCTCCACGAGGGTCCTGTTTCTTATTTCCACAACTCCATTTTATTCAGGAGTTCTTGGTGATGAAAACTTGTGGAAGACTCCTTCTTTCCTGCAGAAAGTCTCAAAATCAGCATTCTCAAATTCACCACCATGATCAGACATGATTCAAACAATTTTAATATCCCTTGCTGTGAAACTTTCTTGAAAAACTCATGAAATTCTGCGAATGCATCTTTTGTGAGCAAGAAAGAACACCCAAGTGAATCTAAAAAAGTCATCAACAAGAACATATCCAAACCTTTTTCCATTTAGACTCTCTGTTCTAGTGGGTCCAAAAAAATTCATGTGAATGAGCTCAAAAGGTTTAGTGGATTGACTTTCTGATCTACTTTTGAAGAATTTTCTTGTTTGCTTGCCTTGAGAACATGCTTCACACAATTTCAAATATCTTTGAAGGAGATTTCAGGCAAGCCTTTAACCATGTTGAACCTGACCAACTATTAAGCATATGGTAGCTAGCATGACCTAGTCTACGATGCCACAAGCTAGCCAAGTCATTTTTATTTGCAGTTAAGCACAGGTTGGTGTTTTCAGATTCATCAAGATTTACAATGTATACATTATTTGATCTTTTTCTAGTAAACATAACAATATCAGAGTTTGGTTCAAAAATTGTACAGCCCAAAGAATCAAAGATTACCTTGTGACCTTTGTCACACAATTGACTTATGCTCAAGAGGTTATACTCCAGACCTTCCACCAGTAGAACTCCATCAATTGAGTTGGTTTGATTCCTACCAACCTTACCTGAACCAATGATCTTACCCTTGTTGTTGCCTCCAAATGTAACATGACCAGCCTTCTTTTTAGATAAAAGACTGAATTTATCCCTATCTCCTGTCATATGTCTTGAACAGCCGCTATCTAAGTACCCCATGTTCCTCTTGGCTGTAAGACATACCTGCATACACAATCAAGCAAGATTCTTAGAACCCAAGTACATTTGGGTCACACAATGTCTCCCAGATCAAGAATATAAGAAAGCAAGTTTTTGGAATCCACAGTTGTTTATTCACTTTTAAGTTTTCCTTGTTTCTGAAATCATGCTCGCTTTTTCTCTTTTTCTTATTTTCATTGTGTTTTGAATTATTTACATTTATTTATTTTCTGTTAAGCTTTTTTCAACATTTTCAGAAAGAGATTTAAACTTGATTTGACTTCTTAGTCTTCCAGGATGTTGGGTTTCATTACATTTGGCAATGTCATAGACATGTGTCGACACTCTGAAGGGATAGTGTCGACCTAATTGATTCCATTTCGACCAGTTTTGAGTATCGAAGTAAGTGGATCTCGATTTTCCATGTGCCCACCAGGTGTGAGACCAGTTCTGTGATAAAGTTGACTTGTTATTTGTCCAATTTCCCAAATTTTGTGATTTTCTATATGATGGAGTCGACCTATCATGCGTGTAGCGTCGACCTTGCCAAGCAGGTGATTTCAGCGTTTGGTTCCTTTGAAACATTTGTTCATTTTCAGCCTTTGTTTTCTTTCCTCCATTTGTTTCTTTGTTGACAGCCATTTTTGCTTTTCCATCTTGTCTTGTATCATTTCCATTTTCTCATTTCTCTGTCCTTTTGAAGTAGAATCTTCTGAAGTTTTTGAAGAAACAAATGTTATGGTCTTCATTCCTACTTCCTTTTTTTGTGGGATTAAAGCCTAACCCCTCTTTGTTGAAATTTACTCTCATGCCTAGAAGGACTTCAAGATTGTTCCTGCCGCTTACAAATTTTTCAAGAACTCCCTGCCTTTTGTTTATTTCATTTTGCAGAACTTCAACTTCCTTTTTTAATTCAGTGTTAATACTGTGTAAGGTAGCATTTTTTTCAAAGACGAGCTATTTCATCAAGACTTTCAATATTCTAACTTTTCAGTTCGCTTACATCTTTTAGAGCATTTATCTCTTGTGAGAATTCTTTTTCTTTTTCTTCTGTTAAGATGTTCTAAGAAGAATGTTTCAGTTTCTTCTTAAGCATTTTATTTTCCTTTTTAAGAGCATCATACTGGTCCAGAAGTTCGATGTAAACATGCTCCCAATCATCCAAATTAAAATCTTTAAACAAAGGGATTACATGTTCTTCTTCTTCTTCTGTTTCTCTGGTCATCAGACATAACTTTGAGTGAGTGTCCTCAACATCTGAGCTCTCATCTTCTTCTTCTTCACTCCATGTTCCAACCATAGCCTTTTGCTTGTTCCTGTTCCATCTGGGCTGAATTTTCTTCTGAGCCGTAGGACATTCCGACTTGACATGTCCTGATTTCCTGTAATTGTAGCAAACAATTCTATCAGTCTTTTTATTTGTATTTACTTTGGGTTTTGACAGATTATTGTTATACTGTTTCTTTTTCAGAAAACCCTTACCTTCCTTTCTCAGAAATTTCTTGAATTTTCTAGTGATTAATGCAAATCACCTGAGTCATCTTCAGAGGTAGATAATTCACTGTCTTCAGTGGCCTCTTTTATTCTAGGACTTGCTTTAAGAGTAAGAGGCTTCTTCTTCTTTAGATCATCCTCAGTTCTTCTTAACCCCAACTCATATGACATTAAGGAACCTATCAACTCTTCTACAGTAGTTGTGGATAAGTTTCTAGATTCTTCAATAACAGTAGCTTTAGTATGCCAAATGGGTGTCAAAGACCTAAGATTTTTCTAACCAATTTTATCAGAGTAAACTTTACCCAAAATTTTTAGCCCATTTGTTAGCAAAGTTATCTGCCATACATTTTGGAGATAGTTTCATCATGCTTCATATGAGATGCCTCATATTCAGAAACTAACATATTGGCCTTAGTTTCTTTTACCTCTGATGCGCCTTCGTAAATTACCATAAGGCGATCCCAGATTTCTTTTGCGCTTGAACATGACGAGACTCGAGAAAACTCTTTTGGATGTAGTGAGCATTGCATTATATTCATTGCACTCCAATTTGCGTTTGACTTCTTGATCTCTTGTGGAGTCCACTTCTCTTCATCTTCGGACAGCTCATAAGGTCCATTGTTCACTACTCTCCATATTTGATGGTCTTGAGCTCGCAAGAAAACCTGCATATGAGTTTTCTAGTATGCGTAATTAGTACCATCAAAATAGGGTGGTCTGTTCACAGAATGACCCTCAGCAATGTAGCCCCTAGAATCCATCACACACTAAATTCTCCTGGTCGTGAAACCAAATAAAGTGGAGAACCAGGCTCTGATACCACGTGTTGTGTGTAGAGAGATTATCTAGAGGGGGGGTCAATAGAGAATCTTTAGAATTTTATGACAATTCAGAATTTAAAAGCTTTGATATGACAATACCAATTGGACAATCAACACACAAAGCAAAAAGGGAACAAACCACACACAAGAGAGGAAAATTTTAAGGTGGTTCGGTTCCAATGGGGAGACCTACATCCACCCCTCACACTCCGCTGATACACAGCTTAAACCCAATTGATCCAATCACAGCTCGAGAATTATCAATACAATCAACTTCACAAAGAAGCAGATAGCACACAACTCAAAGGCTCAGAAGAAACCGAAAAGATGAAAAATGAAAATATGCCAGAACATGTTTGGGGATCATCAAACTCCTTGTTCAAGATCCAGATTTGAATTGCAGCACTTCCAGTCTTTAGATTTGATTCCTCTACAGATGAATTCCTCCTGAAATTTGTTCCAATCGGATCACAGAGATCAATTTTGGAGAAGCTTCACGATCCTCTGTTCATGAAGACTCAGCACCAGCTTTTCAAAGCTTCAATTCAAGCTTGATTCAGCAATGCATCCATCTGATCACAGCTCCGATCTGGAATTGCATCTTCGTGCTGAGTACAGAGCCTCTGATCTCCTCACTTCTTGATGCTCTACAATTCTTGTTTTCCGCAAGCTCTCCTTACGCATGAACTGGAGCATTCCCCTTTTTGTTATCTGATTGTGCGGGATTCTATGCAGTGGGCCCCTTAACAGATTCACCAAAAAGTGGAGGAATCTTTTTACCGCCGAGCATCGGCACCTTCCAAAACAGCTGACGTGTAAAAAAGATCCCAATCATTGGCCTGGATCACGTGCTCGCGTGATGACTTCTATCCTCTTGAAAATTCTAAGTGTGGTAGTGTCGACAATTTCAAGGTCTAGTGTCGACACACACACATTAGACTTAAGTGAAGCACATGATTTCAGTAAACGAGGACACGTGACAAACCTGAGATTTCAAAGATATCAACTTGATCTTCCATCTGTGATAGCCTGATAAATGGTTGGTGTCGACCTTGGGTACAGTTAGTGTCGACCTTAGCTCCAATTGTCTTCCTAATGAACTTGGCCCTTGTATAGTGTCGACCTTATCATTACTGAGTGTCGACCTTATCAGATTACATCTCCTCAGTACTTGTAACCATCTCAAGTGTTGACATACTCTCTGAATAGCATTGATCACACATGATCACATTTTCTCGGCATAACATAAACAAACCACTAGTGTCGACCTATGTCCCAGGTAGTGTCGACCTTATCTGAATTTTCCTTGTTGTAAATGAATTGTACCTGTAAATCAAATGTTTTTTGTCAAATATCTATACTTTGTACTTCAATTGTGACATCATCAAAACTAGGGACACAACAAGGAAGTCGACACAAACCCTGACAGTACTCACCGTCCTGGGACAAGCCCTAAGCACCCGGTGCTAGGGTAACCGACTGGAGAGGTAACCACAGAAGGCGTTACAACCCAACTCGCTATGCACATATTTCCCAGCAAAACCTCTTGTTATCAACTATGGTATAAGCCGACTCAACCCATACAGACTCTACATTGCATTGCCAACACAGCCCAAGCAATGTAAGATAGAAGCCAGACATACTGGCCACAGAATCCCTGAACTCGGGTGGCCACAATCTAAACCGCGACCAACACAGTGGTCGTCAATCGACTTGAATCGTGACAGACAAACTCGTCGCCTTACAGTCTAAATCACGATGGGACATGTCTTCGCCTTCTCAAAACGTGACGACTAGTTCCATCGCCTTTCAAACAACAGAAACCAGCTCTAAACCCTCAATCCAGAAATTACCATAAATTGCTACACATGTAGATAAAGCATAAAGTAAGCATGTGAATAAAACCCTAAGCATGCTCCCTCTCATGTTCACATGATTCCTAAGACACATCTCACAAACCCTAATCTATACATGCCATACAAGCTAAAATGTACGAAAGTTCCCCTACCAACATAAGAAACGGTAAACCGATGCCGTCCGACGTTCCTCGCGCTCCGAAGCACCTCCTCGCGGAAGCACGTCGAACGAACAACAAAAACCCCAAAGTCGCCTCAAAAGGCCACATTAAATCTCCACAGCACTACCCCTTAGCTGAACAATGCAACTGTACTGTTCAGCCAAGGGCAGAGGTCCAAAATACATAGAGGTTAAATCGCGACGTATCAGGCCGCCGCATTTCTAAACATGATGTACACAGCCGTCGTAATTAAACCTCGACGCCCCACCATGCGACACGCATCGCACATGCAGACATGCACTCTGAAGGCGATCTTAAATCGTGACGTAGCAGGTTGTCGCATTCAAGTAAGAATCGCGACGTCTGCCTTGGTCGCGTTCTTAATGAACCCGCCAGATGTCTGTTTGGGCTGGGATGTCCAACCCTCCAGCCTCCCACCTGCTACACCAAACCTATATAAACACATGTAGACACACATGGTCTACCAATGGGCCATACACTGGCCCCCAAACCCAGTAAACTACGATCCGAACGTATCGATTATTACATTACTATCACCTAAAAAGAATTTCATCCTCAAAATTAAAGGAATAAACGCAATCAACAGTTCAACATATATAGAACTATCACCTAAAAGAGTTTAACGCTTACTCAAACAAGTATGGATACATCTTGTACATCTCATCGGCCAACTCCCAAGTGTCTTCACCACCCTATCTGTTCTCCCATCAGATCTTTAACAGCTCAATGTCCTTATTCCTTAACCTTTGTGTCCGGCGACCTGTAATCATCACCGGATACTCTGACATGGATATATCTAGTTTCAAATCATCACGGGTGTTGCTAACAATCTGAGAAGGATCTCGAATATATTTCCTTAACATTGAAACATGGAACAGGTCGTGAGCATCCGTGAAGTCTGCTGGAAGCTCCAACCTGTATGTTGTCTCACCAATCCTTTTCAAAATCTGGAATGGACACACATACCTGGGTCTCGACTTACCCTTCTTTTGAACCTCAAAAACCCTTGGTTGAAGAAACCCTAAAAAACACATAGTCGCCGACTTCAAACTATAGGGGCTGTGCTGTGTATCCGCATAACTCTTTTGCCTGCTTTGTGCCGTTTGAAGCTTCTCCTTAATGAACTTGACCATCTCTGCACACTGCTGCACCAATTCCGATCCCATTACCTGCCTTTCACCCACTTCATGCCAATTTAATGGTGTTCTACAAGGTCTTCCATAAAGTGCTTCATACGGTGCCATGCCGATGCTTGTGTGATAGTTGTTGTTGTAGGCAAATTCGACCATACCTAAATGCTGCTCCCATCCGCTCCCCAAACTAAACAACATGCTCGCAACATATATTCAATGGCCTGGATTGTCCTTTCTGTCTGTCTGTCAGTTTGGGGATGGTATGATGAGCTATATCTCAACAGTGTACCTACAACCGCTGCAAATCCTACAAAAACTTGATGTAACCTGGGATCCCTGCCTGAATAGTGGCTGGTATTCCAAGCAATGGTACAATTCTCTCAACATATAACCTTGCCAATCTGTCCACTGCCCATGACATACTTACTACTAGCAACCTGCACACATTTGTCAACCTGTCAACAAAGACCCAAATACCATTATGACCTGAAGCCGTCCTGTGTAAAACCTGCCACAAAGTCCATGGCTATGTCATCCCACTTGCAATGCAGTATTGGTAATGGATGCAATAAACCACTTGGTCTTTGATGCTTCGCTTTAAATTGTTGGCATACTAAACACCTTGCTATGAACGCTATCTCCCGCTTCAAGCTTGGCCACCAAAAATACTTCTTCAAATCTTAATACATCTTTGTGCTTCCTAGGTGAATGGTGTACCTGGACCGATGTTCTTCTTCTAACACTTTCTGCTTCACACCAGCTTAACTTGGAACATACAACCTGTGTCTGAATCGGACCACACAATCATCATCTATGGTGACATCTTCCATCTTCACTATATCAGCCAAGTGCTCATCTACCTTTTGTGCTTCTATAATCTGCCAATACAAAGATGGCTTTACTGTACTGTTAGCTAACAAGGCTCTTCAATGGCTTCTTCGAACAATCAAGGAATTCTCTACCACGTGTTCATACAACTTCCATTCTCTCATCATCATATGACTCATAACTGCCTCCTGCTCAAAGCATCTGCAACCACTTTGCCTCTGGATGATACGCTAAGTTGAAGTCATAATCCTTTAGATATTCCATCCACCTGCGCTGCCTCAAATTCAAATATTTCTGTGAAAAGATGTACTTCAAACTCTTGTGGTATGCGAAGATCTCAAACATTCATCATACAAGTAATGTCGCCATAGCTTCAATGCAAACACAACTGTTGCCAATTCCAAGTCATGTGTGGGGTAATTCTCCTCGTGCTGCTTCAATTGTCTTGATGCATAAGACACCACTTTTCCATGCTGCATAAGCACTGCCCCAAGTCCTCTCCTGGATGCATCTGTATATAGCACAAAACCACCTCGGCCTGACAGAATTTCCAATAATGGATGAAGTGAGCCGTTTCATTAACTCCATAAAACTGCACCTGCAATCGGATCACCAAACAAATGGTACTCCTTTCCTGGTAAGCCTTGTCATTGGTGCTGCAATCTTTGAGAAGTCTTGGATAAACTGCCTGTAGTAACCTGCTAATCTAAGAAAACTCGTGATCTCTGGCATTGACTTTGGTTCCTCCTATTCATAAGGGCTCCCATCCGCCTCCCCAAACTAAACAACATGCTCGGAACATATCTTCAATGGTCTGGATTGTCCTTTCTGTCTGTCCGTCAGTTTGGGGATGGTATGCTGAGCTATATCTCAACAATGTACCTACAACCCGCTGCAAACTCCTCCAAAACTGGATGTAAACTTGGGAACCCTGTCTGAAACAATAGTGGCTAGTATTCCAAACAATGGTACAATTCTCTCAACATATAACCTTGCCAATCTGTCCACTGCCCATTACCTACTTACTACTAGCAACCTGCACACATTTGTCAATCTGTCAAAAAGACCCAAATACCATTATGACCTGAAGCCATCCTGGGTAAACCTGCCACAAAGTGCATGGCTATGTCATCCCACTTGCACTGCGGTATTGGTAATGGATGCAATAAACCACCTGGTCTTTGATGCTCCGCTTTAACTTGTTGGCATACTAAACACCTTGTTATGAATTCTGCTATCTCCCTCTTCATGCTCGGCCACCAAAAATACTTCTTCAAATCTTAATACATCTTTGTGCTTCCTGGTGAAGGGTGTACCTGGACCGATGTTCTTCTTCTAACACTTTATGCTTCACACCAGCTTCACTTGGAACATACAACCTATGTCTGAATCGGACCACACAATCATCATCTATGGTGACGTCTTCCATCTTCACAATATCAGCCAAGTGCTCATCTACCTTTTGTGCTTCTATAATCTGCCAATACAAAGATGGCTCTACTGTACTGCTAGCTAACACTGCTCTTCGCTGGCTTCTTGGAACAATCAAGGAATTCTCTGCAACGTCTTCATATAACTTCCATTCTATCATCATCATATTACTCATAACTGCCTTCCTGCTCAAAGCATCTGCAACCACATTTACCTTGCCTGGATGATACGCTAAGCTGAAGTCATAATCCTTTAGATATTCCATCCACCTGCGCTGCCTCAAATTCAAATCTTTCTGTGAAAAGATGTACTTCAAACTGTTGTGTTCTGTCAAGATCTCAAATCTTTCATCATACAAGTAATGCCGCCATAACTTCAATGCAAACACAACTGTTGCCAATTCCAAGTCATGTGCCAATTCCAAGTCATGTGTGGGGTAATTATCCTCGTCCTACTTCAATTGTCTTGATGCATAAGACACCAACTTCCATGTTGCATAAGCACTGCCCCAAGTCCTCTTCTGGATGCATCTGTATATAGCACAAAACCACCTCGGCCTGACAGAATTTCCAATATTGGTGCCGAAGTGAGCCGTTTATTTAACTCCATAAAATTGCGCCTGCAATCAGATCACCAAACAAATGGCACTCTTTTCTGGTAAGCCTTGTCATTGGTGCTGCAATCTTTGAGAAGTCTTGGATAAACCGCCTGTAGTAACCTGCCAATCTAAGAAAACTCCTGATCCCTGGCACTGACTTTGGTTCCTCCCATTTCATAACGGCTGCCATCCACCTCCCCAAACTAAACAACATGCTCGCAACATATCTTCAATGGTCTGGATTGTCCTTTTCGTCTGTCCGTCAGTTTGGGGATGGTATGCTGAGCTATATCTCCACAGTGTACCTACAACCCGCTGCAAACTCCTCCAAAACTGGATGTAATCCTGGGATCCCTGTCTGAAACAATGGTGGCTGGAATTCCATGCAATGGTACAATTCTCAGAACATATAACCTTGCCAATCTATCCACTGCCCATGACATACTTACTACTAGCAACCTACACACATTTGTCAATCTGTCAACAAAGACCCAAATACCATTATGACCTGAAGCCGTCCTGGGTAAACCTGCCACAAAGTCCATGGCTATGTCATCCCACTTACACTGCGGTATTGGTAATGGATTCAATAAACCACCTGGTCTTTAATGCTCCACTTTAACTTGTTGGCATACTAAACACCTTGCTATGAATTGCGCTTATCTCCCTCTCCATGCTCGACCACCAAAAATACTTCTTCAAATCTTAATACATCTTTGTGCTTCCTGGGTGAATGGTGTACCTGGACCGATGTTCTTCTTCTAACACTTTCTGCTTCACACCAGCTTCACTTGGAACATACAACCTGTGTCTGAATCGGACCACACAATCATCATCTATGGTGACATCTTCCATCTTCACAATATCAGCCAAGTGCTCATCTACCTTTTGTGCTTCTATAATCTGCCAATACAAAGATGGCTATACTGTACTGCTAGCTAACACTGCTCTTCACTGGCTTCTTGGAACAATCAAGGATTCTCTGCAACATCTTCATATAACTTCCATTCTCTCATCATCATATGACTATAACTGCCTTCCTGCGGAAAGCATCTGCAACCACATTTGCCTTGCCTGGATGATACGCTAAGCTGAAGTCATAATCCTTCAGATATTCCATCCACCTACTGTAGCACCCCGGAAATTTTAATACATAAAGATTCAAATAAATGGAAATAAATAATTTCCATAATATCGGAGTATTTAAAACATATGTACCATTATCCTGTGTGCTAAAACACATCGGAAAATTCCGTAAAAATTATAAATCAACCCTAAATATTATTACTAAATATTCACAAAGAAATTTGTGCCAATAAAAATCAGATTAGCCAAGTTTAAAGTGTTTCGCGACTTATTATCGTATTGTAATTAAGTCGTAAAACCATGATCACACGTACTCGGATGAGTCAGAAAATTAAATACAAATCATATATGGACTTCAAATAATATCCTCTAATGACCCATCAAGAAATTTGGTTCAATAAAAATCATTTGGGTTAGGTTAAGAGTTATTGCGACCGATTATCTAAATAAGGAAACAAGTCGGAAAACCGTTAACACGGAAATACGACGCAATCAAAAATTAAATAAAAGTGTTGGAGAGATTTCCAACATTATATATTAATGACCCAATATCTTAATTGGGCCAATGGACCACATATGACCCAAAAATCAAATGAAGCAAGAAAATACATAGAAATTCGTAACTCTAAATAGGCTGAAATTAGAAAGATGCAATTTGAGTTGAATTGGGATGCAATCATGCATTCTTGGCAACCCAAATTCGTGCCTAACTATGGTGGGAGGTTTCCTAAAGCCTCACACACTCAAAGGGAGGAAGAAATCCTCAAAAATAGGAAACTAACATGTCAAAACCGCAACTTGGCTTTCCTAGTCACAATAGGACTCCTAAACACCATGGATAATTAAATACTCTTCACCCAAACCATAGGGACGAGTTTAGAACTTGCTAGGGTCGTGTGGAGGAGCTCTTGGTGGCTGACGATCTGTGGAACGACCACAAGAAGCCGTTCTTCTTCCCCTTCTTGTCTGCTGCGACCTGCACAAACCATCCACTTGAAGTCGACCAAAGGTTAGTCAAACCATAACCAAACCTTGCAAGGCCTATACCCCTGGAAAGAGGGTTAAGTCTACGTTCTACCCCAAGTGGAATGCCCAAATTCCATGTAGTATACACGGAGTAGTAAGCGTTTTCCTCCAAGTGGTCTGAACACAGGTTTTCTGGAATAACGGGACTCTTCAACCCATAAGGTAGGTTGTATCGGGCCAAACCTTAACATATCCTATACCAATGTGTAGAGCATCAAGTTAACTTCATTTCCACTGGTTCATCGAATTTCATTTAGTAGATTTTGAATTATTAGCGTTTTGCCAAAGTTGCGCACTGTTAGGGCTTTTCCCATTCTTAATATGTTGCACGTGATTCAACACCGAATTTGAGTAAATGCATAACATAAAAGTTATTCTACTAGATGTCCTCGTCAGGTTTCATGTTGAACATTTTGTCTAAATCTCATTAGTTAGAGAGTTCTAAGCGTGGTAATAGGGTTGCTGCATGAAACTACGGTTTCAGGTTACACTTGGTCTGATGTTGTGTTCGACTTGACCAAAGCCTATTGAAACCATCCTTATTTCTAATTCTGATTTACTGAGAGTACCCTTGTAGGTCTAGTTGTTTTAAAACTGGTTTCGTCATTTTTCATACATTGTACAATTTATTCTCTATTTCGGAAGCACCTGTGTCAATATATGGAAGTTCTGGACCGCAATCCAAGAACATGTCCTTGCTCTGGCAGGAACAGGCGCAGACCCTGTGAATGCGACGGCCCGATGGGTCGCATTCTGAGGTCTCGTCGCAACAGCACCACACGTCGCGTTCTGAAAGTGATGAAGCACTCCGTCGCGACCCTGCTGCCTGATCTGACCGCCCAGTCGCGTTCTTCACAACACCCTGTCGCCTTCTAGTCCCCACCCGTCGCGATCCTTGCTGCGGCCTGTCGCGATCTAACCTTCGGGCCTGACAGCCCCATGTCGCCTTCCTTGTAAGACCCTGTCGCGACCTGACCCCGGGCCTGACAGCCCTGTCGCTATCCTTGTATGCCCCTGTCGCGATCTCAGGATTTTTGCACAAAACCCCACTTACTTTCTTGCAAACCTAACCGCTATACCCGAGGTCTGGTTAATACGATATTTAGTGTGTGAATTCACATGTTTTGGGTCTGATCATTGCATGGTGGTTATTTTAATGGCTTAAAAGTTATTAACCCATTTAAAAGCTTTAATTATATGAATGCTATTCTAATTGCTCCTTAAATGTTATGATCCATTCATGCAAACTTAAGATTTAACCTCTCCATTATTCTACCTTGTTTAAAATGATAATTATTGTTCTTAAAATCTTGCAAACCCATGTGTAGTTAAATGCATTGTTCAATTCGTGCCATCATGTAAGTGCTTTCCGCGAGTTTGAAACCGATGGTTTGAGAATTGAGACACGCGTACATCACTACACACTTGCACATCTAGGCAGCCCTTTCTTGGGAAATTCGAAACTCTCTACCGGTCATTCCGAATCGGTAGACTAGCGACCTTTTCACCAAGGCTTCCGTAAATCTCCTCTGACATGGATTCCCACATGGCCGACGAGTTGGTTGTACCATTGAAGTCCCTGAAGAAAGCACGCACTTCCTTTCTCTTCTTGTTCTTGTGAGTGTGACTTACAAACTAGACTAAAGCCATTAATGTAAAGATTGAACGAAAGTATAAATCGTACCGTTATGCTGCCGAATTTATCTCTTGACCATTGTTCTCATGAAACCATGTTCAATTACTTATTACTTGTTCTCATCATCATCATGAACATGACAATACACATGCTTACTTATTGAAACTCTCATTGGCCATTAATAATGACTGTGGGTATCTTCATTTAAAAATTTACATGAGATGTTGACAGGGCACGGCGTATGTCCAAGGGCTCCAATCTAGCCCCAAAGATGGCGAGTCATAGATATACTGTTAACCATGGGGTATAATGATTACTGGCGTTGCATCTGCGCTGGGAGTCTTGCTTGCTTGTTGAATGATAGATACAATACCACATACACGTGTCCTGGTGTACATTCTTGATGGATCTTTTCTCGGTGTACATTAGTGTCTACGTGTCGGATTAGTGTTACTTGATCGTGCTCGTACATTCTTGCTTGCTTGCTTGCGTGATATGCCATCTTGCATTTAATGCAATTAGTGACATCTTGCGTTCTTGAAAGCTATTGACATCATGTGAAATCTTGCGTGCTTGTATAAAGTGATCTATTGCTAGTTCTTTCTTGTCATCTTGTTCAAAAATCTTGTTCTATCTTGTTCACTCTATCAGCTTGTTTTTCATGTATCATGTTTTAATGAGTTTTATTCGCACATGCATATCATGACATTCATCATGCTTACCTAGTTCTAAATTGCTAATCACTTATATCATTGCCGCACATTGAGATATAAATCCTACTGGGCTAGTTTGCTCATCCCCTACTTTTACCCAATCTAGGTGACTATGACATCCAAGAGGAAGAGCAAGTCGAGGATGGGAATGCGTCCGAGTGAAGAGCGTTCCAATTATGAGTTCTATCTATAGTTAGTTTATTTGAATGTTAGATTCATGTAGTAGGAAGTGAGGAATAGAATGTACTTTTCCTTTTATTGAGTCTTAGTCCTATACTAGTTTCCATTTTAGATACGATAAGTTGATATTTGAATACAATTTACATTAAGTTCGACATTTGGGCCCTATTATGATGTTGTGTTGATACACATTTAGTGCGTGCTAGCTAGAGTCTTATTTGCCGACTGTTCACGTCTCAGAATATCGACTCGAATTATTCGACTAATATCCGCTGCGTACTTCTCGGGACGTGACAGTTAAGTGGTATCAGAGCCTAGGAATACCAAATAGGATATATGTCTCAGGAATAGGAGATACCTATGGAACCTAGGTCATGGAAATTAAATACAATACCTGGTGAGAATGGGTAGAGACTGGGAATATTGTTAGCAAGGATTAAACACTCCTACCCATTGACTTTTATAATGTATCTAGAGACATTAATTGGTTTCCATCCTTTTCTCAGGAACCCTCATAACTCTTACACTCAACTGCAATGGCTCGCAACCAATGGCAAGCTATGCAAGAAACAGTAGCTAGATTGACTCAGGCCCTGCAAAATGTGGTTCAGGCCGAAAATCAGGTTGCTGCAGTTAGAAACGGAGCCGGTGATTTGCACCGCAATTTTAGGAGTTTAAACCCTCCTCGTTTCTCTGGATCCCTTGATCCGGACGAGGCAGAGAATTGGCAAGTGGAGATAGAGAGATTTTCCAGGTGATGCATTGCACTAATAGAGAAAGTGGTACTGGCCACGTTCCAATTACTAAAGATGCTCGAGCATGGTGGAAGGCCACCTCGGCCCACCTACCAAATGTAGCTGAACTGGAGTGGGCCGGATTCTTGGAGATATTCTAAGGAAAGTATTTC
>CM024756.1:15816525-16046868 GCA_014218235.1 Colocasia esculenta
TGTCTATCACACTTTGTCATGGTTGTTTGATGGATTAGCTTGAGAAATGGCAAAGCATATATGCATGTTTTGCATTAGGCAACTATAATTAAGCAACAGGTTGGACCCCAACAGAATTTTTCATGGAAATATAATTTATTTCCTCAATTTTTTCTGGGGGACATCTACTTGGCAAACTCAAAGTTGTCAGTAAACTACTATTTTCTTGTTTTCTATATTTATTCATATTAATTGCTCTTCTTAGATTAACGCGATTAGACTTTAATTGTGTATCTAGAACTATTTCCATGTTTGAACCCTCATTCTGTTCCCGCTTCTTAGTTCTTCCTTCTTTTCCTAAATTTCAAGTGTTCTGGCTTATCTATTAAAGTTTTTTCTGTAATGACTGTTCAAGCTGAATTATGAAGATCTTCTCTTTAATATGAAAGAAGTCCTCACTCTAGCTGGAACTACTTTCTATAATCTTAAACTATTGCTTGGAAATCTTGGGCATTAATATGAAATAACAGAAATTTTCATAAGAGAGTATCTAATTTGATGAGGTCTTGGACCTCTTGCTTACATGCCTATTAAAGGACACAATATAGTCCTTGGAGAAGTGTCTAAATGACTTTATGTAATCAGTTGAGAGTCAATGACATTACACCATTACAGGCTAGTTTGAATGCTCGAGTGACAATTCCATTGAATTGAATATTTGTTACAAGATATGAAGTTCCTAGATTATTTTGTTAAATAATAGTGATCCTTGATCTGAAATGTTTGACATTCCTAAATTGTTCCTTGAACCATCTTTAAATGGCCTTTACACAAATTTTCTTCATACTTGATTCCTTACCATGAAAAGTCTTTCTACATGATCAATCTATAGAATCTTTATTGATCATAAATGTTATATGTGAATTTCAAGAATAGGTACTAGGTGGGCAAGGGTTGAGAGGTGAGATGTTAGTTGCCCCTTTTGACATAAGAGATTAAAGAGTCTTTTGTTTAATTATTGGTCCTCTTCCTCTCACTATACCATCAGATAAATTATGATTTTTCTATAAAATATTTAGTGAAAGTAAACCTTGTATATACTCTTGATTATAAATGATGTATGTAAATTTATATGGGCGTGAAATCAAATGGAGAGTTGCCATTTTTTATGTTGTAAATGGGTTGGTGCAGAGGTGTCCCATGTGTAATGGGTGTAGTCTTTGATTCCCCTTCTTTTGTTTGCATTTTTTATGTTGCAATATCATTTCTTTTGTTGCTATATCTTTGCTTTGTACTTTCCTTAATAAAATGCAACCACATTTACTTACCTAAAAAATATTAACACTCTTTATTTCTTACTTGTTTGCTCTCATAGGTTGGAAATTGCAAGATGCAAGGTAGAACATCACAGTTTCAGCCCCTAAGTCAATAGAGTGCACCTCTTTATCTAGATAGGACTCTTCATACAAATTTTAATTTTCATGTTATAGACAATTTGTACAAATTGAATATGACATGATAACTAATGATAATGTGTTGAAATTTTTTGATGTTATATTTAATAAACGGTGCATTGTAAATTTGGATGTCTTTACTAAAAAAATCGGCAAAGCATTTGAATAATATTTTAAGTTAGTGAAATGTATGAAAAATGTCTACAATTATGATGGGTTCGTCAGCTATTGTGTATATGGGAGTTGCTGGCTTTCATGTAAATGCGACATTTAAGTCTATTGACTATTGTGCATATGGCGATGTTGGGACTGTCGGCTATCAAAAAATGGCAACGGTTGGGTCTGTTGGCTATTGTCTGCATGGCAACGGTTGGGATCATCGCCTATCAAAAAATATCGATGGCAAGATCTGTGGGCTATTGTTTGCATGGTGATGGCTCGACGATTATTGACAATTGGCTATTGTACAAAAGACAACGGTTCTTCATCATTGGCAATGACGTCACTCGAAAGTCCTTAATAGTCGGCTATTGTACAAAAGGCGATGGTTCCTGACCATTGGCAATGACGTCACTCGATGGTTTATTATATAAAAGGTGACGGTAACAACCATTGGCAATAATATTTTTCATAATAATAAAAAAGAAGAAATAGATGACGGTTGTTTGAAGGCCACAGTTGGTTACCGTCGGCCATGATATGGCCCATGGTAGTGTAGACCACGGTCTATGCACGACGGGTGGACCATGGACTTAATTATAGATGACGGTGTTTCTCAAACCGTCGACGATTTTCAACCATCGACTATAGTCCTATTTCTACTAATGCAAAGCAAGAGACTTGAAGAGAGGTGGAAGGAAGAAGGGAAGAAGAAGTTCAAAAGATGATGAAAAAGAGATACTAAAGATTTGCTTGATGCACAAAGGGAGGAAAAGAAGGGAGATGAGGGTAATGTTTCCTTTGAAGAATTTTCATTCAGTGATTGGGAGAGGTTTTTTTGAACAGCTTGACCAATATGATGAGGAAAAAGAGAAAACAGAACTTTCAAAAGAAGTTATTATAATCATTGTCATGACAATTCCTTGAAAGAAAGAATGATCAACTTGAGAATGAAATCTGTGACTTAAAATAAAATATTAAGGAATTGAAATTAAAGGAAAATGAACATGAAAATGAAATGAAACTTCTTGAAGAAAAATATGATGCTATCAAAACTGTGAACAGTGGAATGTAGAATGAAATTGACAAACATCAAAAGGAAATATCAAGAAAACAAGAAGCCCTAGAAAAAATTGTGAATAGCAGAAATAATTTGGATGCCTTACTTCGAACAAGAATGAATTTTAACAAGGAAGGGTTAGGATTTAACCCAACAAACAAAAGGAAATTGGAATGAAAACAATCACATTTGTATCTATTTCTAGTACAAAATTTTTGAATTCAACAAAGAAAACAAATGAAAAAACTCATGAAAATGTTGAGGAGAAAAATGGAATTTTTTTTGCAAAGCAAAAACCCAAAGAAAAGACTACTGGGAGTCATCTGAGTCGACACAATATTCACACCAGGTCGACACACATGTCCCATAGAAACCAGCGCTGGCAACAAAATGCATGGGCAGGTCGACTTATTTAAAATGATAGGTCGACACATCTGATTGACAGCAGAAAGAGTTCTTTAGGATGGACACGGGAAGGTCGACACAACTCATTTAGTGCATCAACGTATCCACAGTCCTATGATAGATTTAGTTATTCTAAGTACTCTCAGCGGTTTAGTTCTTATCAAAATTCTTGGATATCTCATTGAGAAGAAAAACTAAAGTTCAGAAAAAAGTAGTTCAATAATAAAAAGAATGAAATAAGAATCAACATAAAAACAACCTCAACTTGACAACAAAAAAGATAAATTTGGATTCCTAAAAAATTCCTTTTATATATAGTTGAGTTGAATGATTTAAAGGGGTCCAAATGTGCATGGGTTCCAAAAACTCTTGATTGATGTCTTGAAGGAATGTCTTACAGCCATACATAACAAGTGGTTCCTTGATAGTGGTGTTCAAGACATATGACAGGGACAGAAGTAAATTTGCTTATTAGTTGAAAACAAGCTGGTCTTCTGACATTGGAGGCACAACAAAGGAAGATAGTTGAATCAGAAAAGTGGGTATGAATCTTCCCACCTATTGATGATGTTCTTTTGGTGGAAGGATTGGAATACAATCTACTAAACATAAGGTCAACTTTGTGACAAGGACATAAGTAACATTTGACTCTCTTGCTTGCACTGTTTTTGACCCTAATTCAGATTCTATTAAATTCATTGATAAGAGAGTTAACAAGGTCTACATAGTTGACTTAAATGATCCTGAAAATGATAATCTATGTCTTGCTGCCAATAGGGATAATCTTGCATATCTTTGGCATCGTAGAGTAAGACATGCTAGCTAAAGTATGTTGCACAAACTTGTAAAATTCAACATGGTTAAAGGGCTACCAGAAATTTCTTTTAAGCAAAACAACAATATTTGTGAAGCATGCACTCAAGGTAAACAAATAAGAAAATCTTTTAAAAGTAGATCTAAAAATCAATCTTCCAAATCTCTTGAACTTATTCACATGGATTTATTCAGACCCACTAGGACTACTAGTCTTAGTGGGAAGAGGTTTGGCTATGTTCTTGTTGATGATTTTTAAGATTTAATTGGGTATTTATTCTTGCTCACAAAAGTGATGCTTTCATAGAATTTCTAGAATTCTTTAAGAAATCATGCAAAAGAAAAATTAAAAATTGTCTCTATAATGTCTGATCATGGGGGATTTAAGAATTCTGAGTTTGAAATTTCTGTGGAATGAGAAATAACTCACAAATTTTCATCCCCAAGGACTCCAAATAGAATGGGGTTGTCAAAAAGAAGAAACAAACTCTGGTTGAAATGGCAAGGACTATGTTGGTAGAAAGTGGACTGCCAAGAAATTTTCGGGCATAGGCAATAAATACTTCTACTATATAATAAATCGTGCACTAATAAGTCCATTTAGCAAGAAAACTCTTACAATTTCTGAAAGGTAAGAAGCCCTCTATTGTATTTTAAAGTTTTTGGAACAAAATGCTTCATTTTTAACAACAATAAAAAGGATTTGGACAAATTTGAACTAAAGAGTGAATTTGGTGTTTTTCTTAGATATTCAAATCACTCTAAAGCTTATATTGTGTTAAATGGTAAAGATCAATGTATTAGAAATCTCCTCACATAACATTTGATGAGTTTTATGACAATTTCTGCAAGAAAGAAGATGATGGAGAATTCCTGGAAAGCAAGGAGAGAAATTATCTTCATAAGGAAAGTTCAAATTCAAATGAGAATCTGGATGAATCTGATGAACCAGAAACATCATCTACCAATGAAGGTAAGATGCCAATAAATATAAGAATGCTCAAAGATCATCCTTTAGACAACATCATTGGTAATTTGCATGACTCCACGAAAACTAGATCTCATTTTAAGCTTATTGAAGAAATGGATCAAATGGCTCTTGTCTCTCAATTAGAACATAAAAATGTTGAAGAAGCTTTAAAAGAAGAATCTTAGATAAATGCAATGCATGAGGAACTAAATTAGTTTCAAACAAATAACGTGAGGCATTTAGTTCCTAACACATTATCACAATCTGTAATTAGAACAAAATGGGTCTTCCGAAATAAAATAAGTGAAGAAGGAAATATAATAAGAAACAAAGCTAGGCTAGTTGCAAAAGGTTACAATCAGGAATTCGGAATCGATTTTAAAGAATCTTTTGCCCCAATAGCTAAATTAGAGGCTGTAACGACCCTCTTTATACCGGTATGATTATACCAATCCACATCGATACAAAGTGCACCGTCACAGTGGGAAATGTATCCAACACAACACAGTAGGTAGAGATGTACATAAATAACAAAAGGAAGTACAACAGAATTTAAAGAGATTCTTATTCCATCATCATTACACAATTCCATAGTCTATATAGTAGCAATGAAAATAAACAAAGTCCATAATTATATAAGTCCATAACATAACATTGTCTGCATACTAGTAAAAGAAAGTGCAATCTAGCAAATAATCCTCCACAGCTCCGCTACTCCTCTCGCTCAGAGTCGCTCCTCACAAGTCCTCCTCAAGCACAGGGACACCTGTCTCACTTGTATGTTAAAGCAAGTATGAGTCTTCACAAAAGACTCAGCAAGTAACCATTGACACATCACATTCATGTTATTCTTTTAACAACAAGAGTAATCTTACCACATGGTTCATGTCATAACAAACAAGTACAAATAAATAACCTATAGCATGCTATCTACACATGGTCTTAGCTTAATCATGATATCAATACAACTCATTCACAACATTTCTCCAATTAACTTGATCATGGAATTAAACACATGGTTACTAACAACCTAGCATGATATCTATCACTTTTCACATGCTTTATATCACATAATCACACATTTTTCTTCTTGTTGTTTAACATAAATATAACCCGATCACAGGTTTCACATTATTTCACATTGTAACACATTAGCACATCACTTCACATGGACACTTTGCACATTCACACACATTTCACATTTTTACACATTATCTTTCTTTTGTCGTGACACATAGTCCGAACCACCATAAAGAAGGACACACATATCACATAACACATACCCGTCACCTAGGCATTATAGTGATGAATCTTGGTAACTGCGCAGAACTAGGAGAAGCCCTCTCCACCCTAACCAGTTTGTACTTGTCCACCTCTAGGATTTCATCCTGATACCCACAAGATATCAATTACACATTGAGCCTTCCCATAGGGACTTTCTACAGTACGGCTCCACAGCCTTCTATGCAGCATTGTCAATGTCGGCACACATTTACTTAAATCACATTATCTCAATTAATCACATGATTACATCATTTTACATGCACTTATTGGTCTATTCACATGCATACCACAAACATACATAATTTCAGTTTAGAGAACCTTTCATGGTTGTCTAAAAGTATTAAAACATGTATAACAGTACCTAAACATGCTACTACCCCTTAAAATACTATTTCTTGGATAATCATGCTTATATGCTTTTAATGCCTTTAAAATTGAAAATAGTACATATAGATATCATAACAGTCCCAAATTTACATAACTCCTACGCATGGAATATATCACATGGTTTAATTTTTCGGAATTTTCATGATGGTATATTTATTTCTAACATTTAACAAGATCTCATGCAATTTAACAAGATATTTCAATTAAGCATGATAGACAAGAAATAGATGGATCTAATAGTCTCAAAGCATGTATGCAGTAACCCTAAGTTCATGAAAATTTCGTGTAACAATATCATACATCATATCTATTTAATCTGAGTTTAGACCTATCAAAACATGCATTTTTCACCTTAACAAAAATTCTATAATTTGTAATTATTATCAAAAAATTTACAGGAATTCATGGTTTGACCTAATATCATACCTGACCAACTAAAAATTTTATAGCATATGCAAACATCCAGAAATCCTCGAAAATCACATCACACAGATTAAATTCACAATTTGTAAAAACCAGATTAACTTGACGGCAAGGGGCTCACCGTCAGGGTGGGGTAACGACACAATCAATTTCCATTAACTCAGGAACTTGGTAGCAATAAGGTTGTCGTCAACCTCCTGTCTGCAGAAGGTGCAAACCGAACACAGAAAAATGATGAATTTGGGGGTCCAGGACACGAATTAAAAATCTGGAAAAATACATAAATTCTTGGTGATAGGTCTAGGGTGGAAACCCCTAAGTTACTTGCCTCACTAAAAACCTCTGAAGCTCGAATTTTTGGCGATGAAGCCCTCCTCGGCCAAGCCAAAGAGGTGATGTTCTTTGCCTTGATCTGACCTCAATGCTTGATAGTTGATCCCCTAGCATTGGGAGAGCTCCTCCCCTTCAAAAGATCTCCCAAATGCAGACGATCACCGAAGAAGCCTTCAAATTGCCGGATCAACCCTCTCAAACTCTCTCTTCTCTCTCCCCGAAACCCAAATAGCCCTAGGTGAGAAAAGCCCTCTCTTTGCAGAGATGACCCAAATAAATAGGGTTTAGAGTCGTAGGCAACCTCGGTCATAAGAGTCCTGACTGTTGGGGATAGGTTTCCTAATCAGACTTCGGAGAAAACAGGATAGTTTCAGATCTGGAATACCAAACGTGGCCGGAGAAGTAAACGGTCACATAGCTGCCGTCAACCAGAAATAGGCGTCAATCGATGTTGACGTCTATCTCTTTTGGCCATGCAATCAACGGCATAAAAGTTGCCATGAACAAGCTCTTAACGTCAAGGGATGTTGACGATAAGCAGAGTTTCGGGCAGAACAATCAAAGCATCAAAACATATATAATATGCACATAAATTGAGGGCCTTACAGAGGCCATCAGAATTATGCTTGCATTTGCACGATCAGACAACATTAAACTTCACACATAGATGTCAAAAGTGCATCTCTGAATGGCTTGATAAAAGAAGAAGTGTTATTGAACAACCCCTAGTTTTGTAAACTCTAAATTCCTAACCATGTGTTTAAATTGACTAAGGCTCTCTATGGTCTCAAACAGGCTCCACGAGCATGGTATGATAGATTGAGCTCATTCCTCACAGGTAAGGGATATTCAAGAGGTAAAGTTGATCAATGTTTCTTACTAAAGTGCAGGGAAATAATTTTATGATTGTCTAAATTTATGTCATTGACATTATATTTGGATCAACCAAATCTTCTTTGTTTAAAGAGTTTGTTGATCTAATGACCAGTGAGTTCGATATGAGTTTAATGGGAGAACTAAAGTTTTTTCTTGGATTGCAGGGTTCAAACTAAATAAGGAACATTTATCAATCAATCAAAATATATTATAGAGTTGTGAAGAAATACAAAATGAAAACACCAAAGCTGTAGCACCTGAATTTTCAAAAATAATAACAATAATAATAATAAATAAATAAAATAATTGGAAAATCAAAGAAAAGGGAATTATTCAAAACCCATAAATGAAAAGAAGTGATGGCCGTGTTAAAATGGACCATATAGAAGTTAATGGGCCACAATAAGGATTTTTAAAAGATGAATAATAGAATAATACCAAAAAATAGTATATTAATATTGCCTAAAAAAAGGGGGGGCTATTAAATCATTAAAATTGTGTTATGGGTTGGAGTTGGACTCCTAACCCTACCCTAATTAGTTAGCCACGAAATTGCAACCCAACCTAACCCAAATAGGTGGTGGAAAGCTGGAAGGTTGAGATAAATTAGGAAATCTCAGAATTAATGGGATTTAGAGTCATAATAGGAAATGGAAACCAAGGGAGCTTAAATACTCCCCAATCTCTCCATGGCCCGCCCTAATGCATGGCTGAGGGTTTCTGGGTGTGGAGAAGAGGCCAAGAAGAGAAAAGAGCTCATGGGAGAAGGATTGCTCAAGCCCCAACCTTCGTTCTTCAAGTTCTAAGCACTATGAGACAAAACAACTCAAAGGTAGGCATTCTTACAAGCCAAACTCAATTAAATCTATCTGTAGGTTGTTCCAAACATCAGGAACAAAAGCCCTCTTGTTGCTCTATTTTTTGTCGACTCAATCTTTCGTTCTTAATTTTCGAAGTTCTGCAATCACCATGACCCGAACCATCATATTAAATTTATAACTCCATGTATACTTGATTCCATGCTATGAAGTTTACTAGAGATACTACTTTCTGTCTAGAATGTTTGCCCCTAAAACCCCCAAATTTCATCCTGTATGCTACTCGAATTAAATCTTTTATCTTCACTGTACCATGCTCTGTGTTATTTGTGCTTGATCATGTCCAAAACCTGTCAAGACCATAGCTGTTTTCAAATTCCTATTTACTGTAAGTACCCTCGCATGTCTAGATCAGTTGGCAAGTGATTTTGTAATTTTTCTTCAACTGTTGCGTTTAGTTCTTGATTTTTGAACAAACCTGTGTCAAAATAAGGAAACTTGGACACACAATCCAAGGCATGGTCCTTTTCCTACTCAGACTCAGGCACAGGACCTGCGAACGCGACGGCCCAATAGGCCGCATTCTCAGGGCTGATCGCGACATAGCTACCTGTCGTGTTCTGAATGCGACAGTCCCTGGCGTCGCATTCTGAATGACCTGACCTGACCAACCCGTTGCGACCCTTGATTGACCTTGCCGCGTTCTGTACAGACCCTATCGCGATCCTTATAGGGGTACGTCGCGTTCTAAACTTTTGCATGAAAACCCATGCTTTTTGGTTATGTAACCTTCTGTAGTGATTAGACTTTTTCTTAACAGTCATAAACGCAGTAAATAAAGTGTTTATAAAACAAACATGTATTGAATGTTTTAAAAGACATACACTTGATCTTTTCATATCTACGATTTCTTTATAACAAGCACTTACTTGTAACCATCCAAAAATACTTGACTTGATATGAAAATATCTCATAATATATCTAGTAAATTATTTCAATAATTTTTTAAAATTGCCCTATTTTAAATGGACTTGTCTTTGTTTCTCGCGATGTTTGGGAATAGCGTTATCGACGCTCCACTATTCTAGAATTCCTCTGGAACGTCGAGCACTTGTTTCTCTACACACTTTTCTCTTGACTAGGACAAACTCTCTGTCGGATATTCCTTCTGCCGGACTAGTGAATTCTTGTTCAAGGCCTCCGTAATTCTCCTCTGTCCATGGATTCCCACATGGTCGATGAGCTAGTTGTACCCTAATACCTATGATACCCTTTTAGAGATCAGTAAGATCCAAACGTCCTTAGATTGCTCTCGCTCTTATCTTGAATCACGCGGGACCTCTAGAGTTGTGCATAACATGGCCAGTGGAAGGGTAGTAAATTCCACCTGACTGCCAACACTAAATGCGCTTGTTGTGCAACTGCTACTATCGCCCATTTACTTGACGTTTCATGTGTAATGACCTTTAGTTCTCATCTATACTCTACTCACTCATCTATTCATGTTCTCTATACACTCGTCTATTCATATAGTACTCTCATCTATTTCTTGGTACTCTATTGGCCATTGGCTGATTATCTAAAGATAATACAATATAACTAATGCCTGGCAATATATAAAGGGCCTGGTCTGGTCCTGGTATGTGCGCCCAAAAGTGTTGTTTGCCCACGGGAGTTAATTGACCAGAGTGTTTGGCATTACACTCAAGTGCTATCTATCTCGACTATCTAAATGACAATCAAAGTTCTATATTATACTCGTTGTGCTATTGCTATACTTTGTGCTATTTGTGATATGGCCATCCTGCTCTTGTGCTATGCTCGACACTTGTGCTATATTTGGAAACTTGTGCTATTTCAATCACATGCCATCGTGCTATCTCTTACATTACTTGACTCTCTCTCTCTATCATTAGTTACTCTGTCATTCAATATATTAATCATTTAAGCATGCCTGATCATGAGATTTAAGTCCTACTAGGCGTCACGCTCACCCTACGTTATTGTCATGTGTTTCTCAGGTGAGACCGAGGAAGATACTTACACTAAGAGGACGGGAATGACAAGAGTGATGTCAAGAGTACCCTAGTATCATAGTATCATGTTATAGTCTTAGTTCAGTCTTTTACTTTTATACGCTGAAATTGGGCCCTATATAGATCGGCTTTGATATAGTGGTTGTAATAGACATTTGAGGAGTTATTAATAAAATGCATTTGCTTTAGTATTTTATTCTTTGTCCTATGGTTTGATGTCTATTACATGCTCTGTGTCGTTTACTTGCAAGTGCCTCACGTTCTGATATTCCGCATCAGGGCATGATAGTTTTGTGGTATCAGAGCCTAGGTTGTTCTTAGGTATAGGATGATCTAGGTTGACAGCCTCGACTAGAGTCAGTTGTCCTACCTATGTGATCGGTGTTAGAACCTAGGGTAACTTTAAAACGTACCTACACACGCACAAACTAAATTCCACATCATATCATAACAACAGTTACTTTTGTAGAACTTAAGCAACTAAGATGATGGCTGAACGTGCTCAGATGAGGGGCATGCAACAAACTATCCAAGAACTCCCTCGTGCGCTTCTGCAAGCTGCACAAGGTGCAGGGAATCACGGCGGTGCAGGCGAGATACATTATAATTTTAGGGGCTTGAACCCAACTAGGTTCAGTGGTTCCACGGATCTAGACGAAGTCGAGCACTAGCTTAAGGAGACGGAAAGGATTTTCCTTGTAATGCAATGTGCAGCTGGGGACAAGCTGCTACTAGCTACCTTTCAACTAGAGAACGGACCTTGTGCTTGGTGGGAGTCTGTGGAAGCTACCCGGGAGAATGGTCAATTCACCTGGAGCGAGTCCAAGGAAGCCTTTCTCCAAGTATTTCTTGGAGTGAGTCCAAGAGAAGAAAGCTGCGGAGTTCGCTGCTCTTAAACAAATGAGTCTATCTGTGGCCGAGTATGAAGCCCAGTTTTCTAGATTGGCGAGATATGCTGAGCACCTGGTGAATACCGAAAGGATGAAGGTTAAGCGCTTTCTTAATGGCCTTAGGCCCCAATATATTCCCCAACTGGACCTCTCGACATCCAGACATATGCCAAGATGGTAAAGAAAGCTCAACTACTAGAAGATGGTACGGACTTCACCGATCGTATTAAGGGGAAGTTCGTGGAGAAGGAATTAACACCTGGTCTAAATGCTGCTAAGCCAACTAACGGCAAGAAGCGTCCTTTCAACATCACGGAAGGACCCAGTCAGGAAAGGAAACCCAAGGTTTTCGTCCCCAATACTCCAGCAAAAAGTAATTGCAAGCACTGTGACAAGCCAGGTCATACAGCTGATGAATGCTTGAGGAAGGTCGGCGCATGTCTGCGCTGTGGAAGCCGCGAGCACTGTATCCCCGAGTGCCCACTACTGAAGGAGAATGAGAGACGCACTAATGTGCCGAAGAAATAGGGAAGACTGCAAGCCCTGCATGATGAAGAGCCCTGAGAAAGGTGGCGTGGTGAAGGTACACTGCAAGTTTTCTCCCTATCAACATTTGTTTTATTTCATACTGGCGTAACCCATTCATTTATATCTCAAACTTTGCTGCTCTTTGAATGCTAAACCATATCCATGGGATGTGAATTCTCTTCACAACACCACTAGGAGAGAAGGAGAAATTGAATAAATATTTCCATCTGCCGATGTAATGATCGGAGAACTAACCTAAAAGCCCGACCTGGTGTGTATCCCATGGAAGGCTATGAGGTTATTTGGGGGAGCCGCTGGTTGTCCACTTATGGGGAAAGTGTGCGTTGTAAGAAGGGAGAGTTCCATTTAGTGATTGCCCCTAAGTTGTCATTCACTGGGATTAGACATAAGAGACGAATGTCTCTAGTCTCTGCCATAAATTCCCACAACCTGATAAGGAAAGGTTGCCTTGCCTTCCTTGCGGCCGTAATAGTCGAAAAGAAGGGTTCTAAGATAGAAGACATACACATAGTCCAGGACTACCCGATGTGTTTCCCGAAGATCTACCAGGGATTCCCCCGAAAATTGATGTCAACTTCGCCATTGAGTTGATCCCTGGAGCTGCCCCAGTATCGCGTCAACCGTACCGAATGTTACCTGCTGAATTAAAGGAATTGAAGGCGCAATTGATGGAGCTACTAGAGAAGGGGTTCATCCAACCAAGTACTTCCCCATGGGGAGCACCTGTGCTGTCCGTTAAGAAGAAGGATGGATCTATGAGGCTATGCATAGACTATCGACAACTCAATCAACTAACTATCAAGAACAAGTACCCATTACCCAGGGTCGATGAACTGTTCAACCAGATACCTAGAGCTCAATATATTCTCAAGATTGACCTCTGGTCTGGTTACCATCAAATGAGGATCAAGGATGACGACATCTTCAAAACGGCTTTCAGAGTAGGTATGGACACTATGATTCATTGTAATGCCTTTTGGTCTGACCATGCTCCTGTAGCCTTATGTAACTCATGAATAGCATCTACCGACCCTATTGATGTTCGTGGTCGTTTCATTGATGACATCCTCATATATTCAAAGACCAAAGAAGAACATGAAGAACATCTGAAGATCGCGCTGCAAGTCTTGCGAGACAACAAACTATATGCAAATCTGAGCAAGTGTGTTTTGGCTCGAAGAAGTGTTCTTCTGGGCCATGTTTATATCAAAGGACGGCATCTCTGTTGATCCCTCCAAAGTCAAAGCCGTACTCAATTGGGAGAGACCAACCAACGTCACAAAACAGAAGCTTCTTAGGAATGGATGGCTACTACAGGTGGTTCATCAAGGACTTCTCCAAGATCGCCGTTTCTCTCACGCGTCTTACACGAAAGGAGAATCCCTACTCCTGGAGTAAAGAGTGGAGAAGAGTTTTCAAACTCTAAAAGAATGTCTAACCTCAGCACCTGTTCTCACTCTTCCAATGGAGGGAGAGGTTTTCTCTGTCTATATCGACGCCTCAGAAATTGGGCTTGGCTGTGTATTGATGCAGAAGGAGAAAGTCATTACCTATTCTTCACGACACTAAGACGCATGAAGTCAACTACCTCGTGCATGATCTTGAATTGGATGTTGTGATCTTCGCCTTAAAAATATGGAGGCATTATTTATATGGTGAGCAATTCTGGTCTATTCAGACCATAAAAGCCTGAAGAATTTATTCTCCCAGAAGGAACTTAACATGAGGCAAAGAAGGTGGCTTGAATACTTAAAGGATTTTGATTTCAACATCCAGTACCATCCATGTAAACGTGACCTCTCAGACCCCTGCTAGGGACCCCGAAGGTCGTGGCGCCACCCACGGATCCGAAGACTTGGAAGGGTTAGAAATTTAGTCTAGTGAGATAAGCATGAATTCAAATAACTATAACAAGAAAGTTTATACATTAACAGGAATTATGTACAACAATCGCCAAATAAGGTACAGGTACGGAAAGAAAGGCGCAGTCCTTAAGGGGCATACCCGAGGATTGCAAAAGACCACTCTCAACTCACGGTACAAAGAGCACTCACGCTAACAACTCACACTACTGGCACGCACAGCGAACAAGCCGCACCACAACCGTCCGGCAACGACCTCCTACGACAGCGAGTCCCTACCTGAAGAGAGTAGGGGGGTGAGCCTCGCGAACAAGGCTCAGTAGGGATAACCATTCCCTACCAGCCAGTCAGCAGCAAACCCAACAAGCGGAAACAAAACTACTCTATAAAGCAGTAAAGTGAGAAACGCCTACCACAGAGACTATCAAAGCAGCGCAAAAGAGAAATGTCTCGACCACAACCCGGGTCAGGCCAGACGACTCCCGCCGAACTATGAGTCACACATATGGAAAGCAACCCTCGGCACACACCTGCCGAGACAACGGAGCTCACGAAACACCGGAGCGACCAATGAGACCAGAGTCTCACAACACAAGCACCAACATCCCGGACCTCCACGACGTCGGAAGGAACAACCAGGTGTCACCACGAGAGACACCGGCAACCACGTGAGAAGCACCGTCTCACCATAGGCACGACCACCTCAGACCTCCACAAGATCGAGGGTCCACAAGCTGAACCACCTGCAACCTCGGACACTCTACGAGGTCAGGGAACTACACCTACCAATGCCACCATGAACGGCACCAAGGAACGGGTTATAGAAACAGCAGTCGGGTGTCAGTACTCGACACCCAGAGAACCCGTGAACGGAACCACTAAACCCGACCCATGAGCCAAACTAACCAAACCCATAGAACTAGACACGGCTAGGTACAACCCCCGTGCAAGCTAGGGCAACGAGAACCATTCTTGGAAACAATGTGAAACAACATCACAGCAAGAACAACCAAGCCACTGCCACAGGCAGCTAAGAGAGGGACACCAGTCCACCCCTCTAGCACCCGGTCGTTGACTCCTGCCTGCAACCTCCCTAGGTAGAGTAAGGCTAGCGAGCCGCACCAAGAACACAAGCATAAACTACTGCAGCCAGTCCGAGCTGCGGCCCCACCCTGACCTCCCTACATGGCTCTGGAACCAACGCAGAGTGAGGCAGTGAGACGGACTAGCTGGTCCACACCAGACGAGTGCCTGAACACCTCAGAGACCAGACCAGCTAAGAGAGCTCTACAAACGACCACGCCATTGTCCCACTGTTTTCCCCTTCTACTCCAAGTCTGAGACTTGAGCACGCCTGACGCTCGGAGCAACACCCTCTGACACAGACCCAAGGCTAGGGGTCCCAGTTAATGATAACAACCTGTTCCACGGACAAGCCCTCAAGTGCCGAGCTCCGGGCGAAAGAGAACTGGCGTGGCAACCACAACATAACCGGTGCCACTGGCTCGTAACCAAGCAAGCCCAGCGGGCACAGGCACGCACGGCACCCCTTCCGGAAACCCCCAGAAGGGTCGTCGGCCAATGCTGGCACCCACGGCACGGCCCGAGAAATCGGAACACCACCAGACAGAACAGAAACCAACGCTCTGCTAAAATCGATTGGCAGCCAGACCATCAATTATTAGACAGACGCGAGCCTCCTAGCGACGCCGCTAGGACACGGCCACAAAGGTGTCACCCTAGGTTAGTGAACGCAGGGAGGCAACCTGCCGCATTCCCATCAAAAGGTCCTAAGGGCACCCGTGCACTGGGGCACATGCCGACATGCCACCGTTGCCACGGAAACACCCGAGGCAGACCAGGTCTTGTTGTGCCCTCCTAAGTCGTCGTGATACAATCATAATGGTCAGGGCCACCGTGACAAGACCCAGGTCACTTCAGGAAAGCGCGTCGCGACAACACTCTTGTCGTGACAGGAAAACATGTGGCAACAACCTTGTCGCGACAAGGCAGTGCATCGCGACAACACCCTTGTCGCGACGGGCAACCGGGTCGCGACACGACCCTTATCGCGACGGCCATTCGGGCTGCGATAAGGTCGCGTCTAACCGGGGCGATGCCTTCACTGATGTGGCGATGCGCCCGGCGGTCGCGACATCAACTGGAAGGCAGACCGCTAGGATACCACATCCCGGGGTCGCCCACATATTGCAAAACACACAACCATGGGAGGGGAGCATGGGGAATGCTTTAAAATCATGCATTCCACAAAGTGGACTCCCAACCACACCAACAAGAAAGAGCACAAGAATCCCTACCGATTAGACAAAACCAAACCCCCAAGGGCCTTCACGATGAGCTCGCCACCTCCTCCTCGCTCCACACGCGCTCCCGCCCTCCGCACAGCTGCCGCCGCTCCGCATGAGCCGCCGCCGCTCCACCACGAGCTCCAACCGCCGGAGAAGAGAGAGGAGAGGCCTCTCCACCTCGGAGAGGAGAGGAAAGCAGGAAAAGAGACAAAGGAGCGGAAAGGGGCACTGGTCAAGGATTTCAGCCTCCGGCCCTCAGAAGGTGACGGGGCGGGGCGTCGCGATACAAACCTTATCGCGACGGCCACCCAGACCACGACCAGAACGCACCCTCCCTGGGTGCCGCGACAATCTGACAGGTCAGTCTGCCACGCCTGCCATCCTGATAGGTGTCAGATGACCAAAAAGTGGAAAGCAGTCGCGACCCGTTGACCGGACGCGACCAGAACGCGACGGCAAAGGCGGTCGCAACAAGGGATGACTGTCGTGTCGGGCACTCTATCACGACAAGGCCAGTCATCCCTCACACAATGGAAAGCTGGAAAGCCCGAGATTTTACAATACATTCAACAAAAATTTTAATTTCATCCTCGAATCAAGGGCGAAACCTGGTCGGAGAATACAATAGTGCAAAGGACCACTAAGCCTCACTGTGACTTCCCGGTGGTCCCACCACAACCCTGCCTCAAGGGAGTGCCTAACCAGACATCCAACAGCTCACCAAGCGCACACCAACTGGCACGGAGCACACAAACAATGTCGACAACTCCATAGGCACTGCGCGCACCAAGCCGACCAGAAACACAGAAAATGCCAATCAAAAACAAGACTAAGCCCTCAACAGCCACACTGTTGAGACCAACCAGTCAATAGCTCCCTCTGCCAGTAGTGGTTAGATAGAGGTCACAGCTACTGACGGCACAATGAGAAAACGCCAAGAGGTCATCCATAAAACTCCGTGAATGGTTCCGCACAACTAGCAACAGCTAGCACCTACGGCAAGCCAAACGAGAGTTTCTTAATGGTGACCCAAAACCAAGCGGAAAACACGCACGTGGAGAAACCACGGCGAGCAAGGCAGTGTCAGCCGCACCACTAGATCTCACCCAAATCATCCTTGTGGTCCGACAAGGACACATAATTACTGTGGAGCCACAGAAAGCTAAAACACTCGCTCCACAGGCACAGGCACAGCACAAGGCAAAAACCAAGGAAGATGTCTAATGTTGGCAAGGCCAAGCAACTCAAGATGTCAGCAAACGCATGGAAAATGAAACACCGCAGAGGTCGAGGGCAGCACGTCGACCTTAAAGAAAACCAAACCAAAACAGGGTACCCTAACCGAACACACTCGCTCCCCAAGGTAAGAGGGGAAACTCGGACACTGGCCACGACCAAAGCCTGGCGTACCACCGATAGGGCTACCTAGACAAAGCAAAACAGCCACCCCACAGTGGTAACGGTATAGCCACAAGGCATCGGCCAGCACAAGGTGTCCCAAAGGTGCAAAGCTCAACGCCTCGAGCACCGAGCAACTCGCGAAACAACGCACGAAGCTTACGATCAGGAATACAGCACAACACACAGTGCCACACAAGCACCAGGAGCACCCAAAGTGCAACACAATGCACCAGGGCTACAGACAGCACGAAAACAATCACTCGAGCATGAGCATATGTGCCACCACAAGCACCAAAACTCCGCAAGACGCAACACAGTTGCACCAATGGCCGAAACAACACGGCTAACAGGAGGACCCTCCACAAGTGAGCTGCCAAAAGCCGCCACAAGAAACAGCAAGCCACAAAGGGTAGAACAGGACACACCGGCCATGAACCCTCAAGGCACAGGGACACAAAACATCGAAAAGAAACACGCTCAATGTGTAGTACATGACTGCACCAATGGCCTGAAACGACTCAAGGCCAACAGAAAAGGGACTCCCCACCAGAGACCGACAAGAGGAATGCGTAAAAAACCAACAGCTTCAAGAGCGCAACAACTACATTGGCTCTTAGAAGCACACAAACACAGGGCACCACTCCTACCACCACAGGTAGAGAGGGCCACACACCAACAGCACAACGTGCCTGCCTCCCAAGCACAGCCGAGGCACAAGCAAAACACGCACCGAACAATGCCTGCACCAGCAAGCCAAACAAAAGAAAACCTGGTGCCGCCTCACACTGAACACAGGACACGCTGCCCTACATCCTTCAGTCAGGCGACAAGAAACCAGCACAGTGCGGAACGGCACAATAGGTACATCACTACCTGTCGTACCACAAGGAAAACAACGCGTGTAACGGCCCTGGATATCTATACCCAATAAGGGTCCTATCCAGATCCGTCTCCGCGAACGGACCGAAGTCTCGCAAGGGATAGCTCGTACACGTGTCCAGGAAGAATATAAAGACAAACCACAACAGTAAGAGACACAAGAAAGGATATGTGCTCATATCTGCATATACAATTTACAACTGCCCCATTACATTATTACATGCCCAAATTAAATAGATTACAACTACCTGGGGCATACCCCGAGGGAGCACAAGCTCACACAACTCTACTAGCACTACTGCTGGTGGTACAAGTCTGGCACAACACCTCCTCAAGCCACACCAACGGTAAACCCTGAAAAGGACTGTAAGGGAGTGAGCCTCAACAAGTCACTGGCTCAGTAGGGAACCACCCAAAACAACACACAACACAGAAGAACCTTAACCCCAACGGGTCTCACTGGCAACACCAGATGACGACAACCATTTCATGCTCACAACAAAGCATAATTATATCAATTCACACCATTCGGAATAAGGTGAGACAACGGTAGAACTAGCACCACGCTACTAATCTACCCAATAACTGGAAAGCCTAGGCCACAAGCCTCACAGGCACACCACCTCAACAACTGGTCGCCTAAACTGTAAGCTACACAGGCAAAGCATTGCCTAAGCTACTAGCTTCACTGGCAAGCCTTTACACACACATGGGTAACAGGATTGCTAACTAAGAGCTAATCCTTTAATCCATTAAATCACAATGTACCGAATGTCACACTTAAGAAACAGGACTGGCTATCACATTGCCAATCCATCACATACTAAATCATATTCAGAAACTTACCCGAAGAAGGGTAAACATAACAATGGACTCACCACACGACCTCCACTTCACCACCTGAAAAGGCTAGTACTCAGTATACTACGAGAAACCAGTACCCACAAAGAGTACAAGTACCTACCACCACGAGGTACCACCACGAAACACAAACACAACTGTGCCACCACCGGGCACATCACAACTAGTCAACCACAACTAGTGAGTCCCCGCTCACTATCCACAACAACAACTGTGCCAACACCATGGCACACCTCGATGCGTAAGACCACAACTAACACACATTATAACCAATAGCAAAGCACAAGTCGGAAGCATGACGCCACCACATGGGACAGACTACTGGTTCATGACGCCAGTATCCAACCCGGACAACACAACACAAGAAAAACCTCTCAGTCTTACAGTCACGGACGAAAGGTCCAACTGCAGCTCCACAACACAAGTAAAGCCAAAGAACTGTGGAGACCAACCAAACCACCACAACCTGCAGGCCTCACACCACGCAGGCCCATGCCTAGCACCTTTAGAGACTCTGGCCCGAGCTCCCTAAAGTGAGGCACTAATAACAGGACTAGCCAGGGCCTAGTACGTCTACTGGTGTCCGTAACCCTCAGCTACGAGCGCGCTACAAGTGACTAAACACAAACTCTCTCAAGTCACTGTCCCACTGCCATCTTTCCCTCAGCCAGACGTACTACTCAGCACAAGAGTGAGGGTGTCCAGGAAGACGACAAGACCTCGACGGTACCACTGCACCGGGACAAGCCCCGAGCACACTCACGTGCGTGGCTCACACAAAACCTGGGGCTCCAACTGAAGAGGCATTCTAAAATAGGGGCCGGACCACCAACTCAGCAATGCACAAACCACGATATATACTTTACATTCTTTATTACAACCTCGGTACAAACGTCAGGAATAGCTTAACCTCGGTCACCCTGTGACCCACAAGCTATCCCACACCAACACGCATGAATACCACGATAACCAATCATAACTGGCCTATCATTGGTCACCATGTGACCTCCAAACCATCACACACTAGTACATACGTATATCCAACAATACACGCAACCTTGCCTGACATTGGTCACCCTGTGACCTCTACGGCATTACATATTACTTAACAAAGTAACATTATAATTTTCATTAAAAGACCATAATAGACTAAGGCTAGGTTCACATAGGAACCTCACTGCCCAACCACTACAACAATCGATGCATGTGCCATGCACACACCTCACACACAACATCACACCAAGTACATAAACCACCCACTAACCGTGTGGGCAACCTGCTCACAGAGCTTTACAGAGGCCAATGCATCTCTTACCATAGCCATGCACTATAAACAACGATAACTGGATAACCAAAGCACCAAAAGCATGCAAAACAGAACCCTCAGTTGATGTCGCGACAGAGGCCAGGACCGCCTTCTGATCGCGACACCACGATAGGTCGCGACAAGAAACCCTGTCGCAACGGGTCGGCCTGTCGTAACATGGTTCGCGACACCCTGGACCGTCGCCTTAGCAGGCGAAAACCCCAATCCGGAAACCATCTCCAGTTCTCCATACAAATCACATTAATTTTTGATTTTCATGCTTTATGAATAACCTAACATGCCATCCACTGTTCATAAAGCATTAAACCTATCAAACACACATCACACGCCATCCACGCAATAAAAATGGTGGAATCTCCCTACCTTCACGAAGAACACGCAAACCGGCTACGGCACGACGTCTCCCCCGAGAGCGCGACAAGAACACCATTGAAACGCCAAATCGCCCCGAACAGCCGCAGAAGCTCCTCTCTTGGTCGAGCAAAGCTTGGAAAAGCTCTATTCGGCCGAACCTTTTTTAAAAACCGAACAGCGGTTACTAACGCGACACACCTCACCGTCGTGACCTGATCGCGACAGCTTCAGGCGTCGCCTTCCCAAACCTGACGTCAGCAACCCGACTCCATACGCGACACGCGGTGCACATGCGATCGTCAACACCAAACAACGGCTACCTTAACGCGGCCCCCACTACCGTCGCGTTCAGAATGCGGCCTTCACCACTGTCGCGTTCACACTCATGAACCAACGGGCACTACGGGTCTAACCTGCCGGCCCACTAAGCTCCACACAACGTGCGGAAACCTCAACAAAGGCCCAATGACCCCAAATTGATCATGAGCACTACAACAAAACCAATAAACATAGATCTGAACTACCATTAAACAACGATCCGCAAAGATCCGAGAAACGCGCTACGTTACATTACTATCACCTAAAAAGAATGTCGTCCTCGACATTCAAAACGAGCGATAATAAACTACACTATCACCTAAAAAGAAACAGAGCCATATACAAAGAAGCTCTGCATCCTCTTTCTTTCCAACTATTTACTCATTCACATACTTACTCAGCCTTTCCTTTTTCTTTAATTAATTCCGCAATTACTTTATTTTCTAAATTTATTCTGCCATTCTTTACCTTTCAGCCATAGGCGATTCTACCTTGCTATTAGCGCTTTATCTCCTTGGACTGAACCTATTTCCACATTTTCCTGGTTGTGTTTGCACCTTTCGTTCTGGGCCATTTTCTTGCTTAGATCCTTCCATTTTATATTCTTAAATTTCCAAATTTCCAGATATTATCCTCTATTTACTTATCACCACTAACCATCATTTGGCTCATTGCACACAAATCTTTAAATTCTCTTTTAATTACTTAAACTTTAGATAACTTATAAATATTAAATCTTCCACGCTTCCGCTGCGCTACTCTGATCATACTAAACCTTTCACCAAATATTTCATAAAATTCTGGATTTTCCTTAATCCATTAATAACTTATCTCTCTTCAAATTATACTTTCCAACTAGCTTTACATTTCTCTTATCATACATCAATACCACTTAATTGACTCCATTCATATTCTATCTTCTGCCTCCATTGCTTCACACTAAATTCTGAATCTTGACATATTTCTATTGATGTACTTTTCCCTTTATACATTTTCCTTGCTTCAAACAATATTCTTTAATCAATTTAACAAATTTAATTCATATCTTTTCACATCTTCCATTCTCATTGCTACACATGCTCGAAAGTTCACATTTTCCTTTAATTCAAACCTTGCTCAACTACATAACAGGAAATCTCAAAATTTCCTTACCATTAAACTAATTATACCATTCTTCATTTTTTTTTCTGCTTCTTTTCATCATGCTCAAATCTGCTCATAATTCCTTAATCAAGTATTATAATTTTACTTCAAATTCCAGAAATATTCTTATAACACAATTCATTTATTCATTCAAATCACCTTACTGCATATCATTACACAAATTCTTATTGCACATTTCCTGAATCATTCAATTATTACTATTCAATAATCTACCTCATTCTTTTTCTTCACTTGATCATTAATACCAAACTTTATCTTCACTATCAAGAACATAACACCATTTTTGCAAAATATTTTCTTAACTAGTCTACTAGCCAACTAATCTCCAGGTGCCATTTATGCTGCAATCTTTCTTATTAAATCACTGATATAGCTATAAACTGAAACTATTTCCTTTAAACACAATAACTTAACCCACTTAATTCCTTTATTTCACATAACTAACTTATTGCCAATCATAAACAATTCCACTATTACCATTCATAATCCACTTTGCTATTCTCCATTATTTTTCAATGGACTTAACCTTGTCCATTCTATCTTACATAGCTTCAACTTACTTTAATTATTTAACTATAACTTCAATCTGCTTCTGACACCAATTTCCCTTCTTTGCTTCCGCAATCTATACACATGATACTGGCACCACTATTCTTTAACACAATAACAAATCTTTCTGCAAAATCTTTATTCTCTACCTTTTATTAACAAACATCGTTCTCTTATAAATTTTCAGAAAAAATCTAACTTCCCATGCTCTTTTACTCGTTCCTTAATCACCGATTACCTTTACATCCACTTACATAAGTTTCTATATCAAACTTTCTATTATCCTTATTACTCATGATAGTACTACCCTTAAATTCTTTATTACAACTATTCTTAATCACAAATCACACTTAAGGATCATCCTCAAGCCAGATTACTTCACTTAATCATTTCAAATTTAACATGCCATTAATCATAATATTATCCAACCAACTTCTTAACACTTCATTAATATAAATCCCAACACAATGATTATCTCTGTTACAATTCTCAATGACAATTTACTCATTCAACAATTCTAATCACAAAGCTCTATGCCTCATTATAACACTATTCTCTCTACTATTCCATCACATCACTACTTTATACCTTTCTCTATCAACTCTTATTCTCATAAAACATTTTTTAATGAATTTCATAACTAAACTCACTAATTCTTTCAATTTCTATAACAGAAAATCTTTAATTAATTATACTTTAACCACGATCGAATAATCACTCATACTACACCACCAATCACGTCTGCTATTACCCACAACTATTAATCTTACCAGCTATACATATAATTCACATACTAAAAAGTCACAAATAAACCATACTAAAAAGCACAAGAAATCACAGACTTACTACCAGCAGTGGACTTAAATCATGTATTGGGACATTGTAATCTTAATATCTTTTCACATTCTAACTGGACAATTGCTCTGATACCACTGTAACGGCCCTGGATATCTATACCCAATAAGGGTCCATATCCAGATCCGTCTCCCGCGAACGGACCGAAGTCTCGCAAGGGATAGCTCGTACACGTGTCCAGGAAGAATATAAAAGACAAACCACAACAGTAAGAGACCAAGAAAGGATATGTGCTCATATCTGCATATAATTTACATTACAATGTCCCATTACATTATTACATGCCCAAAATTAAATAGAGTACAACTACCTGGGGCATACCCCGAGGGAGCACAAGCTCACACAACTCTACTAGCACTACTGCTGGTGGTACAAGTCTGGCACAACACCTCCTCAAGCCACACGAACGGTAAACCCTAAAAAGGACTGTAAGGGAGTGAGCCTCAAGAAGTCACTGGCTCAGTAGGGAACCACCCAAAACAACACACAACACAGAAGAACCTCAACCCCAACGGGTCTCACTGGCAACACCAGATGACAAACCATTTCATGCTCACAACAAAGCATAATTATATCAATTCACACCAATTCGGAAATAAGGTGAGACAACGGTAGAACTAGCACCACGCTACTAATCTGCCCAATAACTGGAAAGCCTAGGCCACAAGCCTCACAGGCACACCACCTCAACAACTGGTCGCCTAAACTTTAAGCTACACAGGCAAAGCATTGCCTAAGCTACTAGCTTCACTGGCAAGCCTTTACACACACATGGGTAACAGGATTGCTAACCAAGAGCTAATCCTTTAATCCATTAAATCACAATGTACCGAATGTCACACTTAAGAAACAGGATTGGCTATCATGCTGCCAATCCATCGCATACTAAATCATATTCAGAAACTTATCCAAAGAAAGGTAAACATAACAAGTGGACTCACCACACGACCTCCACTTCACCACCTGAAAAGGCTAGTACTCAGTGTACTACGAGAAACCAGTACCCACAAAGAGTACAAGTACCTACCACCATGAGGTCCCACCACGAAACACAAACACAACTGTGCCACCACCAGGGCACACACCAACCAGTCAACCACAACTAGTGAGTCCCCGCTCACTATCCACAACAACAACTGTGCCAACACCATGGCACACCTCGATGCGTAAGACCACAACTAACACACATTATAACCAATAGCAAAGCACGATTCGGAAAGCACGACGCCACCACACGGGACAGACTACTGGTTCATGACACCAGTGTCCAACCCGGACAACACAACACAAGAACAACCTCTCAGTCTCGCAGTCACGGACGAAAGGTCTAACTGTAGCTCCACAACACAAGTAAAGCCAAAGAACTGTCGAGACCAACCAAACCACCACAACCTGCAGGCCACACACCATGCAGGCCCATGCCTAGCACCTTTAGAGACTCTGGCCCGGGCTCCCTAAAGTGAGGCACTGGTAACAACTAGCCAGAGCCCAGCACGTCTACTGGTGTCCGTAACCCCCAGCTACGAGCGCGCTACAAGTGACTAAACACAAACTCTCTCAAGTCAATGTCCCACTGTCGTCTTTCCCTCACCAGACGTACTACTCAGCACAAGAGTGTGGGTGTCCAGGAAGACGACAAGACCTCGACGAGACCACTACATCGGGACAAGACCCGAGCACACTCACGTGCCTGGCTCACACAAAACTTGGGGCTCCCAACTGAAGAGGCATTCCGGAATAGGCGCCGGACCACCAAACTCAGCAATACACAAACCACGATATATACGTATACATTCTTTATTACAAACCTCGGTACAAACGTAAGGAATAGCTTAACCTCGGTCACCCTGTGACCCACAAGCTATCCCACACCAACACGCATGAATACCACGATAACCAATCATAAACTGGCCTATCATTGGTCACCATGTGACCTCCAAACCATCACACACTAGTACATACGTATATCACAACAATCACGCAACCTTGCCTGTCATTGGTCACCCTGTGACCTCTATGGCATTACGCATTACTTAACATAAGTAACATTATAATATTCTTTAAAAGACCATAATAGACTAAGGCTAGGTTCACATAGGAACCTCACTGCCCAACCACTACAACAATCGGTGCATGTGCCATGCACACACACTCACACACAACATCACACCAAGTACATAAACCACCCACTAACCGTGTGGGTAACCTGCTCACAGAGCTTTACAGAGGCCAATGCACCTCTTACCATAGCCATGCACTATAAACAACGATACCGGATAACCAAAGCACCAAAAGCATGCAAAACAGAACCCTCGGTTGCTGTCGCGACAAAGGCCAGGACCGCCTTCTGATCGCGACACCACGATAGGTCGCGACAAGAAACCCTGTTGCGACGGGTCGGCCTATCGCGACATGGTCGCGACACCCTGGACCGTCGCCTTAGTAGGCGAAAACCCCAATCCGGAAACCATCTCCGGTTCTCCATACAAATCACATTATTTCCGATTTTCATTTTAATGAATAACCTAACATGCCATCTACTGTTCATAAAGCATTAAACCTACCAAACACACATCACATGCCATCCACGTAATAAAAAATGGTGGAATCTCCCTACCTTCACGAAGAACACGCAAACCGGCTATGGCACGACGTCTCCCCCGCTCCATGAAATGTCCTCGCGTCGAGAGCGCGACGAGAACACCACTAAAATGCCAAATCACCCCGAACAACCGCAGCAGCTCCTCTCTTGGTTGAGCAAAGCTTGGAAAAGCTCTGTTTGGCCGAACCTTTTTTAAAAATCGAACAGCGGTTACTAACGCGACACACCTCACCATCGCGACCTGATCGCGACAGCTTCAGGCGTCACCTTCCCAAACCTGACGTCAACAACCCCACTCCATGCGCGACACGCGGCGCACATGCGAACGTCGACACCAAACAACGGCTACCTTAACGCGGCCCTCACTACCGTCGCGTTCAGAACGCGGCCTTCACCACTGTCGCGTTCACACTCAGTGAACCAACGGGCACTACGGGTCTAACCTGCCGGCCCACTAAGCTCCACACAACGCGCGGAAACCTCAACAAAGGCCCAATGACCCCAAATTGATCATGAGCACTACACCAAAACCAATAAACATAGATCCGAACTACCATTAAACAACGATCTGCAAAGATCTGAGAAACGCGCTACGTTACAATGCGCACGAGGGAAGCGACCAGCTCAACCTCAAGACTGCACAAGGGGGAGGGACCTTTGCCACAAAGGTCGCCACAGTGCGCGACATGGCACCAAACTGCCCTGCCACACCACCACCCCGAGCAACCAATGGAAAGCAGGGAAGGAGACCCTCACAACGAGTCTCTTCCACATGCAAGGGAAAACGACTAAATGAGACTGGCACTTCCACAGAAGCACAACTAGCCAGACACCCATGGCACTCACTAGACCACCATCTGGAAGAGCCCACAGGGTGCGAGAAACGAAGCCAACCTTCCGATCCTGGGGACACACGAAGTCCCACCAGCGTAGCCAGGAAACCCAAAAAATGATCAGGAAGACAAACCAGCCAGCACCATGGCCAGACACACGATCAGAGGCACAACACCTTGACCGACAGCACCTAGGTAGACTATAACACGGACAGTCCAACTGGAAACAGTGACAGCTCATCTCCATAGAGAGATAGCAGCGACAAGCAAAACAAACACAAGGCAGCTTGGGGAGAACCTCCACCCAAAGAGCCAAGTGCCGTTCTATAAACCATCACCAAAACGCACCCCAAATAAACGGCCAACAGAGAGACACAACAGACAGCAGACGCAACACAACTGGTTTTGGGAGAACCTCCACCAGAACCACCAAGGCGCCGTTCTGGGAAAAACCCACCAGAACGCAACGGCCAACACAACAGCAGCATAACTCAACCATGAGGTAGCACAACAACGGGCAGAAAAAATCCTGGAATAGTCCTAAGAGCGAACCTCACCAGGACAACAACCACAGTTCTGGAAAACTGCACCAGAACACAGGACAACCAAGCGATGCACCCCAACCTCGAGGCAACGCAACGGCAACCAACCAGACAACAGAGACCTCAAACCAAGGAGGCAACACAATGGAAGACTTTAACGAGCACAGAAGCAGTCCCAAAGGGAGAGGAACTCTCACTGGGACAACAATAAATAGTTCTGGGAAACACCACCAGAACACAGCAGCCAAGCGATGCACCTCAACCAGAGGGCAGCACCGCAACACCAGAAATGAGCACGACATAGTTCTAGGGAAACCTCACTTCCACCAGAACCAGCAGAGAAGAACTCCGGGAAAACCTTGCCAGAGTTCAAACTAGCCAGCACAAAGCCAGCAACAACTACAGACAGGTGTCGCAGCGCTCAACCAGCGGTGCAACACGGCACACAAGCATCTGCTTAGCTCGAGCAAAGATGCCGACTGAGCAGAGCATAGTGCACAGTGGCACACAGGCACACAAGGCCCAACACACAGCTAACACAGCACACACCCCAATAACAAGGGACATCCAACAAGACACACCCCAACAAGTAGGGGACATCCAACAAGGACACACCCCACAACAAGGGGACTGCCAGCAAGGCAAGGACACCTTCTACCGGTTTCGCAGACCACAACCCTGCATCGGTGAAGGCCACACCACACGTAGGCTCTCGTAGCCTTCGCGACGCACCTACCCGGATGCGCAGGCCGACGACGAACCCAAACGCAGCACGAGCGAACCAGCAACCACGCTCGAAGCACGTGCACCCAGCAACAATAGCAACACACTCAGACCCTGCTGGGAAGCCAGCCACCTGCAACAAAGAGCCAAATGCTCACCTAACAGCACTCTACACGGACGGGCCAGCAGCACACGAGTACCGTTCTTTGGGACATCCATAGTTATTAACTCATTACAAATCTCATCGGACCCCTGACCTCTGATACCACTATAACGACCCGACCTCCCGGACCCCCGCTAGGGACCCCAAAGGTCGCGCCGCCACCCATGGATCCGAAGACCCGGAAGGGTTAGAATTTAGTCCAGTGAGATAAGCAATGAATTCAAATAACTATAACAAGAAAGTTTGTACATTAACAAGGAAATTATGTATAACATGTCTCAAATAAAAGTACAGGTACAGAAAGAAAGGTACAGTCCTTAAGGGCATACCCCGAGAACTTGCAAAAAGGCCACTCTCAACTCACGGTACAAAGAGCACTCACGCTCACAACTCACACTGCTGGAAACGCACGGTGAACAAGCCGCCACCACAACCGTCCGGCAATGAACTCCTGCGACAGCGAGTCCCTAACTGAAGAGAGTAGGGGGTGAGCCTTGCGAACAAGGCTCAGTAGGGATAACCAGACCCTTATTAGCCAGAGCAGCAGGAACTCCAACAAGCGGAAACACAAACTACTCTACAAAGCAGTAATGTGAGAAATGCCTACCACAAAGTACTACAAAGCAGCGGAAACAGAGAAATGTCTCGACCACAACCCGGTTAGGCCAAAGATGACTTCCGCAGAACCAACAGGGTCAACACATGTGGAAGCAACCCTCGGCACACACCCACCGAGACAACAGAGCTCACAGAACACCGGAGCGACCAAGTGAGACCAGAGTCTCACGACACAAGCACCAACATCCCGGACCTCCACGAGGTCGGGAAGGAGCAACCAGGTGTCACCACGAGAGATACCGAGCAACCACGTGAGAAGCATCGTCTCACCACAGGCACGACCACCTTGAGGGTCCACAAGCAGAACCAACCTGCACCTCAGACACTCCACGAGGTTAGGGAACTATACCTATCGGTGCCACCATGAACGACACTAAGGAACGGGTTACAGAAATAGCAATCGGGTGTCAGTACTTGACACCTCGAGAGAACCCGTAGAATAGAAACCACTAAACATGGCCCACGAGGCAAAACTAACCAAGCCCACGAAACTAAACATGGCTAGGGTACAACCCCCGTGCAAGCTAGGGCAACGAGAAACCATTCTTGGAAACAACGTGAAACAACATCACAGCAAAACAACCAAGCCACCGCCATAGGCAGCTAGAGAGGGACACACAGTCCACCTCTCTAGCACGCCGGCCGCCGACTCCTGCCTACAACCTCCCTACGTAGAGTGAGGCTAGTGAGCCGCAACCAAGAACACAACCACAAACTACCGCAGCTCGGTCGAGCTACGACCCCACGCCTGACCTCCCTATGCGGCTCCAGAACCAACGCAGAGTGAGGCAGTGAGACGGACTAGATGTTACACACCGGACGAGCTCCTGAACCACCTCGGAGACCCAGACCAGCTAAGAGAGCTCTACAAATGACTCACGTCGTTGTCCCATCATTTTCCCCTTTTGCTCCAAGTTCGAGACTTGAGCATGCCCGCCGCCCGGAGCAACACCCTCTGACACAGACCCGTGGGGCTAGGGGTCCCAGGTAACAGTAACAACCTATCTCGTGGACAAGCCCTCAAGTGCCAAGCACCAGGCGTTGAAACCACCACAGAAACGGCACCGCTGGCTCGTAACCAAGACAAGCCCAGCGGGCATAGGCAAGCACGGCACCCCTTCTGCAAACCCCATAGAAGGGCCGTTAGCCAACGCCGCCACACACGGCATGGCCCGAGAAACCGGAACACCACCAGGCAGAACAGAAACCAACGCTCTATAAATAATCGATTGGCAGCCAGTCCATCGATTATTAGACAGACGCGAGCGTCCTAGCGATGCCGCTAGGACATGGCCACGAAGGTGTCACCTTAGGTCAGTGAACGCAGGGAGGCATCCTGCCGCATTCCCACCAGACGGTCCTAAGGCACACCCTACCCTGGGGCACATGCCGACACGCCAACCGTGTCCACGGAAACACCCGAGGCAGACCAGGTCATGTCACACCCTCCTAAGCTATCGCGATACCAATGCGACGGTCAGGGCCACTGCGACAAGACCTAGGTCGCGTAGGGAAGCGCACCATGACAACACTCTTGTCGCGACAGGAAAATAGGCCGCAACAACCTTGTCGCGACAAGGCAGCACGTCGCGACAACACCATTGTCGCGACGGCCAACCGGGTCACGACATGACCCTTATCGCGACAGCCATCCGGGCCGCAATAAGGTCACGTCCGATTGGGGCGACTCCTTCTCTAATGTCGCAACGCATTTGGCGGTCGCAACATCAGCTGGAAGGCAGACCGCCGGGATACCACATCCCGGGGTCGCCCACACATTACAAAACACACAACCATGGGGAGGGGAGCATGGGGAAAGCTTTAAAAGCATGCATTCCATAAAGTGGACTCGCAATCCACACCAACAAGAAAGGGTATAAGAATCCCTATCGATTAGAAGAAACCAAACCCCCAAGGGGCTTCAGCTCGCCGCCTCCTCCTCGCTCCCACGGTGTCGCTCCCGCTCCGCACGAGCTGCCGCCACTCCGCCATGAGCTCCAACCGCCGAAAAAGAGAGAGGAGAGGCCTCTCCACCTCAGAGAGGAGAGTAAAGGAGGAAAAGAGCCAAAGGAGGGAAAGGGGCACCGACCGAGGCTTTTAGCCTCCGGCCACCAGAACGCGATAGGGTGGGGCGTCGCGATACAAACCTTATCACGACGGCCACCCAGACCGCGACCAGAACGCGCCCTCCCTTGGCGCCGCAACAACCCGATAGGTCAGTCTACCATGCCTGCCATCCTGACAGGCGTTAGACGACCGAAAAGCGGAAAGCAGTCACGACCCATTGACCGGCACGACCAGAACGCGATGGCAAAGGCAGTCGCAACAAGGGATGACTGTCGCGATGAGCACCTCTATCGCGACAAGGCCAGTCATCCCTCACACAACGGATAGCTGGAAAGCCCAAGATGTTACAATCCAGGCAAGGGAAATGCTGAGGCTGATGCTCTTAGTTGAAAGCCGATGGCATCGTTATCAAGTCTAGTTCTTAGTGAGATGCAATTAATAGAACAATTCGTAAGGTTAGACTTGAACATTGAACATAGGGATGATCGAGTCTTGGTTGCCAATATCAAGATTCAATCCGACATGTTGGGAGAGATCAAAGCACAACAAGATAGTGATCCGTTCTTGGTTCGTATCAAAGAAAACTTAGCTGAAAGACCTGATTTTGCTATGACCGAGGATGGAAGGCAGGTATTCCAAGGAAAGACATGTGTCCCAGACAATGAAGAATCGAAGAGAAAGTTAATGGACGAAGCTCACCAGACGAAGTATACTATTCATCATGGAGGTACCAAAATGTATCAAGACATGAAAAGAATGTTTTGGTTGCCCAATATGAAGAGAGAGGTAGCCGAGCATGCCATTCATTGCCTTACTTGCCAACAGGTAAAGGCAGAACACATGCGCCCTGCTGGCGTACTTAGACCATTAGATATTCCAGAGTTGTAAATGGGAAAATATTGGCATAGACTTCATCATGGGTTTACCCAAGACTCGTGGTCGACTCGATGCCATATGCGTCATTGTCTACTGACTGACCAAATCCGCACACTTCCAACCTATAAAGAGTAAGTGGTCTGTGGAAGTATTAGTTGCCCTATATGTCAAGGAGATCGTGAGATTGCATGGAGTTCCATCATCCATTGTCTCGAATGGAGATCCGAGATTCACCTCTCATTTCTGGAAGGGACTGTAGACTGCACTTGGTACTAAGCTCAATTTTAGTAGCACTTTTCACCTGCAGACTGAAGGGCAGATTGAGAGAACCAACCAGATTGTAGAAGATATGTTACGAGCTTGCACTATAGACTTCTAAGGCTACTGGAATGAGCACTTATCCTTGATTGAGTTCGCCTATAACAACATTTACTAGGAAAGTATAAAAATGGCACCGTTCGAAGCACTCTATGGTAGAAATTGTAGATCCCCTGCTTGCTGGAATGTAGTGGGAGAACAGTAATGGCTAGGCCCAGACATAATACAAAATACAACCAGAGATATATAGGGGATTTGAGATTGGCTCAAGATTGCTTAGTCCAGATGAAAGAGTAATGCTGATAAGAGGAGGAGAGATCTAGAATTTCAAGTAGGTGACCATGTACTCTTAAAGGTATCACCTACCCATGGCATCCAGAGATTTGGTGTTAAAGGAAAGCTCAGTCCTAGATTCATCGGCCCTTTTTAAGTGCTCAAAGGGTTGGTGAGGATTCTTACCGGCTGGCGTTGCCACCGAATTTGGCATGCGTACACAATGTGTTCCATGTCTCTATGCTTAGGAAATATGTGTACGATCCTACTCACACTATTTGCCATGAGAAGTTGGTGCTGAACAAGGACATGACCTACGAGGAGAAGCCAGTCAAGATACTAGAACAAAAGGTGCAACAACTCAGGAACCGTCCCATCCATGTGGTTAAAGTACTGTGGAATAACCAAGGAGTGGAAGAGGCCACATGGGAACCTGAAGGAATCATCAGGCGAAATTACCCCGATCTTTTCAGTAAGACTTCTCTCCATTATGGTCATATGAATTTGGGGACCAAATTCTGTTAAGAGGGGGAGGATGTAGCAACCTGAATTTTTCAAAAATAATAACAATAACAATAATAATAATAAATAAATTGGAAAATTAAAGAAAAGGGAATTAATTCAAACCCATTAAATGAAAAGAAGTGATGGGCCGTGTTAAATGAACCATATAAAAGTTAATGGGCCACAATAAGGATTTTTAAAAGATGAATAATAGAATATACCAAAAATTCGTATATTTAATATCGCCTAAAAAGAAAGGGTGCTATTGAATCATTAAAATAGTGTATATGGGTTAGAATTAGACTCCTAACCCTACCCTAATTAGTTAGCCACGAAATTGCAACCCAACCTAACCCAAATATGAGGTAGAAAGCTTGGAAGGTTGAGAGAAATTAGGAAATCTTGGAATTAAAGTTGAATTAGAGTCATAATAGGAAATGGAACCAAGGGAGCTTAAATACTCCCCAATCTCTCCATGGTGGGCCCTAATGTGTGGCTGAGGGTTGCTGCGCGTAGAGAAGAGGCAAAGAAGAGGAAGAACTCGTGGGGAGAAGGATTGCTCAAGCCCCAACCTTCGTTTTTCATGTTCTAAGCCCTAAGAGACAAAACGACTCAAGGTAGGCATTCCCTCAAGCCAAACTCAATTAAATCCGTCTGTAGGTTGTTCCAAACATCAGAAACAAAAGCCCTCTTATTGCTCTATTTTTCGTCAACTCAATCTTTCGTTCTTAATTTTTGAAGTTCTGCAATCACCATGACCTCGAACCATCATGTTAATTTATATCTCCAAGTATACTTGATTCCATGCTACAAAAATTTTACTAGAGATACTGCTTCCTGTCAGAATTGTTTGCCCCTAAAACCCCCAAATTTCATCACGTATGCTACTCGAATTAAATCTTTTATCTTCACTGTACCATGCCCTATGTTATTTGTGCTTGATCATGTCCAAAACCTATCAAGACCATAGTTGTTTTCAAATTCCTATTTACCGTAAGTACCCTCGCATGTCTAGATCAGTTTGCAAGTGATTTTGCAATTTTTTCATCAACTGTGCGTTTAGTTCTTGATTTTTGAACGAACCTATGTCAAAATAAGAAAACTTGGACCGCAATCCAAGGCATGGTCCTTTTCCTGCTTGGACTCAGGCGCAGGACCTGAGAACGCGATGGCCCGATAGGCCGCATTTTTAGGGCTGATCATGACATAGCTACCTATCACGTTCTGAACGTGACTGGCCCTGGCGTCGCGTTTTGCCGACCTGACCTGACTAACCCGTCGCGACCCTTGATTGACCCTGCCGCGTTCTGTACAGACTCGGTCGCAATCCTTATAGGTTACGTCGTGTTCTAAACTTTTGCATGAAAACCCATGCTTTTTGGTTATCTCACCTTCTGCAGTGATTAGACTTTTCTTAACAGTCATAAACGCAGTAAATAAAGTGGTTATAAAACAAACATGTATTGAATGTTTTAAAAGACATACACTTGATCTTTTCAAATCTACGATTTCCTTATCACATGCACTTACTTGTAACCATCCAAAAAGACTTGACTTGATATGAAAATATCTCATAATATATCTGGTAAATTGTTTCAATAATGTATTTAAATTGCCCTACTTTAAATGGACTTGTCTTTGTTTCTCGTGGTGTTTGGGAATACCGTTACCGACGCTCCATTATTCTAGAATTCCTATGGAACGTCGAGCACTTGTTTCTCTACACACTTTTCTCTTGACTGGGACAAACTCTCTGTCGGATATTCCTTCTACCAGACTAGTGAATCCTTGTTCAAGGCCTCCGTAAGCCCCCTCTGTTCATAGATTCCTACATGGTCAATGAGCTTATTGTACCCTAATACCTATGATACCCTTTTAGAGATCAGCAAGATCCAAACGTCCTTAGATTGCTCTCGCTCTTATCTTGAATCACGCCGGACCTCTGGACCTGTGCATAACATGGCCAGTGGAAGGGTAGTGAATTCCACCTGAGTGCCAATACTAAATGCGCGTGTTGTATAACTACTACTATCGCCCATTTACTTGACATTTCATGTGTAATGACCTTTAGTTCTCATCTATACTCTACTCGCTCATCTATTCACGTTCTCTATACACTCGTCTATTCATCTAGTACTCTCATCTATTTCTTGGTACTCTATTGGCCATTGACTGATTGTCTAAAGATAAAAAAATATAACTAATGCCTGGCAATATATAAAGGGCTCAGTTTGGTCCTAGGATGTGCACCCAAAAGTGCTATTTGCCCGCGGGAGTTAATTGACCAGAGTGTTTGGCATTACACTCAAGTGCTATCTATCTCGACTATCTAAATGACAATCAAAGTACTATATTATACTCGTTGTGCTATTGCTATACTTTATGGTATTTGTGCTATGGCCATCCTGCTCTTGCGCTATGCTCAACACTCGTGCTATATTTGGAAACTTGTGCTATTTCAATCACATGCCATCATGCTATCACTTACGTTACTTGACTCTCTCGCGCTATCATTAGTTACTCTGCCATTCAATATATTAATCATTTAAAGCATGTCTGATCATGAGATTTAAGTCCTACTGGGAGTTATCGCTCACCATGCGTTTTTTTCATGTGTTCTCAGGTGAGACCGAGGAAGATACTTACACTCAAGAGGACGAGAATGACCAAGATTGAAGTCAAGAGTACCCTAGCGTCATTGTATCATGTTAAAGTCTTAGTTCAGTCTTTTACTTACGATGAAATTTGGCCCTATAGATCGGCTCTAATAATTGTGGTTTTAATAGACATTTGAGGAATTATTAATAAAATGCATTTGCTTTAGTATTTTATTCTTTGTCTAATGGTTTGATGTCCATTACAAGATCTGTGACGTTTACTTGCAACTAACTCATGTTCCGATATTCTGCGTCGGGGCGTGACAAAAGCTATGACAACTACAATGAGCACCACATCAAGTCTAGATGCCCATCTGAAAGGTAACATGGTAGATGTAAAAATCTGCAGAGGTATGATCAGATCCCTGCTCTATCTCACTGCCTCTAAACTTGATATTCAATTCTGAGTGTGTATGTGTACTAGTTTTCATGCTAGTCCTAGAGAATCTCACATGAGTATTGTAAAAAGAATCTTTAGATATCTTGCAGGAACTCATGACTTGGGATTATGGTATTTAACATCTTGTGAATTTAAGTTCATTTCTTATTTAGATGCAGATTATGCTGGGTGCAAATTAGATAGAAAAAGTACTACTAGTAGTTATTGCCATTTTTTGGAGGGTGTTTAGTTTTTTGGGCCTCCCAGAAACAACACTTGGTTGCCCTCTTCACTGTAGAAGTGGAATATGTAGCTGCAGGGAGTTGTGGTACTCAAATGTTATGGATTAAACATCAACTCCAAGACTACAAAGTAGATTTTGGATGTGTCCCAACAATGTGTGACAACACTAGTGCAATAAATTTGGCAAAAAATCCAATTCAGCACTCTAGGACTAAGCACATTGAAATTAGACACCATTTTTTAAGAGATGAAGTTGGCAAGTATTCATTTGAATTGCATTTCATTAAACATCAATGGAAATTGCTAACATTTTCACAAAACAATTTCGTAATGAAAGATTTTCATCTTTAAGAAGAGAACTTGGTCTTTACTTGATTGAATGACTGATAATATTTTGGTCAATTGACTTGAAGTGCTTATTTGATTGAATCCATGATATATTTCATGAAATTGCTCTTTTCATGGTCTTTGCACATCAAATTTTTTTTTGCTGCACATTGTAAGTGGGAGATTTCCCTTCATATGCTCAAGTGTCATGAACCCATTCTTGGAGGAATAAAAGTGTTTGGAAAAAAGGTCTAACTGGTTCATATATTGACGAAAGGGCTGGAAAAGTTGAATAAGATGAGGTATCATAGAGATTGTTATCTGAGGAGGCAGAAAAGTTCAAAAAAAACTGTGAAATGGTCTGAATGAGTTCGACACTTATGGCGATTGCGTCGACACAATATCTGGCACATCTAGATCTCAATCAATTCTTGACCCTTGGTTATTCTCCTTCATTCCCTATTAGATTCAGTCATTGAGGGGGAGCATTTACCTATGATTAATTTTGACATAGGACAATTTTTCAAGAGGAGTTAAAGCTTTATTCTTTAATCTTCATTAACCCTATAAGTAAAAAGAATGGTTTGTCAATTATAAACTACTGAGTTTGACCTTGAAAATTTTGAAAAATACCTAAAAGAGGTTAAATAATAGTTTCAAAACATTTTAAAAAGAAAAAATGTATCTCACTCATTTATGAAATTCATGAGTATTTAGGTCTCTCTGGTTGAACAATAAAAACCATCAAATAAGTATTGTTCTTAAACTTTCTTTGAGTTTGAAGTTGGCTAAAAATTAACAACTTGTGAAAATTCATTTGGCAGGACAATGACTAGTCTCTGAGAAACTGCATATCCTCATGAAATTAGAAGAAACTAATGCATGCCATGAAGAGCTAGTTAATTCTACTCAATGAAGGGTTGATAAAAATTATAAATTTTTTGTGTTTACTGGGTAACTGAGGATTCCAGCGTCTAGCCAATGTATATCCTCACATGAAAATTGCACACAACTCTTGTGAGAAGATGATTACCTCACTTGAGTAATTAGGAGCTTCGATGTGCGAAAAGCATGAGCTCTTGCATGAAAAAGATATGGTATATCTAAATGTTCTTCAAAAAAAGTCGAGAAGCAGAATAAACATTCTCAATTGAAAATTCATGCCTATGAAAAACTCTCAGATAGTGTAATCTCAATACTTTTTGAAATTTTCTTTCTCTTATAGAGTTTCTTTTATACAACAATTCTGATGATCAAAGTGATTCCACATATCAAAATCCTAGTGCTCTGGGTATTCTCTAGTCCGTTGTTAGCCTGTGCCGGCCGCCGCCGGCCCTAGTGGGCTGCCGGGACGCTGAGGCTTCTGCATGGCGCTACCTACGGAGGCTGGGTCTTCTGGGGTAGGCAATGTCAACTCTGGGAGGAAATCTTATGCTCGGGCCTCCAAGCCACCACCGACCATCTGTATTGGTGTTAAACCTCCTGCCTTTATAGACTCGGGTGAACCAGTGGTTTTCTTCTCGCTGGAAGAAGTAGGTAAATCTATCCAAATGTTTAATCTGGCTATCATTGTGAGGTGTGCCTATGGCCGATGCTCCATCCCGGAGTTCAAGACGTGCATCTCCAAAAGACTTTTGTTGAAGGGTGATTTCATTATTAGTACTCTCAATCACTGGCATCTGCTGTTATGCTTTGAAGCTGAGGATGATTACATGAAGTTAGTTATGAGAAGAAGTTTATATATCAAGGGCTTGTTATATAGATTTTTCAAATGGGATTCTCAATTTGATTTCAATGCTGATCCTACTATCATCCCCATCTAGATTGGCTTCCCCATGATTCCTGTGAACTATTATTATGAGGATTTTCTGAAATCCATTGCTGGCAACATGGGACATGTCCTCCGGATTTATGAACCACGATGGCGTTAACTCAAACCAGTGAAGCCTTTGTCTACGTGGAGCTTGACATAGTTAAACTTAGGCCAGACAAAATCTGGATTGGTTGTGGCACAGAAGGGTTTTGGCAGAAGATCAACTACTATAGAGTTCCGACGGTTTGCTCCTCTTGCCACAGACTGGGTCATGCTATTGCGGACTGCCGTAAGAAGCAAAAACAACCAGATGCTCAGGTGATTTCTCATCCAAGACTTTCTGTCTAATCTCTGCATCAGGTGGGACATATAATCGGCCCTTGAGTTTGACCACACTGTCATCTCCAAGGGTCACCTCTTCCATTCTCACAATCTCTGCTAAATTTCTATCTGCTCTTTGTGCCTCCACTATCTGCCAGTATAAAGAAGGTTCCACTGCACTAGTTGCTAATATTGCTCTCCGATGGCTGCTTGGCACATACAATGAATTTTCTGCAACATCTTCATACAATTTCCATTCTCTGATCATAAGTTGATTCATAACCGCTTTTCTGCTCAGCGCATCAGCTACCACATTTACTCTTCCTGGATGATAGGCTAAATTGAAATCATAATCTTTTAAATATTCTATCCACCTACGCTGCCTTAAATTCAAATCTTTCTGGGAGAAAATATACTTTAAACTCTTATGATCAGTAAAAATTTTGAACCTTTCACCATACAAATAATGCCGCCAAATTTTTAGTGCAAACACAACTGCTGCCAGCTCTAAGTCATGGGTTGGGTAATTTTCTTCATGTTTCTTTAACTATCACTTTGCTATGCTGCATTAGAACCGCACCCAAACCCCTCTTGGATGCATCAGTAAACAACACAAATCTGCCACTACCTGACAAAATCTCCAATACTAGTGCTGAAGTCAACCTCTTCTTTAGCTCTGCAAAGCTACGCCTGCATTCTGAGGACCATACAAAAGGAACCCCTTTCCTTGTCAGTCTTGTCATAGGAGCTGCTATCTTGGAGAAATCTTGAATAAATCTTCGATAATAACCTGCAAGACCCAAAAAGCTTCTAATTTCTGACACAGTCCTCGGTTCCTCCCATTTCATTACCGCTTCCACTTTAGCCGGATCCACTGCAATACCTTCTCCTGATATTATATGTCCCAAAACCTGAATATCTTTCAGCCAGAATTCACACTTACTGAATTTAGCAAATAATTGGTGGTCCCTCAAAATTTGCAAAGTAATCCGCAAGTGTGCTGCATGCTCCTCTTCTGACGCTGAATATACCAAAATATCATCAATAAAGACCACTATAAATTGGTCCAGATACGGGTGAAATATTCTATTCATCAAATTCATAAAAGCGGCTGGTGCATTCGTCAACCCAAATGGCATCACCACAAACTCATAATGCCCATATTTGGTCCGAAAAGCTATCTTATCAATATCTTCTTCTCTAATTCGCAATTGATGATATCCTGACCTCAAGTCTATCTTGGAAAACACTAACCTGATTAAAGCTGATCAAACAAATCATATATCCTGGGGAGTGGATACTTATTCTTGATAGTTACCTTATTCAGCTGCCTATAATCTATACACATTCTTAAACTACCATCCTTCTTTCTAATAAACAACACTGGCACTCCCTATGGCGATTGACTGGGTCTAATAAAACCCTTCTCTATCAGTTCATACAATTGCTTCTTCATTCTTTCAACTCTGTTGGTGCCATTCTATATGGTGCTTTTGATATCGGCATACTACCTGGCTGCAGCTCAACTGTAAAATCTACCTCTCTGTGTAGAGCCAATCCTGGCAATTCTTCTGGGAAAACATCCGCAAACTCCCTAACTACTGGCACTGAGCCTACAGATTTACTAGACTCAACTAAACTAACTGAAGCATGGTACGCTACACATCCCGCATTAATCAACCTCCTAGTTCTAAGTGCAGAAATAATAAACTTGGGAGTGTAAAAGGGCATACCTTAAAATTCAAACACCGCTCCTCCAGGTCTGCAAAACCTAACCCTCTTTTTTCTACAATCAACTAATGCCCCATAAGCTTCCAGCCAATCCATTCTCAGAATCACATCATAATCTTTCAATGTCAGTGCATATAATCTTGCTGGCATATGATTTCCACAAATTACTACCGGGACATCTTCTAGAAAACTAGAAGTCAACATATACCCTCCTGAAGGGATTTCTACAACCAACTCACATGGCCTTTCCTCTAGGGGATGAGTCGTGCTATCCAGAAAATCTTCGAAAATAATGAATGGGAAGCACCCGGATCAATTAATACTCTAGCAGTAAAATCAAAGATAGGTAATATACCTTCAATGAGATTGGATGCCTCCGCCTGAGCTCTGGTAACTGCCATCACTCTGCCCCGACCTCCTCTCTGATAAGGTGCACCTCTGCCTCACTTTGTTGGCTGCTGCTGCTGCTGGATCCCTCTACCATAGCTCTACTCTCGAGGATATGGACAATTCCTCGCTAAATGCCCTAGCTGCCCACAGTTATAACACCTGAAAGTCGGATATGCTGTAGGCTGCCCTGCTGTACTTTGTTGTGACTCCTCTGGAACCGGTGGCCTGTAACCACGACCCTGCTGGAAACCTCCCTGCTGAAAGCCCTATTGTCTGCCTCTACCTCAGCCTCCTCCTTGAAAGAATTTCTTTATTTGCTTACCCCACATTGCTATACCTGATGATGTGGAAGCTCCAGATGATGTCTTTCCTTTACTGATACCTGCTGACTGCTGCGGTAGCCGGAAGCTACCCGAACCATCTGACTGCTCCTGCCTGGCCTGGAGAGTCCTCTCCAATATCGCCGCCCACTGTGCTGCCTCCTCCACTGTTCTGCACATAAGGGAATCACTGCATCTTGCAGCTCTGCTTGCAAACCTCTAATAAGTACTCCACCATCATGGTATTGTCTGTCACCACGTATGGGCGTATCTACTCAATGCCATGAATCTCATATGATACTCCAATACTGATAAATTTCCCTGCTGCAATGTTCTAAACTGTTCCCTTTTCATCTGTTGAATCTGAACCAGAAAGAAAGTATCATTAAAAACTGACAAAAATTCTGGCCATGTAATAGTCTCCTCCACCCTGCCTGCAAAAATTGTCTGCATCTTCAACCTCCACCATTCCTACGCAAACCCTCATAGCTGATATGTCGCAAGAATCACCCTCTCTGCCTGGGAACACCTCATTGTCACGAACACCCTCTCAATCTCATGTACCTAATGCTCTGTTGTATCTGGGTTAGGGCCTCCTGTGAACGTAGGGGGCTGCAACCTTAGAAACCTCTCTACTAGTGCCGTAGGATCCTCTACACTGACTGGCCGTGCTGGTACTGGGAGTATGGGTACAAAAGGTGGTACCTCAACTCCTGGTGGTGGTGCTACTGGCACTGCTGGCACCGCCTCCTCCGCAACTGGTGGTACTGCTGCCGCTGGTTGTACCGATGGCTGCTGATCCATTCTCATCCGTATATCTGTTAAACTTTCCCAGATTCTTTCTATCATATGCTGTGTAGAATCCTCTCCAGACTCCTGTCCACCACCTCCCCAATCCCTTCTATCTGCCATTTCTGATCCTGCACAAACATCATTCCAGCAACACAACATACAATAAATCAATGCAAAAATCAGGGTCACTACCAGCAGTGGGTTAAAGTAAAGTAGTGGCTATGCAATCTCCGATTCCTTTATATCCTTACGGACCTTGCTCTGATACCAACTGTAGCAGTCCTCGTCGTTCAACCCCATTAACCCAATAATGAGCCTGACACGACTCTGCCTCCTGCGATCGGGCCGAAGCCTCGTAAGGGATTTCAATCTCATGTCCGTAGAAATATAAAGGAAACTGCTTAAACATAAATAAGATTGCCAAACTCACAAATATTTACATGAAATGTACATATCCATTACTCAACATAACCAAACTTCAACAGTAACCTGGGGCATACCCCGAGCTGTACAACAGTAAGAAAATTACACTGCTGGTGGTGCAGACCCTCCGCTACGACACGGCTCAGAGCTAGACGATGGGTGTGAGGTCTCCTTCTCTCCCTCACCTGAAAGGGGGTAGGGGTGAGCCTCTCAAGTCACTGGCTCAGTAGGGAAACTCTCCTAAAAATCGAGCAAACCAACACAAGTAGTAAAGCAGGAGACTACGCCAACAATTTATAGAACTAGCTAGCAGGATATAAAGTTGTAAATAACACTTACCGCTTGCCGCTTAACAGTAACAACATAAATAAATAAATGGCAAATCCAACCAGGTGTACGTGCTAAAGTAGGAAAACGCCACATTCGAGTCATGCAGACTGACTCGCGACACCAGCAACTGACCCGGACAAACCACACAGGACTACCTCCCAGTCTCGCAGCCACGGACGAAAGGTCCAGCTGCTGCTTCACCAAACAGAAGCCAAGAAACTGTGGAGACCAACTAACCACCACACATGCGGACCACAATGCCACAGGCCCATGCCTGGCACCTTTAGGGACTCTAGCCCAAGCTCCCTAAAGTGAGGCACTAGGAAAACAAGACTAGCTGGGGCCCAGTATGTCTACTGGTGTCCGTCTCCCCCAACTACGAGTGCGCTACAAGTGATAAAACACAAACTCTCTCTAGTTGCTGTCCCACTGCCATCTTTCCCTCAGCCGAACGTACTACTCTACACAAGAGCGAGGGTGTCCAAGAAGACGACAAGACCTCAACGGTACCCAGTACCGGGATAAGCCCCGAGCACACACACGTGCTTGGCTCACACAAAACCTGGGGCTCCCAACTAAGGAGGTATCCACGGTAGGCGTTGTACTACTCGCCACGCACACACAAACCACGTGAACACTATACAAACCACGTGAAACCTCACGACAATCGCATGAACACCACGCACACCAACACACAACCTGCTCCCCGAGTGCCACAAGTGCCCATGCACCGCTTCCTGTAGCCATGTACCAAAATACTTGATAGTTAAATATAAATGTACACATAAAAGCGCACAAACAGCACTCTCGGTTGTGATCGCGATAGAGACACAAGTCGCCAACAGGTCGCGACCCCCCGATATGTCGCGATGAGAACCTTATTTTGACAAGTCGGCCAGTCGCGACCTGGTCGTGACAGCCAACTCTGTCGCCTTCACAGGCGCAAACCTTAAACCGTAATCCCTCTTCCGGATCACCCCCAAAAACCCTGCAAACTACGGTTCTGATCCCTTTTACATGCTTTAATGTGTGTCCTAGCATGGTTTCTAGTGTTTGGAAAGCAAATAACATATCACACACACCACGCGTAGTTCACGGATCAAAACGTGGGAAATCTCCCTACCTCTGCGAAGAACGTGAGGTACGAATTCCACACGACGTTTCTCCCACTCCACATAGCGTCCTCGCGGCGGAAACACGCCAAAGCAACCTCTAAAAAGCCGAATCGCCCTTGAACTCACGCACAGCACCTCTCCCAGCCGAGCAGAGCTTGCCAAAGCTCTGTTCGGTGGAAACAGACTTAAAACACAGCTCGGGTAAGAACACGATGTGCATCTGGCCGCGACCTGATCGCGACGTAGGTGCCTGTCGCCTTCCTAACCCGACGTCAGCAGGCGCTGCCCCGCGCGCAACACGCGGCGCGCATGCAGACGACGACTCACGATAGCAGTTCCATGAACGTAACCCCAAGGGCCGTCGGGTTCAAAATGTGACTCCCTCACTGTCGCGTTCACAGTCAGTGAACCAGTGAGTGCTCCAGGCCCAAACTACAGGCCCACAAAGCCTCACAACCTGCGAAACACCTGCTACATACGTCATTGGCCACACACTGGCCTCCACAAGCACGACACAAGGATCCGAACGGTCGGAACGTTACACCAGTGTTGAACCACTCTATATTTTACCCTTACATTTAGGTGATAACAAAACTTATGATTAATTAAATATTATTAATATATTTAATATTATATTTTCCTAATAAATATAAATTTATGGTACTATCGCTGTGTGATTTGCACTAAAAAGCTAAATCGATGTCTATTCAATATACATCGATTCACAAAGTGCCACATCGATTTCATTAAAATATCAACTCTGCTGAAACATATACTTCAACTTAATCATGGATTCTATTGAAAACATCGATTCTGTTTAAAACATCGATTTCACTTAAACATCGATTCTATTCAAACATCGATTTCACTTAAACATCAATTATGTTGAAAACATCAATTTCACCTAAACATCGATTCTGTTCAAACATCGTTTACACTTAAACATCGATTCTGTTCGAACATCAATTTCACTTAAACATCGATTCTGTTGAAAACATAGATTTCACTTAAACATGGATTCTGTTCAAACATAGATTTCAACTTAAAACATCGACTCTATTGAAACATGGATTTCATTAGAATATGGATTCTATTCAAACATAGATTTCAACTTAAACATCGATTTCCTTTATACTCAGATATTTCAAAATGTTTTTGGTGCCTAATGAAAAGTCAAATATATTCCATTTGCATAATCTTCTATCTTTCTGATAGAAGATCTTTTTGCTTATCTCATAGGATCTCTTCTTTCCTGTCAGACAAAAGGATTTACCTACCACTTCTGGATCTCGAAGACCACCAAGTGGCTGACAGTCAGAAGAAGAAGAATAGAAAGATTAGCAACGACTAGAAGAGTTCCAACAGATCTCTTCAACGGATCTATTCAAAGCTGCTCATATAAAAGATGAAGCAAGGCTGTAAAATGAATAGAGAGCTTTCCTGAAGATCTTTAAAGAAGTGTACATCCTGTGAGGAATCTCAACTCCACATACACTCAAAGCAAGAGAGAAGAGCTCAAGCCCAATCAAGAGAAGCATTTCATAGCAGAAGTTTTTAAAGCTTTAAAACCTTCTTCTCTTCACTCTCTCTGTGGTCATTGTAATTCTTGGGGAGAGTCCTTCACTGAGGGTTTCTGGGTTAGAGTCCATTCTTGTAAAACTCTCAACTTTGTTCTTTCTTTTCTAAGAAAGATTTCTGTCCAACTGTAGGACTGTACATAGTAAGTCTCTTCCTGTGTGAAGAGTTGTCTAGTGTAGTTGCTGGTGTTTTCTGTCCAGCTGAGGGACTGTACTCAGTGTAGAACGTAGATGGGGGTTTAAGTCTAGCAGAACCGCACTGGGGTTTGTACCAGGAGGTTGGCTTCTTGACCAGTATGAGAAGTGGGCTGCCTTCTTGCTCGGAAAATGGAAGAAGACCAGCTAGGGTGCTGGGTGTTGTATTGTCCTTGAGGGGACTATACCCTTGGTTAGTTAATCCCAAGAGATTGCTTGGGGACTGAACATAGGACTTCCATGTGGGAAGGGCCGAACCAGGATAAATTCCTTGTGTTCTTTGTGTGATTGTTCATTTGCTTCCGCACTGCTACTCTCTATCACATTCAACTAACCAAACCTTCAAGTGATAATTTTCTGTGTTTAAGTTTCTGTTTTAGATTTTAGAAAACCTATTCACCCCCCCCCCCCGCCTCTAGGTTAGCTTGTTGTCGTACCAAAAGGGCCAACAAGTGGTATCAGAGCAAGGTTCTTTGATCAATCAAGAAGATCCAACGATCTGAGAGAAGATCCATGGCAGCTCAAGAATTTGTTGAAGGTCAATCAGTCACCAGACCTCCATTCTTCGATGGAGAGGATTACCAATATTGGAAGATGAGAATGGAATGCTTCATTCGAGGCACATGCTTTGATCTGTGGCATGTAATAGAGGTAGGTGATTATGTTATTGTTCCTATTGAAGGTACTACTACTATTACAACAGTAGATAAAAGTAAATTATCTTTAAACTTTAAAGCAAAGAACTATCTATGTTGCGCTTTATCCAAAAGAGAATTTAGTAGAATATCTGCATGTAAATCAGCTAAAGAAATATGGGATAAACTGCAAGTAACTTATGAAGGAACAGATAAAGTAAAACAAACTAGGATAGATATTCTTGTTTCGTAATATGAGCAATTTAAAATGCTTCCAAATGAAAATATCACTCAGATGTATAATGGATTTTCGAGTATAGTAGTTGGTCTAAGTTCTCTTGGTAAAAATCTTTCTGATGAGAAGACAATCAAAAGATACTTAGATCTTTAACTCTTTCATGGACCCCTAAGGTCACTGCTATTGAAGAAGCCCATGATCTAACCAAATTTTCCATTGATAAATTAATTGGCTCTCTCATGGCACATGAAATCAATATGGAGCGACTATCTGAAGGGTCATCTAAGAAGAAATTTACTAACGCTCTTAAAGTTGTAGCTGCTCCTTCCACCTCTTCTTCTTCCAGCTCAAAAAATGCAGGATCTGAAGACAGTGATGTAGATGACATATTGTCCAAGCTCCAGAAGATTCTAAAGAAGAAGAATAATGGATCAAGAAGGATCCAAAGAAAGAGAAAAAGGAAAAAGAACCAGTCTTCTATGAATGCAGAAAACCTGGACATCTAAGACTAGACTGTCTTAAACTAAAGAAGACTGGTCAACAAGAAAAGTTCAAAAAGAAGCACAAGAAATTCAAAAGAAAAGCTATGGCTGATGCTTGGGACATGTAAGACCCGGCCCTCCTGGGCCCTTTAGCCCTGTCCTTAGGGTCGTGGCAGGCTCCCTGGTCACGACATGGTCACGCCAGGGGAGCCCGTCGCGACATGGTTTGTGTGGCGACTCAGCTGTAAAGCGTATGGAGGCGTTGCGACTGCTTTATTGATAGACGTGACCGCTGTCCTTTCTGTCAGAACGGCTTTGTCGGGTGTCAGGTGCGTATAACGTTGACGCGACCTGGTCAGCCGTCGCGTTTGCTTTTCCCAGTCTTCGAGGTTTGACTACTTTTGGGGTCGCGCCGGGGGTGGCTGTCGCGACATGGTCGCGACGCATCGCGACATGGTCGGTGTCACACTGGGTCGACCCGTCACGTCTTGGGGGCCATCGGTTTAAAACCGAGGCTGCGCCCCATTCTCCCTCTCTCGCCCTCTCACTTCCCCTTCTTCCCTCTTCTTCCCCTCTCGAGCTCCCTTGCGTTTTCTCGATGGTTATTCGTGCTCGTGGTCCTCATGTTGAGGTGGTGTCATCCCGTTCGTGCAAGGGACGTGTTTGTGGTGCATGGAGCGAGGAGGAGGTGGCCATTCCGACGTGAAGGCCCCAACGGGTTGGCTCTACTTGTGGAGGTAGGGACCCTTGATCCTCTCGCCCTAAGCATGCTCCCCTCCCCCTTGAGATGGTGTTTCCTTATGGTTTGGGGTATGGGAGTGTGAGGATTCCATGCTCGTGTTTGAGTGAGGTTTTCCCATCGAGCATAGATCCTTGTTAATCTATGCTTTTGTGGGGTTTATGGGTGGTTTAGAGGATTTATGAGCTTTCCTACATGTTCACCATGCTCCCTTCCCCCTGTGGCGTGATTGTACCACGCTTTTGGGGCGGTCTCTGGGAGCATTGTCCCGAAACCCCCCTCGGTTGAAGATGCGACCACTATAGAGGTCGCGATCTTGTCGCGACGGCCTGGCCGGTCACGACATGATCGCGTCGCTGTTGGGTGTCGTGACCTGGTCACGATGGCTTGGGCCGTCGTGACCTTGTCGCGATGCCTGTCGCGACAGCCCGATGTGTCGCGACTACAGCCGAGAGACAGGTTATGGTCTTGTGAAGTACCGTGCTTTGTTAGTCTTTACCATTTTTGCTTATTTTACTGTACCCGTGGCACCTGTGCTAGTTCCCTAGTACGATCCTACACTAGTCGTTCACCCAGTGCTCGGCACCTGAGGGCTTGTCCCGTGAGAGAGGTTGTTACCATTGCTTGGGACCCCCATCCTCGTGCGCCTTAGTGGGAGCGTTCGGGGCGACGAGCGTACTCGAGTCACGGACTCTGGAGTTGAGGAGAAAACAGTGGTTAGGATGGCGGTGTCGAGTCATTTGTAGAGCTCTCTTGGTTAGGCCTGGGACACCGAGGACGGTCGGAGTTCTACCCGGTGTAGGCTAGACAGTCCTTTTCCCACTACCTCGCTCTTTGCGGCCCCGGAACCGCTTAGAGAGGCTAGGCGTGGGACCGTAGTCCGGCCAGACTATGGAATTTATTGTTGTGTTACTTTGTGTCCTGCCTCACTCTGACGAGACGTCGGTTTGGACCTGGGTCAAGGATAAGATGTCAGTGGACGCACCTGACCAGTTGACTAGTGGTAGTGCTTTCCGTAGCTAGTGTTCCTTATCCAGGCGGGGTTTTCCCCCTATCTGTGTTTTACTAGTCGTGTGGTGGTCACGACAAGCAGTCGTACGGAGTTTCTGACCGTGTTGTACTTCCATACCGCGCTAGTTGTAGCTTTGCTTCCACACTTCCGTTCATAGGTAGAAGATATAACTGTTGTTATTTAAATTGATTATATATATTCTTCTGCCTGTTAGAGCTAGTAGGAGATTGGTAGTCCCTACTGAGCTTCTGTTGTAAAGCTCATCCCTCCTTTTTTCCAGGTGAGACTTCTCAGCAGTAGCAGGGCGTGCGCCGGGTGGAGGAGACGGGGTGGTAGTCATGGTCCCTGTAGCTAGCAGTGGTTCCCCCCTCTCTCAGTGTACATCACCCTCGGGGTATGCCCCTAAGAGACTTGTTATCCCCCGCCTTTACTTGTACTAGTTGTGTTGTGTAGGGACTGTACTTAGAGCGGCACGCAGCGGTCTCGCTCTTCTTTCTGTTTCCATGTGTGTGTTTCTAGTTTAGCAGATGATGTTTACTTCTGTTACATATCCTGTTAGATTTATATTATAGCCCTTCTGGGTCTCCAGATCCGTGGGCGGCGATCGTGAAAATCGGGTCCTCGACGTGGGCCGAGGGTCGGGTTCTCGGGGTCATTACAGTTGGCATCAGAGCGAGAGTCTGATAGGACTTGTAGTGGATTTAAACTGCGACAGAAAGTCCCAATAGTAGTACAAGTACACTGCTAGCCACCCGAGTGGTATTGTTAACCTTGCTGGTTGTGTGCCGTGCAACATATGGCTCCGCGTAGGCACAGGCAGGTCAAAGAGCTGGTTGAGCAGCAGGATGAGTCCGTTATGCCCGCGCAGGGGTGGGTCCAGGAGGAGGTGTCAGCAGAGGAGTTCTTGGCATAGCCTTAGGGTGCACCGGCTGCAGCAACAGCAGCAGCAGCAGGAGTACCAGCCTCAGCCGCAGTAGTACGCAGACTGGTTTCCCTTGGCAGAGCAGTTCTTCTAGAACCTGTACTAGGGAGCTTGGCAGCCTTGGAAGACGGCAGTGGGAGGTCATCCTCCAGTACCTCCCTCAGAGGTACCAGAGCAGTAGGCAGATCCAGAGGAGGAGCAGCCAGCAGTTCGACAAGCATCAGGTTCTGGGAGTACCCAGGCCGGTCGGAGGAGGACGGTAGTCACAGAGGACAGGACCACCCTCTTGGATAGGTTTTTGCATCTCCGGCCACCGATGTTCTTCGGCGAGTATGATCTAAACAAGGCAGAGAGCTGGACGCAACGAGATGGAGCACACGTTCGAGACCATGGAGTGCGGCGAGGAGGACCAGGTCAGACTGGTGGTGTATCAGCTCAAAGGAGTGGCCCATGAGTGGTGGAGAGTTCAGCGGTAGACTCACTTCCAGGGGCAGCGTTTGAATCAGATTACTTGGCAGCGATTTTTGGAGATCTTTCACGGCGAGTACTTCCCCGACTACGCTCGACATGAGAGACGAGACCAGTTCCACGAGTTGGTACAGGGCGACCTCGTAGTTACCTAGTACCACCAACGATTCGTCCGGTTATTGAGGCACGTTCCTCATGTAGCAGGCAGTGAGCAGGCTTGTGTAGAGAGGTTCATCGCAGGTTTGAGGCCAGATTTGAGGTGGGGCATGACGGCCCACATGTGTACCACCTTAGGAGAGGTTGTGGCTAAGGCCGCCGCCTTAGAGAGGGACCAGCAGCAGTAGCAGGGAGAAGCCTCTTCCAGGTCTTCGCTGTACCAGCGTCCCGTAGGTAGTCGTGGCAGCGCGACATCCTCTTCTTCAGGCTCAGGTAGTTCAGGCAGTTCCGGATTGCACTCAAGGTTCAAGCAGATGACCACACGTGGTGGTGGTCGGGGGAAGCAGCAGAAGTGCCAGTCGAGGTTTGCGGAGTAGTCAGTCTGGCAGGGAGCTGAGCAGGGCAGACAGGAGGCAGTTTGCTACACTTGTGCTCTGTCGGGCCACTTCAGGAGGGATTGCCCGATGGGGCAAGTCCAGCAGCCACAGGAGCCAGTACCCTCCCTAGTAGTAGGCACCTCACTAGTAGTAGCAGGGGCAGTACCAGCAACAGCCTCAGCAGTTTCTGCAATTTCAGCAATCGCAGCAGTACCGACCATACCAGCAGTAGTAGCAGTTTCCTCAGCACCAGCAGCCGCCGCAGCAGCAGCAGCCCCAGCAAGCGCCGCAGTGTGGGCGTGGTCGTGGCCGTGTGATGGCTCTTACTAGGGAGCAGGCGGAGGCGTCGAACCTAGTTATAGGTACCTTGCCTATCCTTGGTAGAGCTGCCCGTGTTTTGGTTGACCACGGTGCTTCTCTCTATTTTGCTTCCGAGGAGTTTTACGAGTCTCTGGTTCGTCACACACCTAAGAGGCAGTGTGACATGATGGTCAATCTCCTGTCCAGTGACTACATGCGTTCTTTCGGTTACCTGGAGGGCATCACCGTTGAGGTTGAGGGACACCAGTTGCCGGCCAGGTTGTACGCTTTACAGCTTCATGACTTTGACGTCATCCTGGGCATGGACTAGTTGGAGGCTCACTCAGCAGTGGTTGATTGTCAGCGAAAGACCGTTCGGTTTGGGAAACCTGGAGCGCCCGTTCTCTACTTCCGAGATATCTGGTATACCCGTCGACCCTTTATTTCTTTCTGTAGAGCTCATCGTTTGATCCATGATGGCTGTGTGGATACCTTGCTTCTGTTTGTTCCTTGGAGCCTAGAGGATCGTCGGTTTTTGACATGCCTGTTGTTTGTGAGTTCTCTGATGTCTTCCTGGAGGATCTACCTGGTCTGCCGCCTGAGCGGGAGGTAGAGTTCTCCATCAAGCTTTTGCCTAGTAGGATGCCTTTGTCCAAGGCACCTTACTGGATGGCTCCCGTGGAGTTGCACGAGTTGAAGTGCCAGTTGCAGGAGTTGCTTGAGCTGGGCTTCATTTGTCCGAGTCGTTTCGCCGCGGGGAGCGCCAGTGCTATTTGTGAGGAAGAAGGATGATAGTCTGCGTTTGTGCATCGATTATCGGCAGCTGAACCAGGTTACAGTGAAGAACAAGTATCCATTGCCGGGATCGATGATTTGTTCGACCAGTTGCAGTCAGCCAGGGTGTTCTCGAAGATTGACTTGAGAACTGATTACTATCAGTTGAGGATCAGAGAGTCTGATGTTGGCTTGACGGTTTTCCGTTCCAGGTATGGTCACTTTGAGTTCTTCGTGATGCCGTTTGGGCTGACGAACGCACCTGAAGCATTCATGGATTTGATGCATTGGGTGTTCAGTGAGTACCTAGACCGGTTCGTGGTCATCTTTGTGGATGACATCTTGGTCTACTCGGTTTCTGAGGAGCACGAGGAGCATCTGAGGATCGTGCTGGAGACCCTGCAGAGTCACCAACTTTACGCCTAGTTCGACAAGTGCAAATTTTGGCTGAAGGAGGTGCACTTTTCTCGGGCATGTGAACACAGGTTCTGGTGTGGCAGTGGACCCTACCAAGGTGGAGGCAATGTTGTCATGGGAGCAGCCCACATCAGTGTAAGAGGTTTGCACCTTCTTGGGTCTGGCAGGTTACTACAGGAGGTTTATCCAGGATTTTGCCAGGATTGCAGAGCCGTTGACCAGGTTGACGAGGCTGGACGTCAGGTTTGTTTGGTCAGAGGACTATGAGTTGAGTTTCTAGGAGCTGAAGACAAGGTTGACTTCAGCGCCAGTGTTGGTCTTGTTGTCGGGCAGCGGAGGGTTCGTGGTCTACACCAATGCGTCGAGATCAGGTTTGGGTGCCGTGCTGATGCAGCATGGTGGGGTCATTGCCTATGCTTATCGGCAGCTCAAGAAGCATGAAGAGAACTACCCTACCCATGACTTAGAGTTGGCAGCAATGGTGTTCGCTCTAAAGTTGTGGAGGCACTATCTGTATGGAGAGGCATTTGAGATCTTCACCGACCATCAGAGTTTGCAGTACATTTTCACTTAGAGGGATTTGAACTCAAGGCAGCGCAGATGGATGGAGTATTTGAAGGACTACGACCTAACCCTCTCCTATCACCCAAGAAGGGCTAACATCGTGGCAGACGCTTTAAGCAGGCGTGTTCGCTTGAGTTCACTGATGGTCCGAGAGTGGAGGCTGTTTGAGGAGCTGTCCCAGGGAGTGTTCTACCTGTCGAGACGCATAGGCCGTGCAGTGATGACCAGCTTTTCAGTCCGTCCGTCAGTGTACAGGCAGGTGTTATAGGCAGACTTAGAGTCGGCATATGTTTTGCATATGCCAGATGTTGAGCTGGACGAGGACAGCGAAGTCAGGTTCAGAGGCCGCTTGTACGTTTCCGAGGAGGTGTGCCAGGCGCTACTATCAGAGGCTCACAAGTTGAGGTATGCTGTTCATTCTTGTTCCACCAAGATGTACCATAGCTTGAGGAGGTTCTTCTGGTCGCCAGGGATGAAGAGGGGCGTAGCAGAGTTTGTCGCTCGGTGCCTTACCTGTCAGCAGGTGAAGGCTGAGCATCAGCGTCCTGGTGGTGAGCTGCAGTCGTTGCCCATTCCCGAGTGGAAGTGGGACGATATCACCATGGACTTTGTGGTTGGTTTTCCCCGCACTCCGCAACAGCATGATGGTATCTGGGTGATCGTGGATCGGTTGACCAAGATGGCACATTTTCTTCCAGTCAGGATGTCGTGGTCAGTGGATAGGTTAGCCAGGCTGTACGTGGACAGAGTTGTTCCGTTGCACGGAACCCTAGTTTCGATCGTCTCCTACAGAGATCCGAGGTTCACGTCAGGGTTTTGGCGCAGTTTGTAGAGAGCTCTTAGTACAGAGTTGAGGTTGAGTACAGCATATCATCTGTAGTCAGATGGGTAGTCAGAGAGGACCATTCAGACTTTGGAGGATATGCTGAAAGCATGTTGTTTGGACTGGAGTGGCATCTGGGAGTCGCACCTTCCGATGGTAGAGTTCTTGTATAACAACAGTTATCACTCGAGCATCGGAATGGCACCATACGAGGCTTTGTATGGTCTCCCGTGCAGGACACCACTTCACTAGTTTGAGGTCGGAGAGAGGTAGCTTTTGGGACCAGAGATGGTGCAGCAGTGTGCAGACACAGTCAGACTTATCAGGCAGAGGCTTCAAACAGCGCAGAGCAGATAGAAGAGCTATGCAGATGTCCGCAGGAGGCCGTTACAGTTCAGTGTAAGAGACCTTATTTTCTTGCGGGTCTCAGAGACCAAGGGTGTTATGCGATTTGGCAGGAAGGGAAAGCTCAGCCCCAGGTACATTGGGCCTTTCCCTATCACAGAGAGGATCGGCGAGGTGGCTTACAGGTTGAGTCTTCCGGCAGAGCTGGCAGGTGTGCACAGTGTTTTCCATGTTTCACAGCTCAAGAGGTACGTCGCAGATCCATCGCACGTGCTGGACCACTCGCAGCTTGAGGTAGCGCCAACTTGTCAGTACTAGAGTATCCGGTCAGAGTTGTCGACTGCAGAGTGCAGCAGTTGCGCCGGAGGCAGATTCCGCTGGTGAAGGTCGTCTAGGAGAACCGCGTTGGTGGCGAGGCCACCTGGGAGCGCGAGGATGAGATGAGGGAGCAATTCCCCTATTTGTTTGATTGATTGGTATGTCATCATTCCCCATACGGCTTTCCGGTTTGAGACCGAGCTTATTTTAATTTTGAGCACGAAATTTCTTAAGGTGGGTGGGATGTAAGACCCGGCCCTCCTAGGCCCTTTGGGGCCCTGTCCTCAAGGTCGCGGTAGGCTCCCTGGTCACGACATGGTCGCGCTAGGGGAGCCCGTCGCGACATGGTTTGCGTGGAGACTCACTTGGGCGTCGCGACATGGTCGCAACGGGGGTGGGCATCGCATTCTTGTCATGGCGTTTGGAGGCGTCGCGACTGCTTTTCTGACAGACGTGACCACTATTCTTTCTTTCAGAACGGCTTTTTTGGTTGTCAGGTGCGTACAGCGTTAACGCGACCTGGGCAGCCATCGTGTTTGCTTTTCCCAGTCTTCGAGGTTTGACTGCTTTTGGGGTCGCACCGGGGGGTGGCCGTCGCGATAAGGTCGTTGTCGCGCCGAGTCGACCAATCGCGTCTTGGGGGCCGTCGATTTAAAACCGAGGCTGTGCCCCATTCTCCCTCTCTCGCCCTCTCACTTCTCCTTCTTCCCTCTTCTTCCCCTCTCAAGCTCCCTTGCGTTTCTCGGTGGTTCTTCGTGCTCGTGGTCCTCGTGTTGAGGTGGTGTCGTCCCGTTCGTGCAGGGGACGTGTTCATGGTGCTTGGAGCGAGGAGGAGGTGGCCATTCCGATGTGAAGGCCCCAACAGGTCAGCTCTACTTGTGGAGGTAGGGACCCTTGATCCTCTCGCCCTAAGCATGCTCCCCTCCCCCTTGAGATGGTGTTTTCTCGTGGTTTGGGGCGTGGGAGTGTGAGGATTCCATGCTCATGTTTGAGTGAGGTTTTCCCATCGAGCGTAGTTCCTTCTTAATCCATACTTTTGTGGGGTTTAAGGGTGGTTTGGAGGATTTATGAGCTTTCCTACATGTTCACCATGCTCCCTTCCCCCTGTGGCGTGATTGTACCGCATTTTTGGGGCGGTCTCCGGGAGAGTTGTCCCAGAACCCCCCTTAGATGAAGATGCGATCACTATAGAGGTCGCGATCTTGTCGTGACGGCCTGGCTGGTCACGACATGATCACGTCGTTCTTGAGTGTCATGACATGGTTGCGACGGCTTAGGCCATCGCGATAGTGTCACGACAGGGTAGGGCGTCGCGATAAGGTCGCAACGGCCCGATGCGTCGCGACTATAGCTGAGAGATAGGTTATGGTCTTGCGAAGTACCGTGCTTTGTTAAGTCTTCACCGTTTCCGCTTCTTTTACTGTACCCGTGGCACCTGTGCTAGTTCCCTAGTACGGTCCTACACTAGTCGTTCGCCCAGTGCTCGGCACCTGAGGGCTTGTCCCGTAAGAGAGGTTCTTACCATTGCCTGGGACCCCCATCCTCGTGCACCTTAGACGGAGCATTCAGGGAGACGAGCGTACTCGAGTCACAGACTTTGGAGTTGAGGGAAAACGGTGGTTAGGACGGCGGCGTCGAGTCGTTTGCAGAGCTCTCTTGGTTAAGCCTGGGACACCGAGGACGGTCGGAGTTCTACTCGGTGTAGGCTAACCAGTCCTTTTCCCACTGCCTCGTTCTTTATGGCCCCAGAACCGCTTAGAGAGGTCAGGCATGGGACCGTAGTCCAGCCAGACTACGGCGATTACTGTTGTGTTACTTTGTGTCCTACCTCACTCTGACGAGGCGTGGAGGTTTGGACCTGGGTCGAGGATAAGACGTCAGTGGACGCACCTGACCGGTTGACTAGTGGTAGTGCTTTCCGTAGCTAGTGTTCCTTGTCCAGGCGGGGTTTCCCCCTATCTGTGTTTTACTAGTCGTGTTGTACTTCCGTACCACGCTAGTTTTAGCTTTGCTTCCGCACTTCCGTTCGTAGGTAGAAGATATAACTGCTATTATTTAAATTGATTATATATATTCTTCTGCCTATTAGAGCCAGTAGGAGATTAGTATAGTCCCTTCTGAGCTTCTATTGTGAAGCTCATCCCTCCTTTTTCCCAGGTGAGACTTCTCAGCAGTGGCAGGGCGCGCGCCGGGCAGAGGAGAAGGGGAAGTAGTCGTGGTCCCCGTAGCTAGCAGTGGTTCCCCCCTCTCTCAGTGTACATCACCCTCAGGGTATGCCCGCCTTTACTTGTACTAGTTGTGTTGTGTTGGAACTATACTTAGAGTGGCACGCAGCGGTCTCGCTCTTCTTTCTGTTTCCGTGTGTGCGTTTCTAGTTAGCAGTTGACGTTTACTTCCGTTACATATCCTGTTAGATTTATATTATAGCCCTTCTGAGTCTCCAGCTCCGTGGGCAGCGACCGCAAAAATTGGGTCCTCGGCGTGGGCCGAGGGTCGGGTTCTCGAGGTCGTTACAGGACAATAAAGAGGCCACAACTTCAGAATCATCAAACTCAGATCCCGAAAAAGAGCAGATAAGTCTAGCCCTCATGGTAGGAGTAGATGAGGTACATTCTAACCATCTTTTGATTCGTGCACTAATTCAGGGTCAGAGTCTGAAGACTTAGAAGAAGTCTTTAATGAACTTTATGAAAAACATAAAGGTGTTGTAAAAAAATTAAAAAATCTAAAAAATAACATCACTTGTTTAGATAACACCAATTCTGATCTTAAATCTAAAATGGAACAATTAGAAAACAATTAAAGGAAAGTAAAGATAATAATTATCGTTTAAATGAAGATTTAAAAGCAAGAACAAAGAAAAATTAGAGTTAGAAGAAAAGTTAAAAACTCTAACTGAAGAAAATATTTTTTTAAAAGAATAAGTTAGAAAATTAACTAAAGGAAAAACATCTCTAGCTCTATGCTTAAAAGGATCAAAATCTGGAAACAATAAACAAGGGCTTGGATACATATCTCCGAAAAAAGGAAAACAAGCCATAATTCCAGGAAAATATCATTTGCCAAAATTTGTTAAAGAAACCAAAATGCCTCAGAAAAAGGCACCTGAAATAAACAAGTTCTATCAAAAGAACAAGGTTTATAAAAACTGTGTTCTAAACAGGCATCACAAAGACAATAAGAACTGCATAACAAACTATATTCATTGTTGTTCTCATTGCAATAAACTAGGGCACACAGTAAACACCTACACAACTAGGCACCTAGTATGGATTCCGAAAGGATATTTTTATGCATCTAACCAACGAGGACCCAAAACGATTTGGGTACCTACTTTTGAATAAGTTATTTACAGGATGGCCTTGGAGCATCAAGAACAAAGGATGCTCAAGGCATTGGTGGCTGCTAACTCTTCATCTAACACATATCTGAAGAGGGAGTAGTCACAACTGTTTTTAATTTATAGTACTACTAACAACTGTTTGCAAGTCTCATTCAGGTGGAGCTTCTCATTCAGGGGGAGCACAGACTAAGGGAGAGTTATTCATTAATGTCAATCATTGTTGAACCCCTCAATGGTAAGAAGTTTTCACAAAAACGGGAGAGAATGCATGGTAAGATCCTTCCTTTTTGGTTAGTGACAAAAATGGGGAGAGTATGCATTATCTATGAATTTTCTGTATTTTCTATGCCTTAAGTATTTTTGTCAGAAAATTCTCATAAGTTTTGTCATCACCAAAAAGGGGGAGATTGTTGAACCACTATATATTTTACCCTTACATTTTGGTGATAACAAAACTTATGATTAATTAAATATTATTAAATATATTTAATATTATATTTTCCTAATAAATATAAATTTATGGTACTATCGCTGTGCGATTTGCACTGAAAAGCTAAATCGATGTCTATTCAATATACATCGATTCACAAAGTGCCACATCGATTTCATTAAAACATCAACTCTGTTGAAACATAGATTTCAACTTAAACAGGATTATGTTGAAAACATCGATTCTGTTTAAAACATCAATTTCACTTAAACATCGATTCTGTTTAAACATCAATTTCACTTAAACATCGATTCTGTTGAAAACATCGATTTCACTTAAACATCAATTTTGTTCAAACATCGATTTCACTTAAACAGTGATTCTGTTCAAACATTGATTTCACTTAAACATCGATTCTGTTCAAACATCGATTTCACTTAAACATAGATTATATTCAAACATCGATTTCACTTAAACATCGATTCTGTTGAAAACATAAATTTCACTTAAACATGGATTCTAATCAAACATAGATTTCAACTTAAACATCGACTCTGTTGAAACATGGATTTCATTAGAACATGGATTCTGTTCAAACATAGATTTCAACTTAAACATCGATTTCTTTTATACTCAGATATTTCAAAATGTTTTTGGCGCTAATGAAAAGTCAAATATATTTCATTTGCGTAATCTTCTATCTTTCTGATAGAAGATCTTTTTGCTTATCTCATAGGATCTCTTCTTTCCTATCAGACAAAAAGGGTTTACCTACCACTTCTGGATCTCGAAGACCACCAAGTGGCTGACAGTCAGAAGTAGAAGAATAGAAAGATCAGCAACGACTAGAAGAGTTACAACGGATCTCTTCAACGGATCTATTCAAAGTTACTCATATAAAAGATGAAGCAAGATTGTAGAACGAATAGAGAGCTTTCCTGAAGATCTTTAAAGGAGTGTACATCCTGTGAGGAACCTCAACTCCACATACACTCAAAGAAAGAGAGAAGAGCTCAAGCCCAATCAAGAGAAGCTTTTCATAGCATAAGTTTTCGAAGCTTTTAAGCCTTCTTCTCTTCACTCTCTTTGTAGTCATTGAAATTCATGGGGGAGAGTCCTTCACTGAGAGTTTCTGGGTTAGAGTCCATTCTTGTAAAACTCTCAACTTTGTTCTTTCTTTTCTTAGAAAGATTTCTGTCAGCTGTAGGACTGTACACAGTGAGTCTCTTCCTGTGTGAAGAGTTGTCCAGTGTAGTTGCTGGCATTTTCTGTCCAGGTGAGGGACTGTACTCAATGTAGAACCTAGCTGGGGGTTTAAGTCTAGCAGAACCGCACTAGGGTTTGTAACAGGAGGTTGACTTCTTGACTTGTAAGAGAAGTGGGCTGCCTTCTTTCCCGAGAAAGAGAAGAAGACCAGCTGGGGTGCTGGGTGTTGTATTGTCCTTAAGGGCGACTGTACCCTTGGTTAGTTAAATCCCAAGAGATTGCTTGGGGACTGGACGTAGGACTTCCATGTGGGAAGGGCCGAACCAGGATAAATTCCTTGTGTTCTTTGTGTGATTGTTCATTTGCTTCCGCGCTGCTACTCTCTATCACACTCAACTAACCAAAACTTCAAGTGATAATTTTATGTGTTTTAAGTTTTTGTTTTAGGTTTCAGAAAATCTATTCACCCCCCTCTAGGTTAGCTTGCTGTCGTACCAGAAAGGCCAACACAGCCAGCACTCTAGCAGCACAACCACCAACCCTAGCACTAGCTGTACCCCCACTAATTGTACAGCCACCTCCACCAGCACCACCAGTTGCACCACCACAACAACCCCCTCCACCAGTTGCTCGAGTACCCCTAGCTACTATTGGCCCTTTTGGTACGACAACAAGCTAACCTAGAGGGGGGGGGTGAATAGGTTTTTCTGAAATCTGAAATAGAAACTTAAACATAAAAAATTATCACTTAAAAGCTTGGTTAGTTTAGTGTGATAAAGAGTAGCAGTGTGGAAGCAAATAAACAATCACACAAAGGACACAAGGAATATATCCTGGTTCGGCCCTTCCCACATGGAAGTCCTACGTCCAGTCCCCAAGCAATCTCTTGGGATTTCACTAACCAAGGGTACAGTCTCCCTCACGGACAATACAACACCCAGCACCTCAGCTGGTCTTCTTCTCTTTCCCGGGCAAGAAGGTAGCCCACTTCTATTACAGGTCAAGAAGCCAACCTCCTAGTACAAACCCCAGTGCAGTTCTGCTAGACTTAAACCCCTAGTTAGGTTCTACACTGTATACAGTCCTACAGCTAGACAGAAGTCTTTCTTATAAAAGAAAGAACAAAGCTGAGAGTTGGAACAAATGAATACCAACCAAAAAAAAACTCTCAGTGAAAAAACTTTGTAACGACCCCGGCGCCCGGACCCTCGGCTCCCACCAAGAATCTGAACATTGAGACCGCCACCCACGGATCCGGAGATCCAGAACGGCTAACGGATCGGTCTAACAAGATATGTAATAGAGATAAATAACAACAAACGTACTAAAGTGTACCACAAGTGAACAAAAGTGTCCAACACTAGATAACAGTCTAGTACAGTCCCAAAGTAAATAAAGTACAAGTGCTGAAATAAACGGGAAAGAACACGTCCCTTAGGGGCATACCCCGAGGGTGAAGTACAACTACTGGGGGAACACTACCACTAGAGACGCCGACTACTGCGGGCCCGTCTCCTCAGTCCGCCGCGGAGGGAGCTGCTGTGAAGTCTCACCCACAAACAGGGAGTGAGCTTCACGAAGAAGCCCAGTAGGGACTACCAATCTCCCACTGGTTCTAACAGTAGAATAGAACTAAGTGCAATAAATAAATAAAGTAGTAAAGTCTATTCTACTAAACCGAGTAAAGTGCGGAAGTGTGAAAGAAACTACACGGTCATCTATCTATGCTACACAGCGGGACCGGAAAACCCGTGTAAACCAAGGCACCACAAGAACCCAACTATAAACACAGACAGTAGATACTGCCTAGACAAGCACACTAGCTATAGAACGCTACACTAGTCAACCGGTCAGGTGCGCCACGCGCCTTACCCTCGACCAACGGTCCATGTCTAGCACCTCTCGTCGGAGTGAGACGCGGAACTAAGAACAAACACAACTGTCGTAGTCTGGCCGGACTATGGTCCCACGCCTGACCCCTCTAAATGGTTCCGGAACCACGTAGAGTGAGGCAATGAGAAAGGACTAGCTGGTCTGCACCACAAGAGCACCACACTACCTCGGAGAACCAGACCAGCTAAGAGATATCTACAAACGACTCCACGCCGCTGTCCCCACCATTTTCCCCTTCTGCTCCAAGTCCGTGACTTGAGCATCCCCACCGCCCGCCTCTAACAGACGCGCGGGGCTGGGGGTCCCAGGTAACGGTAACAACCTGTCTCGTGGACAAGCCCTCAAGTGCCGAGCACCGGGTGAAGAGACTAGAGTAGCACTGCACTAGGAATAGCACAGATGCCAAGAAACCAAAGTCGCAGCGGAAACGGAAACACCACAGGTCGACAGTCAGCTCTCGGTCAGAGAGGTGACATATCGACCCATTGCGACCAGAACGCGATGGTTCTGCCTGTCGCGACAAGGAAAACGGAAGGCTACCCTTAAGCGTGTCGCGATAAGAACGCGTCAGCTAAGAGTGCTGCAACAAGCCTGGGTCGCCAGAACACGACATGTACCCCATCGCGATATCATTGCGACGGAGACAGCGGTCGCGATCTGCCAAGACCCCGAACACCTGAACGCCGGCCACGTACCCATCGTGTTAGCAAGACGCGGTCGGGTCCGGGGTGCATTCAACAGAATGTGATGCACCGATACGTCGCGTCCTAGTCACGATTGGGAAATCTGTCGCGACAGCCGAGTGCCCAAACAAGGCATCAGCCACCTCCCCAAAGCACCCAAGATGGAAACAACACGGGGAGGGGATCATGGAGACGATGGAAAATAGTCAATAACATCCAAACCACCCCAAACAACCCACATGCATGGAAGGAAAAGCCAACTACTCTCACATAACCTCACATGCACCACATGAAGCACTCTTCATGAACACCCCATTCCAAGCATGAAAACATGCAAACCACATCATGCAAACCTCATACATGGATCATAAGTAACCAAGAAACACCTAGCATGATTCTAGGCTTAGAAGGGAGGGGTTTGGCCCTAGCATGAAGAACTAAGTAGAGGGTTTGGGGTCCCTACCTCAATTTGAAGAACCACCCTAGTTGGGCCTTCTCGTAGGCTAGCACCCCTCCACCTCCGAGCTCCAACGCTCCAAGTGCTGCCCACGAACCGAGCACGACCTCCTCCTTCATGCACCAAGAGAAGAAGAACCACCATGCAAGAAGAAGAAGGGGAAGATGAGGAAGAAGCACAAACACACACACAACCATGCAATAGATCCATGTACTTACCTACACAATGCAAACACACCCCACAAGGCCTTCCCAAACACCCCATGGAGCCACCAGCCTTCAGAAATCACCGGAGGGAAGAACCACTAAAAGAAAGGCCAAAGGGGTTTCTGCTCTCGGACAAAGCATCTTAAACACAGATGTTGGGAACGTGATGGACCTGGCCGTCATGTTACCAACGCTAACGCGACACCCACCTACGTCGCGATCTGGACCAGTCAACCACCCAATCGACGTGCATGCAAAACTGACAGCAAGATCGCGACGGCCAACCATGTCGCATTCATGCATGCACTTCGACACATGGTGCAACTATCCAGACAGCAAGACGACAAGGAGACAGTATGCTGTCAGGGTCCTGTCGTGACAAGGGCGGCCGGCGCGTTCCCAACCAGAACGCGACGGTCACCTATGTCGCTTTTAGAACGCGACGGGTCGCTATGTCACGACCACAGCCGGGAGGAATAACCCCTAAAGGTAACGGGATGTTACAAACTCCCTCCCCTAGATTACAAAGATGCACACAAAGAGAGTGAAGAGAGGAGAAGGAGCTTGAAGCTTGAGGGCTTCAGATGCTTGAACACTTCTTCTTGGGCTCGGGCTCTTTTCTCTCTTTTCCTTGAGTGTATGTGGCGTTTTGGTTCTTCACCGGATGTACACTCCTTGAAAGATCTTCAGGAAAGCTCTCTTCTTCTTCTTCATCCTTGCTTGATCTTTTATATGAGAGGCTTTGAATAGATCTGTTGAAGAGATCCGTTGGAACTCTTCTAGTCGTTGCTGATCTTTCTATTTTCTTTCTTCTTTAAACTGTCAGCCATTTGGTGATCTTCGAGGTCTGTAAGTATAGAAGAAAGTGTTTAGATAAAACATTGTTTCTGTCAGAAAGTTCATACCTCTATGTTTCCTACTGTCACCCAAAAGTGGTAGGTAAAACCCTTTTCTGACTAACAGGAGAGAAGAGATCCTATGAGATAAAAAGATCTTCTGTCAGAAAGATATTTGACTTTTCATTGGGCGCCAAAGCATTTGAAACATCAGAGTATATAAAGGAAATCGATGTTTAAGTTGAAATCTATATTGTGCTAAAGTCGTTCTTTAAGTAAGAGCAAATCGATGTTTGATCAAATCATTGTTTGCCTTACGAAATCGTTACTGCGATCAAATCATTGTTTAACTTATCGAATCATTACACAACAAAATCGTTGTTTGAGTGAATGCAAATCGATATACAAATATAGGCAAATCGATGTTTGAGAAAATCGTTGTTTTCACTTATCGAATCATTATAAGAGTCAAATCGTTGTTTCTCTTATGAAATCGATATGAAACTAAAATCGTTGTTATACTTACGAAATCGTTGTGAGACCGAAATCGATGTGAAACTGAAATCGTTGTCCTCACATATCAAATCGTTATGAGTGTGAAATCGATGTTTCACTTACGAAATCGTTGTGAGAGTGAAATCGATGTTTCACTGTTTTCAATAGAATCGGTGTGGCACTTTGTGAACTGAAATCGATGTATATTGAATAGACATCGATTTGACTTTTCAGTGCAAATCACACAGCGATGGTATAATAAATTTATATTTATTAGGAAATTGTGATATTAAATATGTTTAATATATAATTAATCATAACTTTTGTTATCACCAAAATATAAGGGTAAAATATAAGAGTGGTTCAACAGCTACACATATAACACCTACAGCAACGGTAGGAGAGGAACCCACAACACTGCTAGAAATATTTCTAAGGTTACAACCACCTACATGTACAGGAGGCCTGAATTCAGATATGGCAGAGCATTGAATATACTAGATTGAAAGAGTTTTTGCTACCATGAGATGTCTGCCAGAGGAGTTATTTTAGCTATATATCAACTGTAAGGATTCGCTCAAGAATGGTAGAGGCTGAAGATCCAGATAGTTTTTACAAGCAGAGCACTCGAGACTATTACATGGGCAGAGTTTCTGAGAGTTTTTAATGATACATTGTTTTCCCAATCCAAGTGCAGTAAGCAAGGAGGGAGCAGTCAGGACCTTGCAACAAGGCAACTTGTCAATATTAGAATACCAGATGAGGCTTACAACTCTCAGTAGATATGCTCCATATGTGATATCTGATGATGTAATGATGACTGAGCATTTATTAGAGGGTTGAGACCAGATTTGTAGGAAGGGGTGTCACCACACATGTGTGCATCAATATGAGGCGACAACATAGCAAGTAGTAGTATTAGAAAGAATTATCCATGCAAGATAGGCTAGTGAGTTAGGTAGCTTTAAGTTTTCTATGAGGTAGATAGGATCAAGCAAAGGGAAGGCATCATCAGAGGCATTGTCATCAATATCTGGATCAAGCTTTTCAAAGTGGGAGCAAAGTTGAAAAAGGTATTCCATCCTAGATGAGGTGGTAGATACCAGTCTCAGCAAGGCAGAAGTTACCAAGCACAGAGTGAAGAATTACAATAAAGTACAGCTAGGCCGCCAGGAGCAACAGGAGCATCAGGGTATAGATGTTACAACTGTGGACAGCATGGACACCTTATCAGGGATTGCCCCTACTATCAAGAGTACCCACAACAGCCCCACAGTAGAGACAACAACAACAACAACAATTTATAGTAGAGAGGGGACAGCTGCAACAATGAGGCAGAGGTCGAGTTATGGTTATCACTCGGGCGTAAGTGAAGGCATCTAATTTGGTGGAAGGCATATTATCCATTTTTGATTCTTGTGCTAGAGTGTTAATTGATTTTGGTACATCTCATTTCTTTTTCATTTTCAAAGAATTTCTAGATACTTTAGTGAGCTATGTAGTAGAGGACTCTTGTGAATTAGTTGTAGAAGTTCCCTCAAGTGGGTATATGCTTACGTTTAGCTATTTAGATGAGGTACTTATTGAGATTTAGGGGGTATAAGATGCTGACGAGACTATTTACATTGCAATTGAAAGACTATGATGTAATATTAGGAATGGACTAGTCAGAGGCATATGGAGCTATAGTAGATCGCATAAAGAAGAGAATAAGATTGTTCACATCCTAGCGGGGCAGTATTTGAATTCCAAGGTATACCAATCTACACCTTGAAGCTAATCATTTCTGCACTTAGAGCTAGAAGATTGATTAATGATGGATGTGAAGCATATTTCGCATTTGTGAGTTTTATAAATGCTGAAATTTCTGTGTAAAATATTCCAGTGGTAAAGGAATTTATAAATGTGCTTCCAGAAGAGTTGTCATGTTTGGCTTCACATAAAGAAGTAGATTTTACCATTGAATTGTAACTAGGAACCATGCCAATATCAAAATCACAATATCGAATGGCCCCAATAGAGTTAAGGCAATTAAAGAAGCAATTGCAAAAATTGTTAAAGAAAGATTTTATTTGCCCTAGTCACTCGCCATGGGGAGCTCTAGTGTTGTTTGTTAGAAAGAAGGATGGCAGCCTCAGGTTATGCATCGACTACAAGTAGTTAAATAAAGAAACAATTAAGAACAAATATATGCTCCCAAGATAGATGATATGTTTGATCAGTTGCAATCATTTAAAGTGTTTTCAAAGATTGATTGAAGGTATGGATATCATCAGTTGAGAATTTAGAGATGAACACATTGATAAGACAACATTTAGAAGTTGATATGGGCATTATGAGTTCGTAGTTATGCTCTTTAGACACACTAATGCCTTGGCGGCTTTTATGAACATGATGAATAGGATATTTTACCCTCTTCTGGACAAGTTTATTCTGGTTTTCATCGACGATATTTTGGTTTATTCTTCATCAGAAGAGGAACATGCAGAACACTTGACGATCACTCTGCAAACTCTGAGAGAACACCACCTATATGCTAAGTTTAGTAAATGTAAGTTCTGGTTGAAAGATGCATAGTTTTTGGCACATGTCATTTCAAGAGTAGGTGAGATCGTAGATCCAGCAAAAGTGGAAGTAGTATTGAAATGGGAAAAATGAAAGATAATAACAGAGATTAGAAATTTTCTAGGCTTGGTAGGATATTATAGAAGGTTTATTCAGGACTTCTCTAAGATTGTAGCACCTATGATCCAACTGACTAGGAAGGGAGTGCCATTCATTTGGACATTTGAATGTCAAAGAAGTTTTATAGAATTAAAGAGAATGTTAACTGTAACGACCCGACCTCTCGGACCCCTGCCGGGGACCCGAAGTTCGCATCGCCACCCACGGATTCGAAGACCCGGAAAGGTTAGAAGAATAGTCTAGTAAGATATGTACTAAATTTAAATAACTATAACAATATAACAACTGTACAACGTGTCCCAAGTAAAAGCACAGGTACAAGAAGAAAGGTGCAGTCCTTAAGGGGCATACCCCAAGAACTTGCAAAGCATAACTCTCAACTCACTCAAGTACAAGAGCTCACAACACTCGCTCTCACTGCTACTGACAACACACGGTGCCACAGCTGTCTCTGCAACTCGTCCGACACTGAGCTCCCGCGACGATGAGCCCCTAGCTGAAGGAAGTAGGGGGGTGAGCCTCACGAACAAGGCCCAGTAGGGATTACCAGTCCCTCACCGGCCAGAGCAGCAGGAACTCCGAAAATAGGAAACTACACTAGAAAGTTGTAAAGCGAGGAACACCTACAGTAGGGTACTACTAAGCAGCAAAATAGAACAATGCAACGTCACGACAACCAACCAAGGTCGTGACACACACACGACTCCTGCAGAAACCAACAGAGTTGGGCACCAGCGAAAGCAACCCTCAGCACACCCACCGAGACCACACAACAACCAGGTGAGAACGACGTCTCACCACAAGCACAGCCACCTCAGACCTCCACAAGGTCGAGGGCCGACAAACAGAACCACCCCAGACCCTGGACATACCACGAGGTCGGGATCCCACACGCGCCGGTGCCACCACGGACTGGCACCCAAGAACAGGACTACGAAACCGAGAGGACACCGAGTGAAAACCACCAGAAGCACAGGTCCACACAAGGCCAGAGCAACGACGCCCATAGAAACTAGACACAGCCAGACTGTAACCGCCGTGTAAGCTCGGGCAACGAGTCGTACTTGGAAGTGTCGTGAGGAAACGTCGTCACAACAACGGCAACCAAGCCACCGCCGCTTGCAGCCAAGAGGGGGACATGCCGTCCATGCCCTCTGCTCGCCAGCCCGGCTCCTACCTCCCCTCCGTAGAAGAGCGAGGCAGAGCCGCCACAGAAACACACAAACACACGCAACACCGCAGCGTGGCCAAGCTGCGGCCCCATGCCTAGCACCACTATGTGGCTCCGAAACCAACGCAGAGAGAGGCAGTGAGACAAAGGACTATCTGGGCTGCGCTGGGAAGAGAACTGCCTCAACGACCTCGACGTCCCACCCCAGACAAGAGAGCTCTACAACGACTCAGCGCCGCTGTCCAACCTCATTTCTCCCCCCTCTCTAGAGTCTACCAACTCAGTTGCCAACTCGATCATGCTCGTATCCCGGAGCACTCCCTCAATAGGCTCCCGAGGATGGGGGTCCTAGGCAACGGAGACAACCTCTGAACGGGACAAGCCCTCAAGTGCCAAGCACCGGGCGAATAGGCGGGGCAAGCACAATAAGAACCATGCCGAACCGCTGGCTTGTAACCCACGACAAGCCCAGCAAGCAAGAGGCATGCACGGACCCTCGAGAGGGCCGTCGGCCACCAAGGCATGCACGAGCAAGCCAGAACCTCGGAACACTACCAAAAGTACGGAAAGCCCGTCGCTCTACTAATAATCGATTGACCGTCGGTCAATCGATTATTAGACAGACGCGACCCTCCTGGCACTGCCACCAGGACACGGCCATGAAGGTGTCACCTTCAGTCACTGAACGTAGCCAGGTAACCTGCCGCATTCCCCACCCAAAGGTCCTGAGGGAAAGCCAGCCCTGGGGCACACGCCAACACCACAACCAGAACCACGGAGCACTGTCGCATCCCCCTAGGTCGTCGCGATACCATCGCGACAGGGAAAGGCACCGCGACAGCAACCCTGTGGTGACAGGGCAATGCGTCACGACAGAAAACCCTATCGCAACAGGAAAACGTGTTGCGACAATGATCCTTATCGCGACTGGCCAACGCGTCGCGATAATGTCACGCCCGACCGGGCAGATGCCTCTTCTGGTGTCGCAACGCACACCGCGGTCGCGACACCAGCAGAGAGGTAGACCTATGGGATGCTCCATCTCGGGGCCGCCCACAAGCCACACACATCACCACACGGGGGAGGGGAGCATGGAGAAGCAGTAAACACTAACTACAAACCCCGAGGGGCTCCCAATCCACCCGGATCTAGAAGATTTCAAGCAATCCCTACCTTAAACGAAGAACGAACCCCACTAGGGCCCTTCACATCGGATTGGCCACCTCCTCATTGCTCCACGCAAGCTTCACGACGTCGGGAACACGAGCACGACCCTTCTCCTCACCTAAAATGCACAAAGGGGAGAGAGGGAGGCGGAGCACCATCGAGGGGGAGAAGAGAGGGAAAGATGGAAAGTAGAGGGGGTCTCCAGCCAAGTCCTTAAGCCTTCGGCACCCAAGACGCGACGGGGTGACGCGTCACGTTAAAGACCTTAACGCGACAGGTCAACGCACCGTGAAAAGAACGCGTCCCCTTGGGACGCCGCGACAACTCGACAGGTCGTACTGACACACCTGCCACCGTGACAGGCGTTAGACGACTGAAACGACGGAACACTGTCGCGACCCGTTAACCGGGCGCAACACGAAGACGCGACGGAGAAGCAAGGCGTGATAAGAACGCGACGCACAAGCTCATCGCGACAAGGATGACAGTCGCGTCGGACACCCATGACGTGACACTAACGCGTCACCCAGCCTGGACGCATTAGTGGCCAGTCATCCAAGCACCGGACGGAAATCCGAGAAGCCGTGTCTTACATTAACTGAAGCACCGATTCTTATTTTGCATTCGGATAGTGGAGGATTTGTAGTATATCTTGATGCTTCCAAAAGAGGCCTTAGAGTAGTGTTAATGTAATATGAAAAAGTAGTAGCATACGCATCTCGATAGTTGAAGCCTTACAAAGAAAACTACCCAACACATGATTTAGAGTTAGCAATGGTTGTGTTTTCATTAAAGGCTTGGAGACACTATTTATATGGAGAAAGATTCGAAGTTTCACAGGTCATAAGAGTTTGAAATGCATTTTCTCACAAAAAGATTTGAATTTGAGACAACGAAGATAGATGTACTTAAAAGGATAATTTCAGTTTGGCCTATCACCCAGGTAAACCTAATGTTGCAGCAGATATACTAAGTAGAAAAATAATTTTAAGTCAGATTATGATCAAAGAGTGGAAGTTGTATGAAGAAGTAACAGATAATTCATTTGTGCTGCCTAGCAATCAAAGAAGAGAAGTTTTGGTTAGTACCACAGTGGAACCTTCATTATATCACCAAATAGTTTATGCTCAGAAGTCATATGATACCTTAGCAGAGATTGTAAAGATGAAAGGGGCCAGCCTAGATGAGAATTATATAGCAAGGTTCAGAGGAAGATTGTATATATCAAATGAAATTGAATTGAAGCATCGAATATTAGGAGAAACTCATAAATGAAGATACTCTATTCACCCTAGAAATAACAAAATGTAACAAGATTTGAAACGACATTTTTGGTGGTCGAATATGAAAAGAGATACAACAGAATTTGTAGCTAGATGTCTGATTTGTCGGTAAGTGAAAGTAGAGCACAAAAGACCAAGAGGGTTATTACAGTCATTACCCATTACTTAGTGGAAATGGGACAACATAGCCATGGATTTTATGGTAGGATTGCCAAGGACCCCAACTAGTAATAATGGTATATGGGTTATTCTCGATAGATTAACTACAGTATGCAGATTATTAATAGTGAATATGTCCTTGATAGTAGATAAATTGGGTAGATTGCATGTAAATCAAATTGTAATGTTACATGGCATTCCAGTTACTATAATTTCAGACAGAGAGCCGCAGTTTACTTTTGGGTTTAGGTGAAGCTTTTAATGGGTAATTAGCATAGAATTGAGGTATAGCTCAGCATATCACACACAAATAGATGGGCAAACAAAGAGAACAATTCAAACATTAGAAGATATGTTAAGAGCTTGTTGTATGGTTTAGAGTGGTACATGGGAACACCATTTAGGAATGGTCAAGTTTGCCTATAATAACACTTATCATTAGAGTATTGGAATGACACCATATATGTAACATCTTGTCATTTGGATTCGCAAGTTACCAGATTTCAGTTGGTTATTAGGCCAATGAGTGGCCAATGGATAGTGTTCATGGCCTTCATGGCTTGAGCAAGTGTTTTGGGCCGAAGGTTTTGGCCATTGTGTGTCCGAGCTCTCTGATTGCTAACGTGATGGGCCTGGATGATGGGTTCTTAAGGTGTCAACCCTAGATGATGCATTCATAAGGTGTCAACCCTGGCTGACATGTTCTTAAGGAGTCACCTATGGCTAACGCGACTTGGTTCCTATAGTTTTTGCATGACTGGGGGACATGTCGGCCAATTGGGGACACATGGCACCTCTTGTGAATGTGGTCACTGCCCATGATGCGTTATTGAGGCATCCGATTGATTGAACACATTATTTTGACTGAGCTCTTTTTAGTCTTCTTTCTTGGTAGAACATGCGAAGACTCTGTTATGGCCAGGGGAGAAGCCTTGAGGATATTCCATACCCCAGAGAGCTTGTTCCATGATCTAGAGGCATTTTTGGTAGATTTAGCAAGCAGGATGAGGTCAAATCACGAGAAGGCCCCAACGGATATGCTCTTCAGGTCCCGGTAGGGAAATGCCCCTCTTCTCGAGATTTCTTGTATTTCTTCATGTTCTTCAACTTTAAATCAATGAATTTATGGTAAAGGAATGCCATGGAATGATTGGAACCTGAGTGCAGCATGTAGGTTTTAGATTTAAAAGATTTAACTCAGGTTAGTAGGTGTTTTATAAGTGACATGATTCGTGTGTGGAATTTAATGATTTGAAATGGGGTTTCAATGATGAAATAGTTAGATTTATATGTGTTTTATGGTTTAGAATGACTACAATCATTTGTATTGGTCTGTATGGCCAGCTTTTGGGTGCTTTGTATGAAACCAGTGGGCTTAACATTATGTCTGAGAACGTGTCGCATTGTAACACCTTAATAAGGCATCTTGGTAGTACGATAGATGTATTGGGTCACAACTAGTCTCCTATTCCCACTTGCCTCAATCTATGGGCCCCAGAACCCTTAGAGGTGTATCAAGCGTGAGAGTGTAGTTTGGCCTAACTGCAAGTGTTGGTTGGTTAGTCTCCACAGTTCTTTATTCTGTTATGGTGGAGTCACAGCTGGACCTTTCATCCATGGCTGCGAGACTAAGAGATGTCCGCTTGTTTGATTCGTCCAAGCCAAAGTCTAGCATCATGAACTAGCCTTGTGACCCGAGTTGTGGCGTTGTGCCATTGAGATAGATTTTAATGATGTTTTGTAAATCGATATATGATTTTGTAATTTTGATGACGATATCTCATTCATGATGTTCACGGAGTTACTTTTAGCCCTGGGTTATTAAAGTTAGTATATGAGTATTATGATTAGTGTGACGGCATCTGTGCATGCGAAGTGGTTCGAGAATTTCTTTATGGAGCTGATGACTTGTCAGGCTCATCTTTGTATTTCTTTTTTGTAAGACTGTAAGACTTGAAGTTGTAGCGAGAGAAGTCGGGTCACCAGTTGTCACGTCCCGAGCGTTACGCAGCGGATATTAATAATAATGCGGAGCAATTCGAGTCGATATCCCGAGACGTGAACAGTCGGCAAATAAGCCTCTAGCTAGCACGCACTAAATGTATAACAACATACATCATCATAGGGCCCAAATATTGAACTCAACTAATCTTTTATTCAAATCTCAACTCATTATATTCCAAATGGAAACTATTACAGGACTAAGACTCAATAAAAGAAAAAGTACATAATACCTCACTTCCTACTACATTGTTCTAACACTAAAAATAAACTAACTATAGATAGACTCATAATTGGAACGCTCATCACTCGGACGCATTCCCATCCTCGACTTGCTCTTCCTCTTGAACTTCATAGTCACCTAGATTGGGTAAAAGTAGAGAATGAGCAAACTAGCCTAGTAGGATTTATATCTCAATGTGCGGGCAATGATATAAGTGATTAGCAATTTAGAACTAGGTAAGTACGATGAATGATATGCAAGTATGAATAAAACTCATTAAAATATGATACATGAAACAAGCTAGATAGAGTGATCGTGACAAAACAAGATTTTAGAACAGATGACAAGATAGAACTAGCACCAGATCACTTTGTACAAGCACACAAGATTTCACTTGATGTCAAGAACGCAAGATATCACTAATTGCAATAAATGCAGGATGGCCATATCACGCAAGCAAGCAAGCACGCACGAGCACGATCATGTAACACTAATCAGGCACGTAGACACTAATGTACACCAAGAAAAGATCCATCAAGAATGTACACTAGGACACGTGTATGTGGTTATTGTATCTATCATTCAACAAGCAAGTAAGACTCCCAGCACAGATGCAATGCCATAATCATTATACCCATGGTTAACAGTATATTTATGACTCTCCGTCATTGGGGCTAGACTGGAGCCCTTAGACATTCGCCATGCCCGGTCAGCATCTCATGTAAAATTTTAAATGTAGATACCCACAGTCATTAATAATGGCCAATGAGAGTTTCAATAAGTAAGCATGTGTAATGTCATGTTCATGATGATGATGGGAACATGTATAAGTAATTGAACATGATTTCATGATAACAATGGTCAAGAGATAAATTTGGCAGCATAACAGTACGATTTATACTTTAGTTCAATCTTTACATTAATGGCTTTAGTCTAGATTGTAAATCACACTCACGAGAACAAGAATAGAAAGGAAGTGCACTCTATCTCCAGGGAACTTCAATGGTACAACCAACTCGTCGGCCATGTGGGAATCCATGGTCAGAGGAGATTTACGGAGGCCTTGGAGAAAAGGTCGCTAGTCTACCGATTCGGAATGACCGGTAGAGAGTTTCCAATTTCCCAAGAAAGGGCTGCCTAGATGTGCAAGTGTGTAGTGATGTACGCGTCTCAATTCACGGTCTCAAACTCGTGGAAAACACTTAACATGATGGCATGCAATGGACAATGCATTTAACTACACATGGGTTTACAAGATTTTAAGATAATAATTATCATTTAAATCAAGCTAGAACGGTAACAAGAGTAAATCACAAGTTTCATGAATGATCATATTATTAAGAAAGCAATTAGAATAATATTCATGTAATTAAGGCTTTTTAAATGGGTTAATCACTTTTAGGCCATTAAATAAACCATCATGCAATGATCAGACCTAAGACATGTGAATTACACGCTAAATATCATATTTAAACAGACCTCGGTATAGCAATAAGTTTTGTAAAAGAAATAGTGGGGTTTCATGAAAAATCCTGAGGTCACGATGGACCCTTGTAAGGATCACGACGGGGTCAGATCAGAATGCGACAGTGCCTTGTAAGGATCGCGACAGTCTTGTCTGATCAGGCAGGCAGTTCGCGAGGGGTTCATATGAATAAGGCGACACGACTGTCAGAACAGGCAGAGAGATAGCGACGGTGCGCTCGTCGCATTCAGAACGTGACGGGTTGCTGTCACGACAAGACTTCAGAACGCGGCCTATCGGGCCATCGCGTTCACAGGGTCTGCGCCTGAATCCGACAGAGAAAGGACATGTTCTTGGATTGCGGTCCAGAACTGCCTTATATTGACACAGGGTGCTTCAGAAATAGAGAACAAATTGTACAGTGCATGAAAAATAACAAAACTAGTTTTAAACCAACCTAGACATGCAAGGGTGCTTTCAGTAAATCGGAATTAGAAAACAATGATGGTTTCGATAGGCTTTAATCAAGTCAAACATAACGTAAAAGCCAAGTGCAACTCAAAATGTAGCTTCATGCAGTGACCCTCTTACCATGCTTATAACTCTCTAACTATTGACATTTAGATAAAGAGTTCAACACAAGACATGACGAGGACAATAGTAGAAAAACTTTCATGTTGTGTGTTTGCTCTAATTCGGTCTTGAATCACATGCAACATGTAAAGAACGGGAAAATCCCTAACAGTGCGCGACTTCGGAAAAACGCTTATAATTCAAAATCTATTCATTGCAATTCGATGAAACCAGTGGGAAACGAAAGTTAACTTGATGCTCTACACATTGATATAGGATTTATTAAGGTTTGGCCTGAGAAAACCTACCTTCTGGGTTGGAGAAGTCCCATTTTTTCCAGAAAACCTGTGTTCAGACCACTTGGAGGAAAATGCTTAATACTCCGTGTATACTGCATGGAATTTGGGAATTCCACTTGGGTTAGAACTTAGACTTGACCCTCTTTCCAGGGGTATAGGCCTTGCAAGGTTTGGTTATGGTTTGACTCACCTTTGGTCGACTTCAAGTGGACGGTTTGTGCAGGTCGTAGCAGACGAGAAGGGGAAGAAGAACGGCTTGGTGTGGGCGTTCCACAGCTCCTCAGCCACCAAGAGCTCCTCCACACGACCCTAGCAAGTTCTAAAACTCTTCCCTAAGGTTTGGTGAAGAGTATTTAAGCAACCATGTTGTTTAGGAGTCCTATTAGGACTAGGAATGCCAAGTTGCGGTTTGACATGTTAATTTCCTATTTTTTAGGATTTCTTCCTTCCTTTGAGTGTGTGAGGCTTTAGGAAACCTCCCACCATAGTTAGGTACGAATTTGGGTTGCCAAGAATGCATGATTGCATCCCAATTCAACTCAATTGCCTCTTTCTAATTTCAGCCTATTTAGAGTTACGAATTTCTATGCATTTTCTTGCTTCATTCGATGTTTGGGCCAAATGATGTCCATTGGCCCAATTATGATATTGGGTCATTAATATATAATGTTAGAAGTCTCTCCAACATTTTTATTTAATTTATGGTTGCGTCGTATTTCCATGTTAACGGTTTTCTGACTTGTTTCCTTATTTAGATAATCGGTTACAATAACTCTTAAACCTAGTCCAAATGATTTTATTGACCCAAATTTATTGATGGGTCATTAGAGGATATTATTTGAAGTCCATATATGATTTTTATTTAATTTACCGACTCATCCACGTACGTGTGATAATGACTTTTCGACTTATTCATGAATTACGATAATAAGTCGCAAAACACTTTAAACCTGACTAATCCGATTTTTCTTGGCTCAAATTTCTTTTTGGTACATTTAGGGATAATGTGTGGGGTTGATTTATAGTTTTTATAGAATTTTACGATGTATTTTAGCACATACGATAATGATACATATGTTTTAAATACTCTTGTATTATGGAAATTATTTATTTTTATTTATTTAAATTTTTATGTAATTAAAATTTTCGGGGTGCTACACCCTCCCCCACTTAAGAGAATTTGGTCCCCAAATTCATAGATCATTAATTGGCTTTTGATAGTTATGATCATTGAGGTTGTTTCGAATTTAATTTCTCTAACTTGTTTCAACATTGCAGATGCTAGTCCAACATCTATACCTATGGCCACCCGTATTATTCCTTTGATTCCTTCCGCTCCTATTTCATCCATGGTTGTTATGTTCCATCTTAATCCACCAGATGAACTATGGTATAACTACTAGATTATTCCATTCCAATTTCTCCTTAATGATCTCCCCCACTTAGAAATGTACCAATAAGAAAACATCATAAGATCAGTCTAGGGTTTAACAATCATACCTCCTTCCGGAAGCTCCGCTTGCGTCATTGCATTCACCCGTCCCTGACGCTTTACCACTCCTTGGTTCCTTCCAGCTTGGTCTTTTAGCATGGGACGGTTCGGTATACGATGTTTATGACTCCCACATCGCAAGCAAGCCCCGACCTTCTTCCAGCACTTGACCGCTTGGTGCCTAGGCTTGTTGCAAAAGTTACAATATTCCACCATCATTGTTTCTTCTACTTTGATCTTTTTCTCCATGCCATAGTCCTTCCCAGTGGTTGGCCTTTTGTTGTTGTTATTGTTGTTATTGGGGAAAGTTCTAGTTATATCGACTGATCCCCTTTTTGTAAAGGTCGGCTTTGAGATGTCCTTTCCCCTCATGCCTCTACTTTGGCCATGGTGTCTTCTACCAGCTGAGCTCTTTGGACCATCTCAGTGTAAGTTTGAATGTTGTGTGGTCCGAGCCTTTCAATGAACATGGGCCTGAGCCCATCCATGAACCGATTTGCCTTAAGTCTTTCAGTTCCCACCAAGTGTGGGGCATACATAGCAAGACGCGCGAACTGAGCCTCATACTCAGACACGGACATTCCTTTCTGTTTTAGTGCGGCAAACTCCGCTGCCTTCTTTTCCTTGACTCTCTCAGAGAAATACTTTCTCCGGAATATCTACAGGAATCCAGCCCACTCCAGTTCGCCAACATTAGGCAGGTGGCCGATGTGGCCTTCCACCATGCTCGGGCATCCTTAGTGAATTGAAAAGTGGCTAGTACCACCTTCTCCTTGTTAGTGCATTGCATGACTTGGAAGATCCTTTCTATCTCCTCCTGCCAGTTCTCTACTTCGTATGGATCAGGGGATCTAGAGAAACGAGGAGGGTTCAAACTCCTGAAATTACGGTGCAGATCACCGGCTCCATTTCTAACTGCAGCAGCCTGATTTCCAGACTGACCACATTTTGCAGGGTCTGAGTCAATCCAGCTACTGTTTCTTGCATAGCTTGCCATTGGTTGCGAGCCATTGCAGTGGAATGTAAGAGTTATGAGGGTTCCTGAGAAAAGGATGGAAACCAATTAATGTCTCTAGATACATTATCAGAGTCAATGGGTATGAGTGTTTAATTCTTGCTAACATATTGCCAGTCTCTACCCATTCTCACCAGGTACTGTATTTAATTTCCATGACCTAGGTTCCATAGGTATCTCCTATTCCTGAGACATATATCCTATTTGGTATTCCTAGGCTCTGATACCACTAAACTGTCACGTCCCGAGGTTTACGCAGTGGATATTAATAATAATGCGGAGTAATTCGAGTCGATATCTCGAGACGTGAATAGTCGGCAAATAACCCTCTAGCTAGCACGCACTAATGTATAACAACATACATCATTATAGGGCCCAAATATTGAACTCAACTAATCTGTTATTCAAATCTCAACTCATTATATTCCAAATGGAAACTATTACAGGACTAAGACTCAATAAAAGAAAAGTACATAATACCTCACTTCCTACTACATTGTTCTAACACTAAAAATAAACTAACTATAGATAGACTCATAATTGGAACGCTCATCACTCGGACGTATTCCCATCCTCGACTTGCTCTTCCTCTTGAACTTCATAGTCACCTAGATTGGGTAAAAGTAGGGAATGAGCAAACTAGCCTAGTAGGATTTATATCTCAATGTGCGGGCAATGATATAAGTGATTAGCAATTTAGAACTAGGTAAGTACGATGAATGATATGCAAGTACGAATAAAACTCGTTAAAACATGATACATGAAACAAGCTAGATAGAGTGATCGTGATAGAACAAGATTTTAGAACAAGATGACAAGATAGAACTAGCACCAGATCACTTTGTACAAGCACGCAAGATTTCACTTGATGTCAAGAACGCAAGATATCACTAATTGCAATAAATGCAGGATGGCCATATCACGCAAGCAAGCAAGCACGCACGAGCACGATCATGTAACACTAATCAGGCACGTAGACATTAATGTACACCAAGAAAGATCCATCAAGAATGTACACTAGAACACGTGTATGTGGTTATTGTATCTATCATTCAACAAGCAAGCATGACTCCTAGCGCAGATGCAACGCCAATAATCATTATACCCCATGGTTAACAGTATATTTATGACTCTCCGTCATTGGGGCTAGACTGGAGCCCTTGGACACTCGCTGTGCCCGGTCAGCATCTCATGTAAATTTTAAATGTAGATACCCACAGTCATTAATAATGGCCAATGAGAGTTTCAATAAGTAAGCATGTGTAATGTCATGTTCATGATGATGATGGGAACAAGTAATAAGTAATTGAACATGATTTCATGATAGCAATGGTCAAGAGATAAATTTGGCAGCATAACAGCACGATTTATACTTTAGTTCAATCTTTACATTAATGGCTTTAGTCTAGATTGTAAATCACACTCACGAGAACAAGAATAGAAAGGAAGTGCACGCTATCTCTAGGGAACTTCAATGGTACAACCAACTCATCGGCCATGTGGGAATCCATGGTTAGAGGAGATTTATGGAGGCCTTGGAGAAAAGGTCGCTAGTCTACCGATTCGGAATGACCAGTAGAGAGTTTCCAATTTCCCAAGAAAGGGCTGCCTAGATGTGCAAGTGTGTAGTGATGTACGCGTCTCAATTCACGGTCTCAAACTCGCGGAAAACACTTAACATGATGGCATGCAATGGACAATGCATTTAACTACACATGGGTTTACAAGATTTTAAGATAATAATTATCATTTAAATCAAGCTAGAACGGTAACAAGAGTAAATCACAAGTTTCATGAATGATCATATTATTAAGAAAGCAATTAGAATAATATTCATGTAATTAAGGCTTTTTAAATGGGTTAATCATTTTTAGGCCATTAAATAAACCATCATGCAATGATCAGACCTAAGATATGTGAATTACACGCTAAATATCATATTTAAACAGACCTCGGGTATAGCAGTAAGTTTTGTTAAAGAAATAGGTGGGGTTTCATGAAAAATCCTGAGGTCGCGACGGACCCTTGTAAGGAACGCGATGGGGTCAGATCAGAACGCGACAGTGCCTTGTAAGGATCGCGACAGTCTTGTCTGATCAGGCAGGCAGTTCGCGACGGGTTCATATGAAGAAGGCGACAGGGCTGTCAGAACAGGCAGAGAGATAGCGACGGCGCACTCGTCGCATTCAGAATGCGATGGGGTTGCTGTCGCGACAAGTCTTCAGAACGTGGCCTATGGGCCATCGCGTTCACAGGGTCTGCGCCTGAATCCGATAGAGAAAGGACATGTTCTTGGATTATGGTCCAGAACTGCCTTATATTGACACATGGTGCTTCAAAAATAGAGAACAAATTGTACAGTGCATGAAAAATAACAAAACCAATTTTAAACCAACCTAGACATGCAAGGGTGCTTCCAGTAAATTGGAATTATAAAACAATGATGGTTTTGATAGGCTTTAATCAAGTCAAACACAACGTAAAAGCCATGTGCAACTCGAAAACATAGCTTCATGCAGTGACCCTCTTACCACGCTTATAACTCTCTAGCTATTGATAGTTAGATAAAACGTTCAACATAAGACATGACGAGAACAACTAGTAGAAAAACTTTCATGTTGTGGGTTTGCTCTAATTCGGTCTTGAATCACATGCAACATGTAAAGAACATGAAAAACCCTAACAGTGCGCGACTTCGGAAAAACGCTTATAATTCAAAATCTATTCATTGAAATTCGATGAAACTAGTGGGAAACGAAAGTTAACTTGATTATCTACACATTGGTATAGGATGTATTAAGGTTTGTCCCGAGAAAACCTACCTTCTGGGTTAGAGAAGTCCCATTTTTTCAGAAAACCCGTGTTCAGACCACTTGCAGGAAAATGCTTAATACGCCATGTATACTGCATGGAATTTGGGAATTCCACTTGGGTTAGAACTTAGACTTGACCCTCTTTCCATGGGTATAGGCCTTGCAAGGTTTGGTTATGGTTTGACTCACCTTTGGTCGACTTCAAGTGGACGGTTTGTACAGGTCGTAGCAGACGAGAAGGGGAAGAAGAACGGCTTGGTGTGGGCGTTCCACAGCTCCTCAGCCACCAAGAGCTCCTCCACACGACCCTAACAAGTTCTAAAACTCGTCCCTAAGGTTTGGTGAAGAGTATTTAAGCAACCATGTTGTTTAGGAGTCCTATTAGGACTTGGAATGCCAAGTTGCGGTTTGACATGTTAATTTCCTATTTTTGAGGATTTCTTCCTTCCTTTGAGTGTGTGAGGCTTTAGGAAACCTCCCACCATAGTTAGGCACGAATTTGGGTTGCCAAGAATGTATGATTGCATCCCAATTCAACTCAAATTGCCTCTTTCTAATTTCAGCCTATTTAGAGTTACGAATTTCTATGCATTTTCTTGCTTCATTCGATGTTTGGGCCAAATGATGTCCATTGGCCCAATTATGATATTGGGTCATTAATATATAATGTTATAAGTCTCTCCAACATTTTTATTTAATTTATGGTTGCGTCATATTTCCGTGTTAACGGTTTTCCGACTTGTTTCCTTATTTAGATAATCGGTCACAATAACTCTTAAACCTAGTCCAAATGATTTTTATTGACCCAAATTTCTTGATGGATCATTAGAGGATATTATTTTAAGTCCATATATGATTTTTATTTAATGATCCGACTCATCCATGTACGTGTAATAATGACTTTTCGACTTATTCATGAATTACGATAATAAGTCGCAAAACACTTTAAACCTGACTAATCTGATTTTTCTTGGCTCAAATTTCTTTATGGTACATTTAGGGATAATGTGGGGTTGATTTATAATTTTTACGGAATCTTATGATGTATTTTAGCACATACGATAATGATACGTATGTTTTAAATACTCTTGTATTATGAAAATTATTTATTTTCATTTATTTAAATTTTTATGTAATTAAAATTTCCAGGGTGCTACACCAGTTGATTCACCCTGTAAGACTCGGCCCTCTTGGGCCCTTAGCCCTGTCCTTATGGTCGTGATGGACCCCTTGGTCGCGACGGACCCCTTGGTCGCAACATTGTCGCACCAGAGGAGCCAGTTGTGACATGCTTTTGGTCGGGGCACACCTAGCCATCGTGTTCTTGTGGCGATGTGGGTGGGCGTCACGTTCTTGTTGCGTTGTCTGAAGGAAACACGACTTTGCTTCATACCATTCTGACCGCTGTCCTTTCTGTCAGAACGGCTTTTCGGGTGTTAGGCGCATACGACGTTGACGCAACCTGGCAGGTCGTCGCGTTAAGGTTTTTCTCGATTTTCGAGGTTTGATCGCTTTTGGTGTCACACCGGGGTAGGAAGTGGCGACAAGGTCGCGATCTGTAGGGCAATCGTGACAAGGTTGTTGTTGCACCGGCCTGACCCGTCGCATCTCTGGGCCTATCGGTTCAAAACCGAGGCAGGCGACCCTTTTCTCCCTCTCTCCTTCCTTTCCTTCCTTTCTTCTTCTTGTTCTTCCTTCTTCCTTCCCTAAGCCCTCTTCTATTCTCTGGCTTGTTCATGGTGCTCATGGCGAGGAGGTGACGTCTCCTTGGTGTAGGCGACGTCTGTGTGGTGCTAGGAGCGAGGAGGAGGTGGCCATTCCGACATGAAGGCCCCAACAGGTTGGCTCTACTCATTGAGGTAGGGACTCTTGTCTTCCACTCGTTCTATCATGTTCCCCTTCCCCTTGAGATCCTTGTTTCTCTGTGGTATTTGGGTTGTGGGGTGTGTGAGATTCATGCTCATGGTTGGAGAGGTTTCCTTCGAGTGTAGATTTCCATGTAATGCATGCTTCGTAGGGTTTGATGGTGGTTTGGTTGTTTTACAAGCTTTCCTACATGTTTTCCATGCTCCCCTCCCCCTGTGGTGTGATTTGTACCGATTTTGGGGTGGTCCCTGGGAGGACTGTACCGGGACCCCTCTCGACTGAGATTGCGACCGGCCCAAGGGTCGCGATGATGTCACGACGCATGGGCACCGCAACATCATCGTGACGACCAGGGGCGTCGCGATAAGGTCGCGGCTAGCCTTGGCGTCACGACAGTGTCGCGACAACCATGGGCGTCGCAATAGTCTCTGATTTAGGTAAGTTCTTGCGAAGTCCGTTTCTCATGGAGTCTTCGATGTTTTCATTTCTTTCTATACCCGTGGAACCAGTGCTAGTTCCTAGTACGGTCCTACACTAGTCATTCGCCTGGTGCTTGGCACCTGAGGGCTTGTCCCGTGAGATAGGTTGTTACTGTTTACCTGGGACCCCATCCCCGTGCACCTGTTGAGGGAGTGCTCCGGGTGACGGGCGTGCTCGAGTCACAGACTCTGGAGCGGAGTGGAAAACGGTGGTTAGGACAGCGTTGTTGAGTCGTTTGCAGAGCTCTCTTGGTTGGTCTAGGATGCCGAGGTCATTTGGAGTTCTTCCTGGCGCAAGCCAGTCGGTCCTTCTTCTCACTACCTAGCTCTTTGTGGCCCCGGTACCACATAGAGAGGCCAGGCATGGGACCGTAGTCCAACCAGACTACGGCGGTTACTGTTGTGGTTACTTGTGTTCCTGCCACCACTCTAATGAGATGTGGAGGTTTGGACCTAGGTTGAGGGTAAGACATCAGTGGATGCTCCTGACTGGTTGACTAATGGTATAGGTTTATGTAGATAGTGTCGTTTGTCCATGTGGGGTTCCCCCTGCCTGTGTTACAACCGTGTGGTGGTCACGACGTGCAGGTTGTACGGAGTTTCTAATCGTGGTGTCCTTCCGTACCGTTGCTAGTAGTTAGCTTTGCTTCCGCACTTTCTTGAGTAGAGTAGATATATAACTGCTGTCATTTACTTTGATTATATATATTCGTTTCCCGCCTGTTAGAGCCAGCAGGAGATTGGTAGTCCCTACTGAGCTTCTATTGTGAAGCTCATCCCTTCTTTTTCCAGGTGAGACTTCTCAGTAGCGGCCAGGTGCACATCGGGCAGAGGAGACGGGGTGCTAGTCATCGTCCCCGTAGCTAGTAGTGGTTTCCCCCTTTTCAGTTGTACTTCACCCTCGGGGTATGCCCCTAAGGGCTCTGTTCTTCCCTTCCTTACTTGTACTTGTGGTGTGTGTTGGGACTGTACCTAGAGTGTTACGCAGTGGTCTCGCTCTTCTTTCTGCTTCCGCATGTGTGCTCCTAGTTCAGTAGTTGACGTTTATTTCCCTTACATATTCTGTTAGACTTGTGTTATAGCCCTTCCGGGTCCCCGGATCTGTGGGCGGCGACTGTGAAAATCGGGTCCTCGGCTTGGGCCGAGGGTCGGGTTCTCAGGGTCGTTACACACTCTACCTATTCCCTGTGATGCAAGGCATTGTATTCCAGGTGAAGTTTCTTAATAGATATCTAGGTTCAGTAGTTGAATGAGTTATTGTGAGATGTGGTAGGAATATCTTTGTATAGCATGTTCTGCTCTTCCATTTCTCTTTGAAAGAATGGGTTATATGGCTTTGTACCCTCGAGAAGTGTTATTGTCTTTCGTTTTACGTTGTGTTTTATGGGTTCTCCCTTTTGAGCCTATGATTGTTTGAGGCTCACTCCCTTCTCTTTTCAAGTTACTTTGTGGCGTGAAGTTGTTGTAGTTTCGAGGTTGGACGTTTTTACATACCAATAATTACTTCAGGAGGTTGTTCTTCTTTGGGGTTTTACTCTCTTTAGGAATGTGCTTGAGTTATAAATGAGAGCTCCTTCCTACATAGTTGTTATAAACTAAGAATTGTTTCCATTTAATTATTATAGCAACTTGTTCACCTCCTTAGACCTCTTAGTACTTATATCCCTTCCGAGTCTTAGACTTGCTTTGGATACAGAACCTGACTGGGTGTTAGTGTCCAAGGCCGCTACAATTGATATTAGAGCTGGTCTATCAAGGTTTACAAGAGACTTTAGTATTTAAAATCCTCCCAATAAGTAGCTCAGGCATATTGTTGTATGAGATTGTAGATTGTTAATGTGTCTACTTGTCGGTGGATGGTATGTTTTTTATTGTGAATAGGGTGTTGTGATGAATAGATAGTGAAAATGACAAGCCTCGAGAAGTTTCTAGAATTACGACCCTCGATGTTTACGGGTGGAGCTGATTCGGTTCAAGCAGAAGAATGGGTTTTGGAGATGGAGTTTCTATTTAAGTCAATAGCTTGTTTAGAAAAAGCAGGGTGTTGCTGGCTACCAACTGACTTACAGGATTAGCAGAAGACTGGAGGTAGTCGCAAATAGTGACTCGCTTTGTTGGGAGAACGGCTCGTCAGGTTTTGTGGGAAGAGTTTCTAGAAGTATTTAATGCAGCTTTTCATCTTGGCACAATTTTGAAGAATTGAAGGGAGCAGTTCCTAGCGTTAAAGTAGGAGGATATGACCGTGCAACAATATTTGGAACGATTCATGACATTGAGCCCATTTGAGATGCAGATAATGTTGAGTGAGTCATTGTAGATAGAGCATTTTATCATAGAGTTAAAGCCAGAGTTCAAGAAAGAAATGATTGTCTGATAATAGAGTTCTTTTGAGGAAGTGTTGGAGTAATCTTTTTTCACAACAGTGACACGGGAAGTCTATTACTAGTGTTCAGAAGACACTGAGTGAAAATGTACTGAAAACAACAATTGCTTCATCATCCACGGATTTGAGTGATCAAATGTGATTTTGGAAAAGCCATCAAGTGCGACATTCAATGGGATAGGCGATGGTTACGGCAACAATTAGCACGACTTCAAGCAAGCCTATCGAGGGTACTAATAATATATGTTTTTAGTGTGGGAAGTCAAACCATGTAGCTCGTGATTGTCCAGATGAACATAAGACCCAAATAAAGATAAGAGAGTTATGTTATATTATGTTTGTAGATAATCAGGCCATAAAGCCTATTGTGGACGTTCCATTTGTTCTGAAACTCCGAAGTCCCCGAACGTTGGGCTCCCTCGTGGCGTTGGCGTGTGTGACGCTGGTTGACCCTCGTCCTCCTTCCTCGTTGACTCCCATTTGACCAAGTTGACCGAAGGAGAAAGAGAGGAAAAGCAAAGAAACCAGCAAGAAAATGAATGGGATGTGATCGCCAGGGCATTACCTGTGCCCAAGGAGGAGTGTAGATCGCGCCGGTGACGTAGCCTCATGAGCAGATGATGCTGGGACGCCGACTTTCTCCCCTTCGGCCGGCCAAAAGGTAGAAGCTCCACAGTATCATTGGAGGTGTTCCTACGACAAAGAAGACTCTATAAGACTCTAAAGAAGTAAAGTAAACGTTCTGAAATGAAAAGAAGTGACCCAAAAGGTGAGCCCCGTACCAGTTGCGAGCTTGAGAAGAGGGGTGGCCAAGGGTTATGACCACCCTTCTTCCCTCCGTTTTTGGTTTGGAAAACCCCCTTTAGGTGTGTGGGAATGTGCACTACGTGCTTGGTGTGTGTGTGTAAAGAGTGAATAGCATGCAAAGCTAAGAAGAAAGAAAGGAAAGAGAAGGAGAAGAGGGAGATGATCCTCATTTGCAGGCGTTGGTGGCTGCTTTGTGGGCTCCTCCAGCTCGTGGTGAAGCCTCCTGGACGCTCCAAGTGATGAGAGGCAGAGAGGAAGCAAAGGTGGAGGCTCTCAAGGCTGAAGATGACTTTTTCTCTCTTTTCTCTCAAGGCATGAAGGCTCTAGCTCGTCCAGCATCTCCCCCTTTTCTTAGAAGGCTGAGGACCTTCATATATAGGTAGTGGGGGCGGAGCTAGGGAGCATAGGATGCTCAGTGTGAGAAAACCACTATGCCAAATTTGATTTTTAGCAGCAATTTTACTAGCAGCCAATTTATATTTGCTATTAATTAATAGCTTTTTTTACGGAATAGCTTCTAATAAAACAACTACATAGTTACAGTGACTATTACATTTAGTAGCAATAATGATTAGCTGTTAATAAACAACTTTTTTAAATATTAGCTACCAATTATTCTAATGGGATGACCATTATCTTTTACCAGCATATTTATTAGCTATATTACCATTTGGAGTTACGGATGTTCTGGGGGGAAAGTTAATTTTTGTGGAAACCTACTCCCGCGGGATTTTGTTGGAAATAATCTCACCGTCGCACACCAAGCCCCGTGCCTCCTCACGTATGCCCAGCCTGACAGGTCGGCCGCCGCTCCCTCGCTAACCCATCGAGGTGATCGCCTGTGACCCATAGAGGTGATCGCTACTAGGCCAGCCGCCGCTCCCTCGCTGACGAGTGCCGGGCCCCCTGCACGCTTCGCAAGTTCGCAGCAGCCGTTGGCGCCTTCCTCTCGCGGACGACTGCCTGCGGGCCCTGCACGGCCTCTCACCTCTCACGTGCGAACGACTGCCTGCCGGCCCTGCACGGCCTGTCGCGAATGATTCCTCTCGTGCCCGGCTGGTCTCACGCACGGACGACTGCTGCCTTCACCTCTCACGGATGATTCCTCCTGCGCACGGACGACTGCAGGCCCTGCACACTTCGCAAGTCTTCGCAGCAGCCGTGGTCGGCGCCTTCGTGATCGCCTGCTGATGTGAAGATCCCATGCGTCGACGCGTCCCCTTGCATGCACGAGCAACCGCTGGCATCTGCCTTGCCCTTCGGCGTCCTTGTTGATTGCGAAAGGAAGGTCCATCTTGACGTAAGGCCGGTCTGGTAAGTGCATGCTATATACTTGCATAACAACTTATGCGCAGGCCGCAACAAGTCCGTCGTTCAACCTCCTCGCCGACGGGCTCACACACTCGATATTGCGGCGACCCTCGCTGCAGCAACCCTCTGCATTAGCGTTGTCCTGCAGTTTCTAGATTGTCCACTGAAGTTTGTCACCGCCAGACATCTTCCTGACCCACTTGCACGTATCCGACATCTGCAGCACCGTCGCTTGTCCCCGTCCCCGCTGGTGAATCACCTGCAACATGAGACCTCCTATTGGTGGCGGCTCTAAATATGGAGATAATATATCAACTTCTAACAACAAGCGTGGGGATCGAACTTTTGTCCAAGTAACCATGTGGGAAGAGGAGGTTACAATCGACCGACAACATCTACCCTAGTCCAACCAGCTGTGCCGACCATTCGAACTCCATCGGTATTTTACTCTACTTCAAATAATTTAGTAGCAAATATGTGTGCTAGTATATGTTATTATTTGCACTTTTGGAAGCAATTATATTTGTTGTTAAAATATCTATTAGCAGCCAATTACTCCCTTTCAGTAGCTATTTAAATTGCACATATCTAATCTTTAAAAGCAATAAGAAATGTTGTTAATACGTATAGTGACAAATATGTTCTAATTTTAAAAGAATAAATAATAGTCATTATATTAGCTTCTAATAGTATACAATGGAAGCAATTATATTTGCTACAACAAATAAAAATAATAGCCAAAAGATTAGCTACCAATACTAAACATATTTAGCAGCAATGTTAAATGCTTCTATTGCTAATTATTGCAGCCATTTAAATGGCTATCAAAAGTTTTTGTGACACTTAGAGTACAATTGTGCATATTTATAACAGCATTTATAAGTGTCATTAAAGATTCCTTTTAGCAGCCATGATTGTGAATGGCTACTATTTACTTTTAGCGACGGGACTTATAATAGCCAACTTTTGGATGGCTGTTAAAAAGATTTAGTAGCCATTATTTTACCTATAGCAGCATATAAAATTACTACTAAAAGTCACATTTGTTGTAGTGAACACACTTAAACATGTGGAAATCCAAGTAGAAAGGCTAGGCCAAGTAGGAGTTTTACTTGGTCAAGGGGGTGCCAAGGTGGCCCATTTGCCTGTTGGGAACGGCCCCATGCGTTGCATGGCCGAGGTAGGGGCGCAAGTGGGTGAGAATCTCGGCCAGTTCTGTAGAACAGGTAAACCCAGGTTGACATCAATCGATGTTGCCACCAACCCCATGCAGACGTCAACCTATGTGGACGTCAACCTGAGTAGACGTCCACGGTGTGTGCCGTCAACCTGGAGTAAACGGCAATCGATGTTGACGTTAACATGGAATCTGAGGTGAGTCAATAAGCAGTCAAACAAGTCTTATTGGGCCATTTTTTTTTTCAATGAAAAGGACACAGGAGAGAAAGCTAGCTAAGTGCGCTATCCCCCAGCAGGGGATAACGTTCTCACTCCCCTAGCCCTGTCCTGCGCCTGAGATTTTATATATATCAGAAATAACATACAAATACCAGCGGGGCATACCCCTGATCAAACAAATCACAGCAATCTAACAGACGGGAGTCCAGATTTATCAAGAACAACTGGACCTTTACAGCTGGTAGGGAAAGAGGAAGAGGAGAAAATCGATTTATGCTGAGTGTGGCAAGCATGAGTCGCTAAGGCATCAGCCACTCTGTTAGCCTCCCTAAAGATATGATCCACGCCAACATGCATCTGCAGAAGTAAAGAACGAGCCAGGTTACACCACCAGGAACACCTCCAGGACGGGCACTTGTCATGAGTAAAGGACTGGACTAGAACAAGAGAATCAGAGTACACAACTGTAACATGCAAACCATGAAGCTCAGCCAATCTCAGGCCATCGGTAAGCGCACGAACTTCAGTAAGCAAACTATCTCCCTAGCCATAGAAAAACTAAAACTCAGAAGGACCTCGCCAGCTGGATTACGCAAGCAGCCTCCCCCGCCACAAGGCCCCGGGTTCCCTTTGCACGCACCATCCACATTGAGACAAACACCCTGTTTGGGAGGGATCCACCTGACAATCTATGGAGTCTTGAGTTTGACAGTAGGTTTAAAACCAAAGGAAAGCAAAACCGCCATGTACTCAGCCGAACAATCATGCTTAAACTTGACACCCTGAATGGCCACACTCACAGCATATCTGATATCCGCCATAATCTTCCCCACAGGCTTATGAACAGAATCAAATCTCTTAGCACATCTATACTTCCAGATCTCCCAAACAACGAGAAGCACAACGTAAACGGAAAAATTAGGCCATAGACCACGTGGGGATGGGCCAAATCTCACGTCTACAAATGCCCCTCTGAGACATCCGATCTTGCGAGGGAGTGAAGCGGACTGAAAGGTTGGTGTCTCAGTAAACAAAGGATGCAGAGATTTGATAAAAAGGGCCCATCTCCGAGGATAGGAATTCTAGCAAGCCACATGAATGAGTTAGGCTAGAAGCAAGTAATGAATCATATGAGAGACAAGTGTGTGGAAAAGGGAGGATGATCGACCCATGTAATTACAACTACAATCCAACGGTAGGGTTCCCCGCATTGCCAAGTAGGACTTTGACTAGTTTCTGGTGTTGTCTGGGTCAAAGGAGTTGTAATATGACGGTTGAATCAGGAAAATCTCACAACCGAAGTCTGTCGGGAACTGCTGACATAATCAGGATGTTTGCCCAATCAAGGTGTTGTGAAGATAAAAGGGATTGATTTTACTCTCAAAGGATCATCAAAGATTCTAACTAGAATCATTGTTTGGAAGGCTGGAAGTCCAGAATTTAGCTCATGACTGGCAAAAGGTTCACATGAACTCAATAAGACTGGTTGACTGAAATGATAGCTCAATGATATACTCGATGGGACTTTTTGGGATTGCTTGGGGAATGGGCAACAAAGGTCTAGTATCAGCTTTGATATTCAGGAAGGTGGTGCTGGTTCAATCGGCCACTTGAGCCAGGTGCCACGCAGTAATTGAGGAAAATCTCCATTTTTTTGTTTTTATTTTTTTTATTTTTTTTTGAGTTAGTAAGAGAATGTTAGTAGTGAAATCCTAAATGCATGTTGGTGTGGGTTCCCTATCTACAATGCAAGTTAGGACCAGAGGAAAAATTCTAAGGCCAAACAAATAACTGAGAGATCGCAAACCCGTCATGGTTTTTGGTAAAGGGGAACTATGGGTTCACGGTCGCTAAGTTATTTGCCTCTGGTGACTAAACCTATGTTAGACATACCTGTACAACACTCAAGGTCGCATGAGTGTTCTCGGATTTGAAACTGTAAGGAATCGTTCAGAGCGCAGCGGAAACGCGATTCCCTCCACTCTGATATCGTTGCTGGCGGTCGGAATCGAACAAATAACGGAAAACTAGCGCGGGAAGATCCAATCTCTACCTTTGCGAGGTTGCGAAACTCCCGAATCTGGGGAGAAGATTGCACCGAAGGGCTGGTGCTGCAAGCCGTTCAAGTGTCCGGCCTCTAGACGTATCCACGTGAGCTCCAAACGCAGATGGGATCTCCTCGGTCTCCACACGTCTCCCGGATCTCAGCTCCACCATGTGCCAGAGAGAGAGGTGGGGGCGCCCTAGGAGAGAGAGAGGAGGAGGCGGCCAGAGAGGACCCTGGAGCTTGGCCCAGGGTTTGACTCTCCTCGTGCATATATAGACTTTGCGGTTTTTCACAAAAACCCAGTTAATGTCTATAACGATCATCCTGCCCAGTCTGCTCAGAACTCTATTGCGTGTGACCCTCTAGGCCCAAGTGCTAGTCTAGTTTTCATCCCATTAAGTCCAATAACTCTTTATTGGCTTACTGTAATGAATTTAATATCTCATATTAATTAATTACGTAATCAATTATCATCTCACGATAATTGACCGGGCTTCCAATCAAGTTGGGTGCCAAGCAACACCACTTGACCCTAGAAAGCATTGGGGTTCAGCAACCCATTCAAGGAACCCTTTCTGTCAATAGTTACCACGTGACTATAGTTCTTCGCTCGTATAATGCTCCCGAGTGCACTTAGGGTGTGGTCAACTATCAAACCCTAATATGCGCACTCACTTGGATTAGATGCCGCATAACAATATCAGAAAAACTCCTTTTCTGATAAGTAGTCTTGCCCTGGCCAGGGACTCTCAGGCATCTTTCCCTAGAGCATTCACTCTCTTGTTACCGAGAGAGAGCGATCCCATATTGACCACACAATCACCTTCGAAGGTATTCCGCTAGATCCGAACACTTAATTGATTAAGACCTCATGGATAGAGATTTATAAGTCAAGGTCAAAACCCAGAAGTCCACCGACAAGGTGTCCTTGGTGTCTTAGGTCTAAGGACCAATCACGCCACTATGACAATGAATCTAGCTGGTTGATAGTTAGGTAATATTACCATCCAGCGATTCATAACGGATCCGTTTAGTGAACTCATTCTCCAATGAGCACCTATAGATTCACCTTAGTGTCTCCACACAAGTGACTATGAGACCAGTCACCCTCATCATATAAGCAGGTGCAACATGTACTAGTCTAACCGGATATTCGATGTCCTTCTCGAATATCCTCCGACTTGGAACAATTAAGAATATACATTTAAAGAATATTAATCCCATTATTATGATCTCATCATAATTAATATCCATTGCGCATATTCATGGACTTCATAATGAAACGCCAAACGAATTACACATAATGAATATAACAGCCTTATTATTATTATTAAAGAACAAAATTGTACAAGTTATGATTGGCTTGAGGACACCCATAACTAACAATCTCCCACTTGGACTAAAGCCAATCACCTTTATGTCTTAAACCCATAGACTCCAGGTGGCGCTCAAACACAATTTGAGTTAAAGGCTTCGTCAGTAGATCTGCGATGTTGTCGACTGAAGGAACTCTTTCCACTAGTACATCTCCTCTAGTGATAATCTCCTTGATCAGGTGAAATCGCCTCAGAATGTGCTTTGACTTCTGATGAGACCGCGGCTCTTTCGCTTGCGCAATGGCCCCATTGTTGTCACATAGCAATGGGATCAGATCAGAGTCACCCGGTGTAGCAACCTGAATTTTTTGGAAAAATAAAAATTTAAATAAAGAATTTAAAACCTAGCTAAATGAATATTTGAATAGAGCATTAAATAAAACCCATTAAATAGAAAAGAGTAATGGGCTTTGCTTAATGGATCTTCTAGAATTTGTTGGGTCAAAAATATGAATTTACAAAGGGAGAATAATAGGAAAATACCCTAAATTCGTAACTAAATTATTACCTAAATAGAAAAGGGGTATTTAATGCATTAAATAGGAAGTTAGAGTTAGACTTGGATTCCTAAACCTACCCCATATGGGTTAGCACGAATTTGGATCTTTTCCAAGTCTAAATAGAGGTTGAAAAGCAAGAGAGGAAAGGTGGAGTTAGGAAATCTCGGAATTTATGGGAATTTGAGTAGTAATAGGAATAGGAACTTGTGTTTACTTAAATACACCTCTTAAACTCTCTTGGCCGACCCAAGCTCGTGCCAAGGGATTCCTAGACCAGGAGGAGAGGCCTAGGAGGAGGAGATTTCGTGGGAAGAAGAACCTTTCAAGCTCTCAACCCCGTTCTTCAAGTTCTAGCCCTAGAAGAGGAAAACGAGTCAAGGTAGGCATTCTCACAAGCACAAATCCTAAAACTTCGTCTGTAGATTGTTCCATACATCAGGAACAAAACCCTCAAATTTCATAATTTTCCATCGAGCCAATATTTTCTTCTTGAATTTAGAAGTTCTACAACTCTCTTGACCCCGAGCCCTCTTCTTAACTCTTGATCTCTATGTAGACTTGATCCCATGCTACGAAATTTTTACTGTTGATACTTCATGATGTTAGGGATCATTTGCCTCTAAAAAGCCTAAATTTCATTGAGCATGTTGCTCGAATTAAATCAGTCTTGCTCTCTATGTCATGTTCTGTGTTACTCGTTGTTGTTCATGCTCAAACCATGTTCAAAACATGCTCTCTCTCATATTCCGATTTACTGGAAGTACCCTTACATGTCTAGTTTCATTTGCAACTGGTTTCATGATTTTTTGTTGACTATATAATTAGTTATGATTTTCTGAACAACCCTGTATCGAAATTTCAATGTTCTGGCCCGCAATCCAATGCCTGGTCTGACTCCTGTCGGAGTCAGGCGCAGACAACCAGAAGGCGACACCTCGACATGTCGCTTTCTGGGGCCGGATTGCGACAGCCTCCCTGTCGCGACCAAGAAGGCGACAGGTGAGCCGTCGCGTTCTCAGTACCCGATTTGCATGCCCTGTCGCGACCTGTGCCAGGCCCTGTCGCGTTCTTCCTGGGCCATGTCGCCACCCTTACAGCCCTATGTCGCCTTCACAGGTTTTTGATGAAAAACCCATAAAAAAATAAAATAAAATATTTTGTCACTTTCTAAATAATTCTTACGCCTTCTTACCGTTATACCCCCAGTAAAAACCCTACTTAAAAATGGTGCTATATTGAATGTTTTAAAATACATTTCACGACTTATTTCTATCTATGATTTCTCTTGCACTTGCACACACATGAACCATCCAATTATGGCTGAAATCTTGCCGAAAATATCTCATAATGTATCTGGTAATTTATTGAAATAAAGAATATTAATTGCCCTATTTTAAAGGACTTGTATTCGTTTCTCGCGTTGTTTATACACCGATATCGACGCTCCACTGTCCTAGAATTCCTCTAGAACGTCGAGCACCTGTTTTATATACACACTTTTCTTGGCTTGTGGTGAACTCTCCGTCGGATATTCCTTTCGCCGGACTAGTGAACTCTTGCACAAGGCCTCCGTAAGTCTCCTCTGATCATGGATTCCCACATGGTCGACGAGCCGGTTGTACCCTAATACCTATGATACCCTTTAGGGATCTATATGATCCAAATGGCTATTAGAGATTCACTCTTGTCTTAAATCACGCCGGACCTCTGGACCTGTGCATAACAAGGCCAGTGGTAGGGTCGTGAGTTCCACCGGACTGCCAACACCAAGTGCGCGTGTTGTGCAACTGTTACTATCGCCTGTTTACTCGACGTATTACGTGAAATGTCCATTAGCTCTCATCTATACTCTACTCGCTCATCTATTCACGTTCACTCTATTTTCTCATCTATTCATCTAGTACTCTCATCTACTTCTTGGTACTCCACTTGGCCATTAAATGATTGATTGTCTAAGATAAAAACATGACTATGCTAGGCAACATTATAAGGGCCCGATCTGGTCCTTGGGAGGAGCACCTGAAAGGCTATAACTCGCGGGGGTCTAATGATCAGGGTGATGGCATACACCTAACGCATGACACGCAAGATTTGATCTATGGCAATCAATTAATCAAACAGTCAATTATTGGTTTACTTGAATCTCGTGGTTGAAAGAATGTCGACCAACACTTGCTAGCGTGACTTGTGCACTGTTGTGCAACTTTACTTGTTAACTTGTTATACGGCCAACCCGATATCAACACTTGTCGTGCTATACACTTGTGCATTGTGCTATTGTTTCGAGTTATCATGTACCACACTTGCTATACGTTCTCGTTATTCTCTCTAGTTATCCTGCTTTATAAGACATTAATTACTTGAAGCATGCTTGATCCTGAGATTTAAGTCCTACTGGGCGTTATCGCTCACCCTGCGTTATTTGTCGTTGTGTTCTCAGGTGAGGCTGAGGATGAACCATACACTCAAGAGGACGGGAACGACCTGGAGTGATGTCTTGAGCACCCTAGCGTCCTATTTAGCGTTGTAGTAGTTAGGTTTGAAGTTTAGTCTTTTGCTTTTATTTCAATGTAATCGGGCCCTATAGATCGGCTCTGATATTAGTGGTTGTAACTAGGCATCAGAATGTATTAATGAAATAAATTTGCTTTAGTATTATTCCTTGTGCAATGGTTTGATGTCTAGCACTCGCTCTATACCCGTTCACTTGCAACTGCCTTCGCGCTCCGATATTCCGCGTCGGGGCGTGACAGTTTTGTGGTATCAGAGCCTAGGTTATTCTAAGTATAGGGTGATCTAGGTTAACCTGCCTCGATTAGAGTCAATTATCCCACCTATGTGAGTTGTGGTTAGAGCCGTGGGTAAATAGCTAAAATGAACTCACACACGCACAAATTAAACTTTTAATCAGCATTATAACTTCAAATTATTTTGTAGGAACTAAACAGCTACAATGACTGCGGAACGTGCCCAGATGAGAGGCATGCAACATCCCTCCAGGAACTGACTCGTGCCATACTACAAGCCACCCAGCAAGGCGGTGGTAACCGTGGAGGAAACCAACCGGGTGCAGGCGAGCTGCATCGCAATTTCAGGGGTCTGAACCCGCCTAGGTTCAGTGGGTCTACGGATCCAGATGAAGCAGAGCACTGGCTAAAGGAAACGGAAAGGATCTTCCGTGTAATGCAATGTGCGGACGGAGACAAACTCCTATTAGCGACATTCCAATTGGAGAAGGATGCCCGCGCATGGTGGGAGTCCGTGGAAGCCACAAGGGATAACGGCCAATTTACTTGGGCCGAATTTAAGGAAGCTTATAATGCTAAATACTTCTCTGAAAGGATCCAGGAGAGGAAGGCCTCTGAGTTTGCTGCACTGAAACAGAGGTTCCTTACTATCGCGGAGTATGAAGCGCAATTCTCCCGATTGGCGCGTTATGCCAATCATCTGGTCAACACAGAAAAGATGAAGGCGAGGAGATTTCTTAATGGACTCAAGCCTTCATATATTACACAACTTGCTCCACACAACATCCAGACTTATGCCGAGATGGTAAATAGGGCACAACTGCTGGAGGATGCGACCGACCTTACCGATCGCATTAAGGGTAGACTAGTCAAGAAGGAACCAGCATCGGGGTCCTTAAGCAAGCCCACAAATGACAAGAAGCGGCCATTCAACATCACGGGAGGGTCGAATCAAGAAAGGAAGTTCAAGATACCTACTACCCCAAACACCGACAAGACCAAGTGCGAGCACTGTGACAAACCTGGTCATACTGCTGCTGAGTGCTGGAGGAAAGCAGGCGCTTGCCTACGCTGCGGGAATCACAATCATCGCATTTCCGAATGCCCTGTGCTAAAGGAGCAGGAGAGAGAGAAACGCCCTAATGGGCAAAAGAAGCCTGGCCGACTGCAAGCTGTCCAGGAAGTGGAGCCCACCGAGGAGGGTGGAATCGTAGAAGGTACCCTTCAAGTTTTCTCTCTATCAGCATTCGTTTTATTTGATACTGGAGCAACCCATTCATTTATATCTCAAAACTTTGCTGATACTTTGAATGCTAAACCTATATCCATGGGTTGTGAATTCTCTGTCATAACACCCTTGGGGGAGAAGGAGAAACTAAACCAATACTTTCCATCTGCCGATGTAATGATCGGAGACTATAACCTAAAGGCCGACCTGGTATGTATGTCCATGGAAGGGTATGATGTCATATTGGGAGCCGACTGGTTGTCCACATATGGGGCAAGTGTCGATTGTAAGAAAGGAAGGGTAACGTTTAGTGACTTTCCTAAATTAGCATTCACTGGGATTAGACATAAGAAGCGGATGTCCCTAGTCTCCGCCTTAAAAGCCCATAACATGATAAGGAAAGGATGTCTTGCTTTCCTTGCGGCCGTCATAGTCGAAAAGAATGGTTCAAAAATAGAAGACATCCACATAGTCCAGGACTACCCAGATGTATTCCCTAAAGACTTACCCGGAGTTCCCCCTGCACGTGACGTCAACTTCGCCATTGAGTTGACTCCTGGAGCTGCCCCGGTATCGCGTCAACCGTACCGGATGTCACCTGCCGAGCTGAAGGAACTGAAAGCACAACTGATGGAGCTGCTAGAGAAGGGGTTCATCAGACCTAGTACCTCACCATGGGGAGCTCCTGTGCTATTTGTGAAGAAGAAAGATGGATCGATGAGGCTGTGCATCGACTATCGACAACTCAATCAGCTTACCATCAAGAACAAGTACCCATTGCCTAGGATCGATGAACTATTCGACCAAATTTCTGGAGCGCAATATTTCTCCAAGATCGATCTTCGATCTGGCTATCACCAAATGAGGATCAAGGAAGACGATATCTTCAAAACGGCTTTCAGGAGCAGGTATGGACATTACGAGTTTGTTGTTATGCCTTTTGGTCTAACCAATGCTCCTGCAGCCTTTATGCAACTCATGAACAGCATATATCGGCCGTACCTTGACAAATTTGTGGTCGTCTTCATCGACGATATCCTCATATATTCCAAGACCAAGGAAGATCATGAAGAACACTTGAGGACCGCACTGCAAGTCTTACGAGAAAACAAACTATATGCAAAATTAAGCAAGTGCGAGTTCTGGCTCGAAGAAGTGTCCTTCTTGGGCCATGTCATAACAAAGGACGGCATCTCTGTTGATCCCTCCAAAGTCGAAGCTGTACTCAACTGGGAGAGACCAACCAACGTCACCGAGATAAGAAGCTTCCTAGGGCTGGCTGGTTACTATAGGCGGTTCATCAAGGACTTCTCTAAGATCGCCGTACCACTCACGCGTCTGACACGAAAGGAAAATCCCTACTCCTGGAGTAAAGAGTGTGAGAAGAGCTTTCAAACTCTCAAAGACTGCCTTACCTCAGCACCCGTTCTCGCTCTACCAGTTTCTCTGTCTACACTGATGCCTCAGGAATTGGTCTAGGCTGTGTACTAATGCAAAAGGAGAAGGTCATTGCTTATTCCTCAAGGCAACTGAAGACGCATGAAGTCAACTACCCTGTGCATGACTTGGAGTTGGCTGCCGTGGTCTTCGCATTAAAGATTTGGAGACACTACCTCTATGGCGAGCAATTCACTGTCTACTCAGACCATAAAAGTCTGAAGTACTTATTCTCTCAGAAAGAACTCAACATGAGGCAGAGAAGATGGTTGGAATATCTAAAGGACTTCGATTTCAACATCCAGTACCATCCAGGTAAGGGAAACGCCGTGGCTGATGCTCTTAGTAGGAAGCCAATGGCATCTATCTCTAGTCTAATCTTGGCAAGATGCAATTACTCGAACAATTCGCGAGGCTAGACTTAAATATTGAACATAGGGAGGATCATGTTTTGATTGCCAATCTCAAAATCCAATCCGATCTACTGGAAGAAATCAAGATGCAACAGGACAACGATCCATTCTTGGTTCGTGTCAAGGAAACCTTAGCGGACAGACCAGATTTTGCCATGACTGAAGATGGAAGGTTAGTATTCCAAGGAAGAACTTGTGTCCCAGACGACGAAGCCCTAAAAAGGAAACTAATGGATGAAGCTCATCAAACAAAGTACACTATTCATCCAGGAGGTACCAAAATGTATCAAGACATGAAAAGAACATTTTGGTGGCCGAATATGAAGAGGGAAGTAGCCGAGCATGTAGCTCATTGCCTCACATGTCAGCAAGTAAAAGCGGAACACCTGCGCCCTGCCGGAGTACTCCGACCGCTGGATATCCCAGAATGGAAGTGGGAAAGCATTGGCATGGATTTCATCATGGGTTTACCTAGAACTCGTGGTGGACTTGACGCCATATGGGTCATCGTTGACCGATTGACCAAATCTGCGCACTTCTTACCCATAAAGAGTACATGGTCTGTGGAGGTGTTAGCTGCATTATATGTCAAGGAGATCGTGCGGTTGCACGGCATTCCGTCATCTATCATCTCAGATCGAGATCCAAGGTTCACCTCTCATTTTTGGAAAGGTCTGCAAACTGCCCTTGGTACAAAGCTTAATTTTAGTACTGCCTTTCACCCACAGACTGATGGGCAAACTGAGAGGACAAATCAAATTGTAGAAGACATGTTAAGAGCCTGCATTATAGATTTCAATGGTCATTGGAATGAACACTTACCCTTGATTGAGTTCGCCTATAACAACAGTTACCAGGCGAGTATTAAAATGGCACCGTTTGAAGCACTTTATGGCAGGAATTGTAGATCTCCTGTGTGCTGGAATGAAGTGGGAGAACAACAATGGTTAGGACCTGACATGGTACAAAGTACAACCCGGGATATACAGATGATACGAGATCGACTCAAGATTGCTCAGTCTAGACAGAAAAGCTATGCTGATAAGAGAAGACGGGATCTAGAATTTCAAATAGGAGATCATGTGCTATTGAAGGTATCTCCTACCCGTGGTATCCAAAGATTTGGAGTGAAAGGAAAACTTAGTCCGAGATTCATTGGTCCTTTCGAAGTACTTGAAAGGATTGGTGAAGTTGCTTACAGACTGGCCTTGCCGCCAAATTTGGCAAGTGTGCACAATGTCTTCCATGTCTCCATGCTTAGAAAGTATGTGTACGATCCTACACATGTCATTCGCCATGATGATCTGGTGTTAAACAAGGACATGACGTATGAAGAAAAGCCGATCAAGATATTGGACCGGAAGGTACAACAACTCAGAAATCGTCCCATTCACGTGGTGAAGGTCTTATGGAATAACCGCGGAGTGGAAGAGGCCACATGGGAACCAGAAGGAATTATCAGACGCAACTACCCTGGTCTATTCGGTAAGCCATTCTCTCCTGTAAGGTCATATGAATTTGGGGACCAAATTCTTTTAAGAGGGGGAGGATGTAGCAACCTGAATTTTTTGGAAAAATAAAAATTTAAATAAAGAATTTAAAACCTAGCTAAATGAATATTTGAATAGAGCATTAAATAAAACCCATTAAATAGAAAAGAGTAATGGGCTTTGCTTAATGGATCTTCTAGAATTTGTTGGGTCAAAAATATGAATTTACAAAGGGAGAATAATAGGAAAATACCCTAAATTCGTAACTAAATTATTACCTAAATAGAAAAGGGGTATTTAATGCATTAAATAGGAAGTTAGAGTTAGACTTGGATTCCTAAACCTACCCCATATGGGTTAGCACGAATTTGGATCTTTTCCAAGTCTAAATAGAGGTTGAAAAGCAAGAGAGGAAAGGTGGAGTTAGGAAATCTCGGAATTTATGGGAATTTGAGTAGTAATAGGAATAGGAACTTGTGTTTACTTAAATACACCTCTTAAACTCTCTTGGCCGACCCAAGCTCGTGCCAAGGGATTCCTAGACCAGGAGGAGAGGCCTAGGAGGAGGAGATTTCGTGGGAAGAAGAACCTTTCAAGCTCTCAACCCCGTTCTTCAAGTTCTAGCCCTAGAAGAGGAAAACGAGTCAAGGTAGGCATTCTCACAAGCACAAATCCTAAAACTTCGTCTGTAGATTGTTCCATACATCAGGAACAAAACCCTCAAATTTCATAATTTTCCATCGAGCCAATATTTTCTTCTTGAATTTAGAAGTTCTACAACTCTCTTGACCCCGAGCCCTCTTCTTAACTCTTGATCTCTATGTAGACTTGATCCCATGCTACGAAATTTTTACTGTTGATACTTCATGATGTTAGGGATCATTTGCCTCTAAAAAGCCTAAATTTCATTGAGCATGTTGCTCGAATTAAATCAGTCTTGCTCTCTATGTCATGTTCTGTGTTACTCGTTGTTGTTCATGCTCAAACCATGTTCAAAACATGCTCTCTCTCATATTCCGATTTACTGGAAGTACCCTTACATGTCTAGTTTCATTTGCAACTGGTTTCATGATTTTTGTTGACTATATAATTAGTTATGATTTTCTGAACAACCCTGTATCGAAATTTCAATGTTCTGGCCCGCAATCCAATGCCTGGTCTGACTCCTGTCGGAGTCAGGCGCAGACAACCAGAAGGCGACACCTCGACATGTCGCTTTCTGGGGCCGGATTGCGACAGCCTCCCTGTCGCGACCAAGAAGGCGACAGGTGAGCCGTCGCGTTCTCAGTACCCGATTTGCATGCCCTGTCGCGACCTGTGCCAGGCCCTGTCGCGTTCTTCCTGGGCCATGTCGCCACCCTTACAGCCCTATGTCGCCTTCACAGGTTTTTGATGAAAAACCCATAAAAAAATAAAATAAAATATTTTGTCACTTTCTAAATAATTCTTACGCCTTCTTACCGTTATACCCCCAGTAAAAACCCTACTTAAAAATGGTGCTATATTGAATGTTTTAAAATACATATTTCACGACTTATTTCTATCTATGATTTCTCTTGCACTTGCACACACATGAACCATCCAATTATGGCTGAAATCTTGCCGAAAATATCTCATAATGTATCTGGTAATTTATTGAAATAAAGAATATTAATTGCCCTATTTTAAAGGACTTGTATTCGTTTCTCGCGTTGTTTATACACCGATATCGACGCTCCACTGTCCTAGAATTCCTCTAGAACGTCGAGCACCTGTTTTATATACACACTTTTCTTGGCTTGTGGTGAACTCTCCGTCGGATATTCCTTTCGCCGGACTAGTGAACTCTTGCACAAGGCCTCCGTAAGTCTCCTCTGATCATGGATTCCCACATGGTCGACGAGCCGGTTGTACCCTAATACCTATGATACCCTTTAGGGATCTATATGATCCAAATGGCTATTAGAGATTCACTCTTGTCTTAAATCACGCCGGACCTCTGGACCTGTGCATAACAAGGCCAGTGGTAGGGTCGTGAGTTCCACCGGACTGCCAACACCAAGTGCGCGTGTTGTGCAACTGTTACTATCGCCTGTTTACTCGACGTATTACGTGAAATGTCCATTAGCTCTCATCTATACTCTACTCGCTCATCTATTCACGTTCACTCTATTTTCTCATCTATTCATCTAGTACTCTCATCTACTTCTTGGTACTCCACTTGGCCATTAAATGATTGATTGTCTAAGATAAAAACATGACTATGCTAGGCAACATTATAAGGGCCCGATCTGGTCCTTGGGAGGAGCACCTGAAAGGCTATAACTCGCGGGGGTCTAATGATCAGGGTGATGGCATACACCTAACGCATGACACGCAAGATTTGATCTATGGCAATCAATTAATCAAACAGTCAATTATTGGTTTACTTGAATCTCGTGGTTGAAAGAATGTCGACCAACACTTGCTAGCGTGACTTGTGCACTGTTGTGCAACTTTACTTGTTAACTTGTTATACGGCCAACCCGATATCAACACTTGTCGTGCTATACACTTGTGCATTGTGCTATTGTTTCGAGTTATCATGTACCAGCACTTGCTATACGTTCTCGTTATTCTCTCTAGTTATCCTGCTTTATAAGACATTAATTACTTGAAGCATGCTTGATCCTGAGATTTAAGTCCTACTGGGCGTTATCGCTCACCCTGCGTTATTTGTCGTTGTGTTCTCAGGTGAGGCTGAGGATGAACCATACACTCAAGAGGACGGGAACGACCTGGAGTGATGTCTTGAGCACCCTAGCGTCCTATTTAGCGTTGTAGTAGTTAGGTTTGAAGTTTAGTCTTTTGCTTTTATTTCAATGTAATCGGGCCCTATAGATCGGCTCTGATATTAGTGGTTGTAACTAGGCATCAGAATGTATTAATGAAATAAATTTGCTTTAGTATTATTCCTTGTGCAATGGTTTGATGTCTAGCACTCGCTCTATACCCGTTCACTTGCAACTGCCTTCGCGCTCCGATATTCCGCGTCGGGGCGTGACACCCGGCACCACACCAAGGTCAGTGATGAACTTCTTCATCCATACTGCCTCCTTGGCGGCTTCAGCTGCAGCAATGTACTCAGCTTCTGTCGTCGAGTCTGCAGTGGTTTCTAGCTTGGAACTCTTCCAGCTCACTGCACCTCCGTTTAAGGTGAACACAAACCCAGATGTAGACTTGCTATCATCTAGATCTAACTGGAAACTCGAGTCAGTATATGCCCGAAGTTTCAAGTCCCCTCCTCCATAAACCAGAAATATATCCTTAGTCCTTCTCAAGTACTTAAGGATACATTTCACTGCCATCCAGTGTGTTTCACCTGGATTTGCCTGATGTCTGCTCGTAACACTTAGAGCAAATGCCACATCAGGCCTTGTACATAGCATGGCATACATGATAGGCCCTATAGCTGAGGCATAGGGACTCTATCCATGACTGCCCTCTCTTCAGGACTCTTAGGAGACTACTCCTTAAAGTGATTAATTCCATGTCTCATTGGTATGAGACCTCTCTTGGAATTTTCCATGACAAACGTTTTGACAATGGTATCTATGTACATGGATTGGGTCAAGCCTAGCATCCTCTTAGATCTATCCCTATAGATACGTATTCCCAATATGTAGGATGCTTCTCCCAAATCCTTCATGGAGAAGTTCTTTGACAACATATCTTTACTGATGATAACATCCCTACATCATTCCCAATGAGCAAGATGTCATCAACGTAAAGTATGATAAAAGTGACAGCACTCCCACTGATTTTCTTATACACACATGGTTCATCTTCATTCTTAATGAAGTCATAAGATTTGATAGCCTCATCAAATCTTATGTTCCAACTTCGGGAAGTTTGTTTCAATCCATAGATGGACCTTTGAAGCTTGCACATTTTATCTGGACACTCTTTGGACGTAAAACCTTCAGGCTATATCATATACACTTCTTCCTCAATGTTTCCATTGAGGAAAGCAGTTTTTACATCCATCTGCCAGATCTCGTAATCAAAGTATGCAGCAATCGCGAGAAGAATTCTAATCGACTTTAACATAGCAACTAGTGAGAAATCATAGTCAATTCCTTGCCTTTGACGATACCCCTTTGCTACCAACCTTGCCTTATAGGTGTCGATCTGTCCATCTGCACCGATCTTTCTCTTAAAGATCCACTTGCACCAATAGGTACAATACCTTCAGGCAAGTCTACCAAGTTCCAAACTTGGTTGGTGTATATGGACTGCATCTCAGAATTCATGGCATCTCGCCAATTCCCTGACTGAGGACTATCAATAGCCTCTTGGTCGGTCTTTGGATCATCATCCTCATTATAAGACATGGCTTCACTGATATGTCCAACATATCTTTCGGGCTGTCTAGGTACTCTACCAGACCTACGCTGAACGTGTGTATATTCCTGAATAGGTTATGGAACTGATGTTTCATCTGGTGGACTTTGCACAGTTTGTGGATCTAGAACCTCTTCTAGATCTACCTTACTCCTACTGTCGTCCTGGGTAAGGTACTCCTCTTCCAAGAAGACAGCTCTCCTGGCGACAAACACTCTTTGTTCACCAGGATGGTAAAAGTAGTATCCAAACATTTCTTTTGGGTATCCAACAAACCTGCACTTATCAGTTCTGGATTCCAGTTTATCTGGGTCGTGTCTCTTCACATGGGCAGGACAGCCCCAGACTTTAACATGTTTAAAATCATGCTCTATACCCTTCCATATCTCATATGGAGTAGAAGACACAGATTTACTGGGAACCCTGTTCAGTAGATATGCCGCTGACTCTAGCGCATATTCCCATAGGGAAACTGGTAACTGTGAACAGCTCATCATAGATAGTACCATGTCCAACAAGGTGCGATTCCTCCTTTCCGATACACCATTCATCTGCGGTCTATAGGGAGGAGTCCATTGAGAAAGGATACCATTGTCCTTTAAGAATTGTGTGAACTCTGTACTCAAGTATTCACCTCCTCGGTCTGACCATAGGGTTTTAATGCTCTTTCCAGTTTGCTTCTCAACTTCATTTTAAATTCTTAGAACTTCTCAGAAGCTTCGAATTTGTACTTCATTAAGTAAACAAATCCGAACCTTGAGCAGTCATCCGTGAATGTAATGAAGTATGAGTAGTCACCCTTGTCTTGGGTAGACATTGGACCACATACATCCGAGTGTATTAGTTCCAATATGTCCTTGGCCCTATCTCCATGTCCACTAAATGGAGATTTGGTCAACTTACCCATTAAACAGGATTCACAAGTTGCATATGATTCATAATCAAATGGATCCAAGTATCCATTCTTATGCAACTTTTGAAGCCTATTCTCGCCAATGTGACCAAGCCTACAATGCCACAAGTAGGCAGTGTTCACAATATTCTTACTTCTCTTAGGAGAAACATCAACATGGATATTTGCATAAGAAATATAAAGTAGATACAAACCATTCACCAAATTTGCTAAAGCAACTAGTTTATTTCTCAAATAAACTGAACAACTATTATTCTCAATGGTAAACTTCTATCCAATTCTGTCTAAACAAGAAACAGAAATAATGTTCTTAATAATGCTAGGCACAAAGTAGCAATCATCTAATAAAAGTAAATCTCCTTAGGGTAACTTGATCTTCACTGTCCCCACAGTATGTGCAGCAACACTTGCGCCATTTCCAAGCCTCAAGTTCACCTCGGCCTTGCTCAGCTTCCTTCTACTTGTCAACACATGCACATCATTGTAGACATGAGAGGCACATCCAGTGTCTAAAACCCAAGATGTGGAATCTCTAACAGACAAGTGAAGATCTATCATATAGATACCTGAAGCTTCTCCAAGCTTCTGCTTCTCCTGAGCCTTCATTGCAAGGTAGTCCTTGCAATTTCTTTTCCAGTGTCCCTTTTTCTTGCAGTGGAAGCACTCGCCCTTTTCTACTCCTTTGCTTATGTCCTTCTTTTGTTTTGCTTGGACTGCTTCTTTGCATTGCCTTTCTTAAAGGCTTGCACTGCTCTCCTCTTCTTGTTGGACTTTCCAACCATGAGAACAGTGGGCTTTTCCTTCTTAAGGTTGCCCCCAGCAGTCTTCAGCATGTTCAGCATCTCAGCTAAACTCACCTCAATCTTGTTCATTGTAAAGTTGACAATGAACTGGGAATATGAATCTAGAAGTGACTGGAGAATGAGGTCCATGCTCAGTTCCTTGTTAAGAGGAAAACCAAGCCCCTCGAGCCTCTCAATCCACTCTATCATCTTCAGCACATGAGTCTATACTGAAGAGCCCTCTGCCATGCGAGCTCTGAACAGGGCTTTGGATATCTCATATCTCTCTACCCTGCTCTGCTCTTCAAAGAGCTCCTGCAAGTGCTGCATGATGGATCTAGCATCCATATTCTCATGCTGCCTTTGCAACTCATTGCTCATTGAGGCAAGCATGTAGCATTGGGCCAGAGTGGAATCCTCCTTCCACTTCTCAAATTCAAGCGTTTCCTCTTCAGGTGCATCTAGGGGTGGTTCAGCAGGGATCTCACCCTCTAGGACATAGGCAATGCACACAGATCTGAGGACAATCTTTAGGTTCCTGAGCCAATCCGAGTAGTTCGGGCCTATCAATTTGTTGGCATCTAGTATGCCTCGGAGTGGGTTACTCGACGACATTTTTGCCTATAAAGTAAATGTAAACACAATTAGCAGATGTTCATAATAATAATTAAACCTAGATTAGGACTTTAATCAAGATTAGCTCCCACTATTTTCCGACAGACTGTATAACCCTCAGATATACAGAATGGGAGACGCCGACGGTCTCCTAGTGGGGATCGGAATCTTACAGACTCATAACATGATCTTGTGGATAGCACAACAAACCATACTATGATCTGAAAGCAGTCAACTCTTGACACTTGCAACTCTTGCAATATCCGATCTTATTTCGGCCCCTGAACTTTAATGACCTTGTGGATAGCACAACAAGCCATTAAATCTAGTCTAAGCAATACCATCATTACGTAACGAGCATAGATTCAGATGTAGCCCTTATGGATAGCACAACAAAGCTACACCGTTCCTCTACCCCGTTTAAGGCATCACCATGCCATAGTTTTAGACAACGTTTGGTAACGGAGTTTAAGGCGATTTTTACCACAAAATCTCTGACAAATCTACTTGCGGTTTCCAAATGTGAGTGACTTGCATGGGAGTTTGCGCAAAGCGCTTCTTTCATGGGAGAGAGAGACAGACCCAACTCCATAGCTCACTTCCTTCCGTCAAAAGCGGCCACCGAGCCGCTTTCCGAAATAGATGGGTCGATTTCTGTGAGTTTTGACAAATATACCCACACTTTCGTCGCTGTGGGAGAGTTGAGGGTGAGGCGTCGCTCTCTGGGGAAGGATAGGATGGTAAAAGGCATTTCGTACCGTCCATTCTAAAGCGCTGCTCCCAAGTGAGTTCGTCGCTTTTGAACCATCTTTATGGGAAGCGCAGATGTGTCAGAAAGGGTGTTGAAAGTTGCTTTCAACAAAATCCATTTTCATAACCTGAAGTACCGAACGCTGCCTTAGTCTGTCATCAGATTTGGCAAGCCTTGTGGATAGCACAACAAACTTGACTGATCTAATGGCAATCCTAAAACTATAATGATGGAGGGCCACGTAATTCATTCTAAATGATTACGTTATGGCTTAAAGTTTGAACGAGGAGGGATTTTATCATATTTTATTTTGGTCTCAATATCTGCGTGCTATTAATATATAGAATTTGGAATATCATATATATTTAATTATATATATCATAGCACATTCCACACATGTCACATATATGAAGAAAAACGATGGATGATCATGGACTTTAATCTACAGTGGCATTACCAGAGCCAGTTGGTAATCCACATTTATGGCAAACATATGGCAGCCCCGCATCATATGCACTTGCTTGATGTGACTCTATTTCCAGGAAGGCCTTGCATGGTACTCTCCTCCATCTCCGCCAATCCGTTTCTTAATATTACAAGTATCATTTAAATTGGACTCGCAGGCCCATAAATATACATCAGATAATAATAAGAAACCTTGAACAAGTCAAGGGGAGTACACAACAGAAGGGAGATAGAATGTACAACCCGGATTTAATAGAGGGAGAGAGGGAGGCACGCAGTCCTCATAAATCACATCACATACCATTAACCATAACCATCATCACATGAAATCTAGGTCCATGATCATCCATCCACACATCAACATATCACATGCATCATACTAAACAATTAGCTAACATGGATAACATCTAATCAACATTAGATAAACGCCATTCACTGTTGCTGCATGATACTGTTAATTAATTTAACAAGAATCACATTCTTAAATTAATTAACATGCATTAATTAAATGAAAGGAAATAACTAAAATGATTTTAGAATTTCCTTAAACTAATTAAACTGGGTTATGTGTCTGAAAATTAATTTACTGAGAGCTAAAATAATTTTAAAACTCTTAAAACTATTTTCAGAATTTTTAGAATTTTTAAGAATTTTTTCTAGCTTTTAAACAATTTAAAAACCATTTTAAAAACTTAAAAAATGTGTTTTGGGCTGGTCGGATCCGGTGCGGGCCGGATCCGCCCGCGGCCCGCCCGCTAAGTCGCGGGCGGACCCGCGCGCGACCCGCGAAGGGGCCGCGCGGGTCACCCCCTCCGCCCGGACGAGGGGGGGGGGGGGGCGGCTAGGATGAAACCCTAGCCGCCGCTACACCCGGCGCAGGGCCGGAGCGGGGCGACCCCGCCGGCCGCCGCGCCTCCACCGGCGGCCGCCAATAGCGCCGACGGTGGTCGACGGCGCCGGCGCCCCCAAAAACCCCAAAAAACCATCCCGAAAAAGCCCTAAAATCTGCAGAAATCGGCCATCCCTAAAAACGCCCAAAGATGGCGAATCCCTGCCATCTCCTGGCAAAGGGGGGGCTCCATCCACCGCCGCCTGGACTTCCTTGGATCATCTGGACTGTCCAGGTATCCAAATCGGCCTTGGACATGATCAAAACGTCCCAAACTTGGACTGTCCAAGAAGGAGAAATCAGAACGGCGGCGGTATCTTGCAGACGGCCGTGTGACCTCTACAGAGGGTCAAACGACGTCACAAAGGGTTCTCTACGAAGCCCTTGATACCAAGAACGATTCCCAAGCATCAAGAACTGTTGTTCATCCCATGAATGACCTGGGAACGCAGCAAACTTGGCGATTCATGCAGAACGCGAATTGACGAAAAACACATAAAATAACGTTCATGCTACGCCGATTCCGACCAAACCAGCAACCTGGCTCTGATACCACTGTAAGGAATCGTTCAGAGCGCAGCGGAAACGCGATTCCCTCCATTCTGATATTGTTGCCGGCGGTCAGAATCGAACAAATAATGGAAAACCCGCGTGGGAGGATCCGATCTTTACCTTTGCGAGGTTGCGAAACTCCCGAATCCGGGGAGAAGATTGCACCGGAGGCACTGGTGCTGCAAGCCGTTCAAGTGTCCGGCCTCTAGACGTATCCACGCGAGCTCCAGACACAGATGGGATCTCCTCAGTCTCCATGCATCTCCCGGATCTCAGGTCCACCATGTGCCAGAGAGAGAGGTGGGGGCGCCCTAGGAGAGAGAGAGGAGGAGGCGGCCAAAGAGGACCCTGGAGCTTGGCCCAGGGTTTGACTCTCCTCGTGCATATATAGACTTTGCGGTTTTTCACAAAAACCCAGTTAATGTCTATAACGGTCATCCTGCCCAGTCTGCTCAGAACTCTATTGCGTGTGACCCTCTAGGCCCAAGTGCTAGTCCAGTTTTCAGCCCATTAAGTCCAATAACTCTTTATTGGCTTACTATAATGAATTTAATATCTCAAATTAATTAATTACACAATCAATTATCGTCTCACAATAATTGACTGGGCTTCCAATCAAGTTGGGTGCCAAGCAACACCACTTGACCCTGGAAAGCATTGGGGTTCAGCAACCCATTCAAAGAACCCTTTCTGTCAACAGTTACCACGTGACTATAGTTCTTCGCTCGTACAATGCTCCCTAGTGCACTTAGGGTATGGTCAACTATCAAACCCTAATATGCACACTCACTTGGATTAGATGCCGCATAACAATATCAGAAAAACTCCTTTTCTGATAAGTAGTCTTGCCCTTGCTAGGGACTCTCAGGCATCCTTCCCTAGAGTATTCACTCTCTTATTACCGAGAGCGAGCGATCTCATATTGACCACATAATCACCTTCGAAGGTATTCCGCTAGATCCGAACACTTAACTGATTAAGACCTCATGTGTAGCACCCTTGATTTTTAAAACCCGAATAAAAATAAAATTTCTATTTTAATAAATGAGGAAAATAGAATTAATTGGAATAAAGGGAAAATAAATGGAAACAAAGGGAATTAAAGCAATAATCCATTAAGCTAAATTAGTAGTGGGTTAAACAAATGGTCCAAACCAAATAGATTGGGCCCAATAGGATGAAGCCCATCTTGGGAGGAGATGTAATTAAGTGAAATTCGTATCTAATTAATTAGTAAATAGTAAAAGGCTAAGATAAACACTAAATAAGTCATGTTTATCCAAAATAAGAGTCCTAGCCTTGCTATAACTCATTACCCACGAAATTAATCTCTTCCCCACCCAAAGAAAGAGATAATTGCTAGAAAGGAAGGTGATAAATATGAAAATTCGGAATTAATAGAAAGGAGGAGTTTTAGGAGGGGTAAAACTCTACTAGCAACCCAATACACCACCCAAGTTCATCCCTACCACCCATAGTTCGTGGCTGGAGTCCTAGGAGACGAGGGGAAGGCTGGAGAACGAAGGAGCAAGGAGGAGGAGGCTTGAACAAGGAGGATTTTCTGAATTTCGTCATCAAACTAGGGCTTTCTTACTCCACAAAAAAGGTAGGCAATCTCTCAAGAAAAATCATGTAAAAATTATCCTAGGTAGCCTTCATGTACCTCTTCAAAAGCCCTATGGTTTTGTTGCATTTCGCTCATCCATTTGGGTGAATTATTGCTTGAATCCCTACTGTTACCATGAACCTGAAATCTCATGTTTTCTCTAATCCCCTACACGTACTTGTTCCCATGCTATGAGAAACTTCTCATTGATACTACAGTGCATTAGCTTTCAAATGCCCCTGGTTTTGTTCTATTTCGATCTCCCATGAGAGAGAATTAATTCTTTGAATCCCTGTTAGATACATGCACCTGACCATTCATGTTTGCTTGTGAACCCCATTTATACTTGACTTCAGATTATGATAAAATTTTCATAAATACTACATCTTCTTAGCTTTTGAACGCCCTTGGTTTTGGAATTTTTCATCACGTATTCATCACAAATTAATTTGTTTAACCCTGACTGTGCTTGTTTAGGTCACTAAAAGGTAACCCGATCAAAGCATGTCTAAACCTTGTCTATTTTCAAATTAATCGTGCATGTTGATAGATCTATATGTCTACTTTCGTTTAAAACTAGTTTCGTACTTTTTAGATCACTGTACTATTTTATATGGAATTTAGAACGTCCATGTATCATAGAGGACTCGCCCTAGGAAAAAGGGAAAAAGGGCAAACCCACTTGGTATCGCGACGGCGCGATCCGCCGCGATATCAGGGGGTCGCGCCGACCGATGGCATCGCGTCAAGATCGCGGCGGCATAAGCCGCCGCGATTCACTCTGGACCGGGCCAGACCGGCCAGGCCCCGTGTCGTGCCCGACCACCCCGTCGCGACTTGAATCGCGACGGGTAAGTCCGCCACGTTTTCATGAATCCGACCAGAATGAAAATTTGTGCATATGCCCTGATGTTTAGGCTTTATACCCTTTAATTAGCCATGATTAACCCATGTTATAGTTAATTCGACTTGGTAAATTAATAAATGGCATTAATGATATAAATTTAATTATTTAAAATGACATTTGCACGACTTGTCATATCCTCAAGATTTCTTTACACTTACACACACAACATTATTAAATGCCATTTGACCTTGATAAATTATGCAATAATGTATTCGGTAAATTAGCAAAATAAATGACTAAATTATCCTATTTTTATTAAATATAATTGTTTTCATTTTATACGAGTATTTTGAATACCGTTATCGTTTTCCCTCGGCTTCGAGCACTCGAGGCACAACGGACCCGTTTTCTACACACTTTCTCTTGACTTGGACCACCTCTCCACCGGAATACTCTCGACTGGACCAGGGACTCCTTGTCAAGACCTCCGTAAGTCTTCTTGGCTTTGGCGCACGTCCTTAGTCAACGAGCTGGTTGTACCCCAAAACCTGTTACATCTTAGGGATCAGTACGATTCATGCCTTAGTGTTTTTCCTTCTCGTCTCGAGATCACTCCGAACCATTTGGCCATGTTCACGACACGACTAAGTGGGTGGTTGTGACTTCTACCAGACTGTCAGCATCCGACTTGGTGATGTGCAACCGTTACTATCGAAATTTCACGTTGTTTTACGGAATTGTCCCTATCTCATCTAATCTCTATATCCTCTTATCTGTTCACATTCTCTCTACACTCTCATCTATCTCGTCTAGTACTCTCTTATCTCTTCTTGGTACTCTATTGGCCATTCGTGTGATTGTCTAAGATAAATAAATGACTAATGCCAGTGCAATAGGGCCCGATCAGGTTCTGGGAGGAGCGCCCGAAAAGTGCCAGTGCCCATGGGAGTTAAAATGATCAAGGATGTGTTACGGCATGCATCCAGCGCTAGTTTACTATCTAGATTAATCTATGACAATCAAAGTACTATCTCTACAAGTGCAAGCGTGATCGTTACTAGTGCACCATTGTGCAATTTACATGTTATAACGTTACATGGCCATTCTATTATCGTTCTCGTTGTACTATTTTCCCCGTGCCAGTTGCAATTGTTCTCTCGTTATCATGACATGCTCTACATGACTTTACTCTCTAGTTAACCTACCTTTAAAACATTAACTATTTAAAGCATGCTTGTGTTCATGAGATATTAAGTCCTACTGGGCGTTATTCGCTCATCCTGCGTATTTATTAATGTGTTTCAGGTGAGTCGGATCATGACCACACTCACGAGGATGGGACCGATGAGGAGACTCAAGAGTGACCATTTCAGCAACCAGTGCTATCTAGTAGTAGTATGTTAGTATAGTTAAGAGTTAGTGAGTCAGTTAGTCATTATGAAATAGTTTGATTTTGAATAAAGTACTCTTGGCCCTAGTTTTGGCTCTGATATGTTGGTGTATTAGTCAGTTATGAAGATGATGAGTTACTAGTGAATGTAATGGAGATTGTTGGATTATTAATGAGATATGAGGTTGTTTGGTATTATTTCCATTTGTGCAATGGTTTGTTATTTATTTTCTCGCTCTGTACTATTTAATAACTGTAATTCCGCTTCGATTCCGCGTCGGGGTGTTACATCATGGCTAGAGCTCTATAAGTTAAGTTCAAAACCCAGAAGTCCACCGACAAGGTGTCCTTGGTGTCTCAGGTCTAAGGACAATCACGCCAATGTGACAATGAATCTAGCTGGTTGATAGTTAGGTAATATTACCATCCAGCGATTCATAACGGATCAGTTCAGTGAACTCATTCTCCAATGAGCACCTACAGATTCACCTTAGTGTCTCCACACAAGTGACTATGAGACCAGTCACCCTCATCATATGAGCAGGTGCAACCTGTACTAGTCTAACTGGATATTCGATGTCCTTCTCGAATATCCTCCGACTAGGAACAATTAAGAATATACGTTTAAAGGATATTAATCCCATTATTATGATCTCATCATAATTAATATCCATTGCACATATTCATAGACTTCATAATGAAACGCCAACGAATTACACATAATGAATATAACAGCCTTATTATTATTATTAAAGAACAAAATTGTACAAGTTATGATTGGCTTGAGGACACCCATAACTAACAGAAACATCACCTGTGTTTAATATCCTGCAAAATAACTCGAAACACAAGATGAGAAATAATAGCCATATGAATGAGAGAGCTTGGAAATTTCGCCAAGGTTGACATCCAGATCGATTGCCGTCAACTTACAGTTGACGTCAACATAGGGTGTCGTCTATAAGAGTAGACGTCCACATATGTTGTCTTCAATAGTTCACTGACGTCAAACGATGTTAACGTTAACTTGCCAGTGGATTAAACTGAAAAAATAGCAATTGGGAGGCCATTAAGACTCTTTCATCTTCAACCTCCGTCCTCCCTTCATCAACTCCAAATCAGAGACCTCTTGGACGACCTGCAGCAAGCCTCCATAGCCTCTACATCAACCAGAATGTCCACAAGCATGAACCCGGGTGTTTTGAGTGAGATTCCGGGGCATCTAAGCACCCGACTAGCGAATGGGGAGATACGTATCATCTATTCTTGTTCTTTTCTTGCTGAAAATGCCCCAACCTCTTCTCATGGTGCTTCCTAGATGTGTAGGATGTGCCCGCCTTCCCAAGCCAGGGCCAGGTGCGAGCTTTCTCTTGGCTTATCAACCTGGTGAACGCATTAACGATCGATATGAGGAGCTACATTGGTGCATGGAACCTGAACTTCTTGGTCATCCTGGCCAAGAACATGGACATGTGGTGGGGATTTGATGCTCTGGGAGCACTCGTGGAGCACTGGCACCCACACACACACACATTTGTGTTCCAGGGGTTCGAGGCAACCGTGTTGTTGGAGGAGGTGGAGCTGTTTCTGGGCTGGAAACACTGCCTGGAGTATGACATCATGACCCCTCTTCTCCCGTGGGAAGAGATTCTGGCAGACATTGTGCAGGACAAGAAGGAAGTGCTGAGGATGATGAACAAAAATGGGATTTTCTTGGACCGACTAGCCTGGCAGTTGATCCAGCACGTGAAGGAGATAGGCGGTGAGAGGGTGACCTGTGGGCTAACACTCTGCCTCGCCGGTGTGTTCCTGTTCCCTACCAGTGGTGATATCCTCCTATATGAGCATGTGGGAATTCTATCACTACTGTGGCATGGGTAGTCACTTGCCCCTGCAGTGTTGACACACCTCTACAGCTCCCTCACTATGATGAGTCTAGGCGAACACACATGCAGGAGCTTGTTCCTGCTTCAGGTATGGATGGAGGCTCATTTAAAGTTTGATTATGCTGAGAAACAACCTACCCCCTCCAAAATCTTCCTTCGGAGTTCAGTGTATTGCAGTAGAGCATGGTATGAGCCAGAAGATGAGATTAAGTGTGTGACAGCACACCTGAAGAGCAGAGATGCCTGGCGTGACTACCTTGGCTACTTCCCAGTGGAGGACTTTATAGTGATACCACTGTTCATGAGGACCATTGAGTTCAAAGTTTGCACCATGGAGGACAGAGACTTATGGCTGACTGTCCTGATTAGATGGTGGTGTACCAGCCACACCTGTGCCAGCATCTAGGAAGACCATGGAGAATTCCATCTTCATCTCACCGTACCACCATGATCATCTCAGGAAGGAATGAGAAGCTGATGAAGAAGGCCAAGAAGACTTGGGAGAAGTACACTGTGAACCAGAAGGTGGGACAGGCAGTGCAGAAGAATTGGAAGGACATCCTGACCTATGAAGAGTACATTGACACAATTCGTCCTGTCTCATGTGATTTCTTTATGGCTCATAGAGTAAAGTGATGTACTCTTCTCAATTCAATGAGTGTAACACAAGATTTGATGAATAAACAATGAATAGCATTGAGCACAAGTGTTATATGTGTTGAAATGCCTTGAATTGTGTGTTCTGTGAGTGACAAGTTGGCGTCCACATCGATGGACGTCAACAACAGGTAAACGTCCACCAAGCTGCCGTTAACCACCAGACAGAGGATAGACATCCAGATTGATGGACGTCAACAGAAAAGTATGTTGTGTTGAGTGTGAATTTAATACATTTCCCCTTATAATTTTGATGATGACAAGTTGTGATTTTAATGCATAATGATTGGAACATGTTAAATACATCACACATGTAATAACAATGCTCAAAAGGCATGTTTCCAAACACATTATATCACATATATTCATGATAATACATTGGACTAATGATTTATGTGTTTAATTTTCAGGGACATATATTTCTTGTCATGGTAGTGTTGACACACCCACTAATGGTGTCGACACTGGGCATCAATCCCTGAAGCAAATTCATGAAGACAGGGTTAACTGTGTCGACACAGTCCCAGGCAGTGTCGACACTAGACCCAGTCTCCAGAAGACCTATTTGCCAGACTGGGACAGTGTGTCGACACAGCCAGTGAGTGTGTCGACACTAGAGCCGGTTTCCAGAACTTCCTTTTGTGGAATTGGGACAGTGTGTCGACACACCCAATGACTATGTCGACACACTCTGGCTGATTTTTCATCTTAAGTTACACCTGGACACGTGGCATTCTAGGGATCACTTGGATCGGCCTTGGATCATGTGCCCACGCACCCCAAGGGTTCTTTTGGCCATGTTAGGGCTATAAATACCCCTCTTATCGGCCCCCAAAAGAACAATACCTCAGAGCCTTCCAGAAAAGTCTTTTTGGCGGCAAGAAGAGGTCTCTCCCCGCTCTTACTCTCCCTGTGCTACTGTAAGCCAATTCCCATCCTTTCAAGCACAAGAAGTGAAGATTGATCCATGAAGATGATGTGAGATCACTTCCAAGGGAGCAGATCAAGTAGAAGCAGCCAATTGAGAAGAGTTCAAGGAAGATCCAGAGGCACCAGTTGCAGAGCATCGCCCAGGGACTTCAAGCAATCAAGGACCTTCTCAAGTCAGCCTTCTACAAGGGAGTTCTTCTGAAGAACAAGAATTACATACTATTCCTCAATTCTCCATTTGTTCTTCTGAGTCATTCTTGAGATTGTGCATAGAATTGTTGCACCAGTCTCTTTGAATGAACTCTTTATAGATCAGATCATTGCTAGAGGATCTGGATCTTGTTGTTTTTGATCTAGCCGGTTGTTTGTAAGCCTTTGTGCTCACTTGTGTTGAGTGGTACACTCAGTGTGTGGTTGAGCCTGTGTGCTCAGGTTTCTAGAGTGGTTGTGCTCTAGAGGTTGTGTGTGAGTTGTTGAACTCAGTATGTTGGAGTTGTCAAGCTCCAGTGTGTGGTGTACTCAAGTTGAGTAGTGGAGCCTCACTGTGTGAGGGGTGGATGTAGGAATCACTGGTCTGATTTCCGAACCACCTAAAAATCTTCTGTGCAGTGGTTTGATCTGTGATTTGATTTCACTTTGCGCTAGATGTATGCATAGGATTTTCGCTTACACTTCTGATTAACTTAATCACACACTCTAATTACTCAAATCACACAATCACACATCAAATCTGTGAATTGCATTTCTAATTTGTCTCTGATTTAAAGCATCTTTTAAAATTGGCTAAGCTTCCGCAGTATTTGGACTAGATCTATTCAACCCCCCCCCCCCCCTTCTAGATCTGGTCCATCCTATTTTCGATCCTACAAAGTAGACGACCACAAGAAGTCCGTTGACCATGGTACGAGGGTCTGACAGGGTACCTCGAGGCAAGATATAAATGGACACAAGCTTGACGTCAACTTGAAACAGCGGCCACATGGTTGACGTCAATTTCAAAACACAGCTTTTGCTACCCGAGGCCTCTCTCCAGCACCAGTTCACGGCATTCCCGAACCGCCGGAGCTTGTTCTTCCACCTTCTCACCTTCCTCACTCTCCTTCTTTCTCTCACACTCTTCAAACTTCCTAATCTCCTTCTCTTTCCCTCACATTTACTTGGACTGTGTTGCGGGTTGCCCGATGGCAAGGGAGAAGAAACAAGCCCTCCAGGACCGCCCCCCGGATGGAGGAAGAGGAGGAGGCAACTTCGGGGGGCTCCTCAGAGGAAGAACGCCTCGAGGAGGAGGCCGACCCAGCCACGGAGGCCGGCGGCAGTGCGCCAGAGGGGGAGGAAACAGCGGGCGATGATGGAGAGGAAGAAGAGATGGAGGCAGAGGCACCCCGGAGGGCCCCATGCCGGCCTAAGGTAGGCCCACGAACCCTAAACCCTCTTGTGTATGTGATTGTGGATGAATGTACAAAGTGGGAAAGAATGGGGAAACAGGGGAGGTGCCGTCGGGCTCATCAGGAACTTGACGTCAACATCGGTTGACGTCGAGTTCCTGTAAACGTCTAGCTCTTTGCCATCAAGGTGAACTTAACAGCAAGGAGCTGGACGTCTACTGATGAACTTGACGGAAAAAAACCTACCGTCAACTCACAGTAAACAGCGGACCCCTGGATGTCTACCTTTTGTCAACAGCCACATTGTTGCCGTCAACTTTTGCTTAACGGCAATCGATCTTGACGTTTATTTTTTTGTGTTTTGTCTAGGAAAAGGGCCGGATGAGGAGCAGAGTGATGTAGGACCTGTGCTGGGCGGGGTACAGGGCACTGCCGGAGACCCAGCAAACACGGGTGGCGTAGATGGGGTTTGGGCACCTCCTGGCAGTGTGGCCCTTTCACGTGGACGTCCCCTACCTCAAGGCATTGAGGGAGAGGTGGGATGAGAACTGCAAGGCATTCATTATGCCTTGGGGGCACATGATACCAACATTGGAGGATGTGGCGTATCTGACGGGACTACCGGTTCAGAGAGAGCCAGTAGTCGGGCAGGAGAGGAGGGACTACCACGATGAGGTGGTAGAGCTACTAGGGGCAGAGTTTGTGGCCAAACGGAGGAGGCCAATCTGGAGCATTTTGGTTGGAGCCCTCTCAGACGCAGTGAGTCTGAGAGGAGGGAGGAGGGGGGCACTAGAGACCTTGGACGAGTTCGGTGCCGGAGTGCGGGCGTCGATCCAGCTCAGAGGGAGGAGCGAGGAGCAGTCCGTTTGGATTTTCGTGACGTACTTGTTTGGACGGCTCCTGTTCGCGATGCAGTCATCACAGATGAACTGCAAGTTCCTACTATTGCTGAGGGACCTGGAGTAGGTAGGTCGCTATGCTTGGGGCACCGCGGTGTTGGGACACCTCTTCTCTCTCCCCCCAGCAGTTCGCGACATTCTCAGAGCACCGGGGGCTTCACCCCCTTCCTTCAGGTATGCAACTTTCTTCTAATGCTTATCATTGATTATAAATTGTCTGACTGACGTCTTCTTTTGTCTTGTAGATCTGGGGTTACACCCGCTTCCCCTTGGGGCGCGATGTGCAGCAGAGGGAAGCCGGGCCATGGTACCCCTCATGGCCCAGTGGAAGGTGACGCCCGATCCAAGGGTGACGGATCGGTGTGTCGAGGACGTGCAAGTGTGGCTGGACCTCTTCCCCCATGACTGGATATAATCCTCAACTAACACTCTTCTACTTCCATTTGCTATTTGATTTGATTGACTTACCAGTATTCTTCTTTCTTGCAGGTGGTGTGGACTCCCTACAGGGGAGAGGCAGATGCATCCCCCCAGCCGTGGCAGCGGGTCGCCCACTCTTCGATCGCCACGTGCTACTACTGTGCTTGGGGACCTGCGAGCCCCTCTTCCTAGGGCTCGTGGTACGGACTCTGGGTTGGAACCAGCCAGCCCTAGAGGTACCCTCTCTAGGGAGAGAGGGACACTCCCGCTGACGCTTCTTCACCGAGGACCGAGACTGGGGCGAGGAGCATGGCAGCACCATCGCCTACTGAAGGGGTGGAGGGGAGCAGGTCCTATAGCGCACCGACCTCTAGGACAGCACGACGTACCTGGCAGACTACTGGGTATGCTATGCTGGGCAACTCCGGCTGGACCAGCACGTGGTGAGTGAACTCCTACCCTAAACTCTTGATATCTTATTAATTGATTCTGATGTGTAAGTGTGGATGACAGATGCCCGAGTCCGAGGCGGTGAGGCTTCTGGAGGGGCAGTTGGTGGAGCAGGCAGTAGAGGTGGAGAAACTCCACGTTGAGACACAATCTTTGGTAAGTGACAACTCACCTTACCCTTGTGAGTGATTAAGATTTCATTTGACTGACCAATCTATGTGATTGCAGAGAAAGGAGCTAGCGAGGGTGCGGGCGAGCCAAGACGCAGGAGCGAGCTCATCCGCACAGCCTCTCAGCGGGAGCTGGCGGTCAGGCTGTGAGAGGCCCTGGACCGGGCGGATGCGAGGATCTAGAAGCTAGAGGAGGAGGTAAGACATCGAATCACTACCTTTCTGCACATGTTTTGACTTGGCCTAGCATATTTTCTCATTTATGTGCAATGGTAGGGAGTTGGGGCGACCTTCCAGACGCAGATGGGGAGTCTGCGACTAGACCTAGTGAGGACGGAGGGTCGCCTGCTTGAGGCGAGGGGGAGGGAGGGCCAGGCGGAGAGGGCCTGAGCCTAGGCTATCGCGGATCTAGAGTTTCTGGAGAACCGGGTCCTGAAGAGCACCGGGAGCAGCAGCGACAGGCCCAGCCAAAGACACCAGTGAGGACGAGGTCGGTCTTTAGGTCCCTTGACAATCTTCTATCCCTAGGAGACCTGTTAGTTGTGTGAGGAGGAGGACCACGGCCAGAGGCATCGACGGCGACGAGACCGCCTCTCCCAGACAAACGGCGAGAGAGAGAGGAGGAGGAGGTGAGTAGATCGTGTAGGCAGAGGCCTAGCGAGGGAGAGAGGAGAGAGGAGTGAGAGAGGCTCCAGATGTACAACCAGGGGTATGCCCCTGTCATACTATGTACAGAACTTGATTCCTTATAGTGGCCTTTTGTGCATTTTGTTCATCCAATGTGTGTTTGAATGGTTTGCCGATATCTGTTCCTGCATCCACAACACTTAAAGGAAAAAAGTTAGTGTAGATCTATTTTTAGCCCCTTGCCTAAAAGATATACCTTTCTTGAGACCTGGTCAAGTGGCTAAATCTAATTGAAGATAGGAACACAAATAAAATACTGAAGAGAAATATGTACATGCATTTTTTTTAAGAAAATAAAGAAATAGTTAGTATATGTACATGATACAACTATTTTTTTTTGGATTTTGGTTTTCTAATTTTTTTTATTTATAATGAGAGGGGGAATATGTACAATAGTGAAACTTATCAACAAAAATATGTACACATCAACATACTTTTTTTTCTTTTTTGTTTCTACTTTTTTGGATTTTTCATCATTTGACTCTAAGACACATATTCATCACAAGTCAAGGTATAGGATCTGCATAATCCACCTAATCACAGAGGCCATGAGCAAGGGGGATCGTGCATGACATCATTGACATTGGAGACTGCCCCTAGCCTTCTTGATATTTTCCACCATGGAAGGTCTTACAAGGTCAAATTGCCTCAAGAGGGAGAAATTGGAAGAAGTAAATAGGAAGTCATGTGAGGATTCGGTTCAAACCACTTTTTGTTTCCAAACCGACATCTCACACTAAAAGACTTAGTTTTCAATTATTTTCAGGAGTACTTTTCATTTTGATTCCTTGGTGGAGGCATGTATTATTTGCTATCTCCTTGATTTGGTCAGCCTTTTTCTGGGTACGTACTTTTGCTACCCTTTTTTGACTTTTCCTTGTCATTCAGATTTGGCTCGACATTTTCCTTTTGCCTTTGCATTTCTTTCATTGCCCTGTTTGTTATGACTTTGCCTTCAGGTGAGAGTGGGTGGTCCCCTACTTTAGTTTGCCCCTTTTTCAAAACTTGACCGAGTGAGAAGAGAAAAGAGGTTACATTGACATAATTAGACACATCCAAGTGTACTTATGATTTTCCAGCTAATGGTCAATACTCCAATATTGTGTGGTGTGTGAAGAGACCCTACCTTACTAGTGGCCAAGTGAAAAAGCAGAGTCTCAAACCCATGACATTGACAAGTGATGAATGAACAGACTTGATTGACTGACTAACTGACTAAGGGTAGAACTTCTTGAGGTAGACTGCGTTCCACGGATGTGACAACTCAACTCCCTCGGTCCACTAACCTGTAAGCGTTCCCCGAGTATACTTCTTTGACAACGAACGGACCTTCCCAATTCTCTTGCAATTTACTCCTGGGACCTGGTGCCTTAATGACTTTGCGCTTTAGGACCATTTCACCCACTTCAAATTTTCTCTCTAGAACTTTTTTGGTGTAAAAATGTGCAATTCTTTGACGATAAACATGTGCATGGTCTGCCGCTATCATTCGTTTTCGTCTAAAAGTTCAAGTTGTGCTAATAAAGCCTCCCGACGTTGACTGGGGTCATGTTCGGAATCCAATTGAACTCTTAGTGAAGGGACGAATATCTCATATGGGAGTACCGCGTCTGATCCATATGTCAAAGCATAAGGGGTTTGCCCCATAGGAGTTTGGACCGAGGTGCGGTAAGCCCACAGAGCCTCAACCAAGTGGTCTGGCCAATCAGCGTTATTGTGAGATCTGCAAGTTTTCTTTATGATTTTGATGAGAGTTTTATTGGTAGCTTCTGCTTTTCCATTACCTTGTGGATAATATGGACATGAATGATGCAAGTTTATACCATATTTACCACACATGTCGCGAAGCTCCTGTGAAGTGAATTGTGGTCCATTGTCAGTGACGATGTCCCAAGGCATGCCAAATCTTGCAAGGATGTTGCGCTTGATGAACTTAACGACCGTTGAAGTGCTTCTGCTTCAGCCCAATTCATGAAGTACTCAGTGGCAGTCAGAATGAAGGACTTCTTACGGATTTCTCCGATTGTGTCCTCGAGTGGACTGACCACATCAAATGCCCACATGGTGAAAGGCCACAGAGCAATGAGAGGGTTAAGAGAGGAGGAAGGAGCATGGATCTTGTCACCATGTAGTTGACATTTAGCACAGTGATGAACAAAATGAGTGCAATCTTCTTCCATGGTGGGCCAGTAATAGTGTCTTAGCAACTTTTGGGCAATTGCTCTACCATTGACATGACCACCACATTCACTAGAGTGAGCGGCTTCAACAATGCTTCGAGATTCGATCTCATCAAGGCAACGAAGATAGACCCCACTGAGGGATTTCTTGTGGAGAATGATGATCTTATAATGTTCAGAGATGCAGTGAATGGCCCATCTATCAGAAGAGGTGGCATAATCAGGGAAGGATCCATCTTTAAGATAATTTTCAATGTCAAAGTACCAGGGATGGCCATCATCGAGATCGATTTCTGGCTCTTTGAAAGTGCATGGACTCGAAGAGAGGAAGACTTGAGTGAGAGAACCATGGATCAGCATGAGAAGGGATTTTTAATCTTTGTACAGAGATGGTTTCAGAAGATCTTCCTAGCGGATAGGGAGAGAAGAAGCTAGGGAAGCGAGTGAATCTGCTAGAATGTTCTGAGCTCTAGGAGTGTGAACTAGAGTGAGCATCCTAAACTGCCAGATTACTCTTCCTACCAAGTCCTGGTATGGTTTCAACTTGGGATCCTGAGTCTGGTACTTGCTAAGGGACTGCCGGAGTATCAATTGTGAATCTCCAATTATCCTTAACTCTAAGCAACAATGCCATTTTCAGCCCAACTAGGAGTGCCTCATATTTGGCCCATTGTCGTGGTAGGGAAGGTTAGTTGGTAGGCGTGCGGAATCACTACCCCTTCCAATAAAAGGAGGACTGCCCCTATTCCACTCCCTTTAGAATTGAGAGCTCCATCAAAGTAAAGTATCCATGACAGTTCACCATCAATAATGGCTTCTAACTCTTCATCTGGAAAGCTTTCATCAACGGGAAAACATGAAGGTAAGGGATGGTGGGCCAAATGTTCGGCAATGGCATGCCCCTTGATGACTTCTGATTCACGTAGGTGATGTCAAACTGATTAAGGAAACTTTGCCACCCCACCAAACGTTCAGTCAGAACAGGCTTCTCTAGAAAGTACTGAATTGGGTCCATTTGCGCCAGAAGCTTCACTTCATGATCTAGGAAATAATGCTTCAACTTCTGGGCGACCCAGACGACAGCCGCACACGTCCTCTCCATAGCGGTGTATCTTTTCTCAGCTTCATTGAACAACTTGGATAGGTAATACACCGCTCTCTCCTTCTTCTCGTCGTCATATTAGGCCAAGACTGCTCCAGTGGAATCTTCAGTGGTTGACACGTAGAGCAATAAAGGCCGATCCGGGACCGGAGGAGCGAGAACAAGGGGATTGAAAAGATAACTCTTCAATTCTTCAAAGGCCTTTTGAGACTTATCGTTCCCATCAAATTTAGCCTCTCCCCTAAGCATCTCATAGAAGGGCTTACAACGGATTGAATGTTAAGAAATGAATCTCCTAATAAACTAAAGTCTACCAATCATCCCTCTAACTTCCTTGATATTCCTAGGAGAAGGCATGTCGATTATTGCTTTGGCCTTGTTGGGATCAATCTCAATTCCCCTCTTGCTAACTATGAACCCAAGCAACTTCCCTGAGGATACTCTGAAAACACACTTCTTAGGGTTCATCTTAAGCTTATGTTCTCTAGACCGTTGGAGAACTGCCTAGAGGACTTCAGCATGGCCATGTTGAGTCCTAGATTTAACCAAGACATCATCAACATAGACCTCCATGTCTACATGCATCATGTCGTGAAAGATTGCATCATTGCCCTTTGATAGGTTGCTCCTGCGTTCTTCAGTCCGAAGGGCATCACGACATAACAATAGATCCTCCATGGCATGGTGAAAGAAATTTTCTCCTGGTCTTCCTCCACCAGACGGATCTGGTTATACCCAGAGAAACCATCCATGAAAGACAACATCTCAAACCGGCAGTATTGTCCACTAGGACATCTATGTGGGGGAGAGGAAAATCATTCTTACGGCAAGCACGATTAAGGTCACGGAAATCTATGCAGATCCTAACCCTACTGTCCTTCTTCATTACAGGGATGATGTTAGCTACCACTGCGGATAAAGCACAACCCTAATGAATTTGTCTTTGTGCAATTTATCAACCTCCTCTTTGATCTTGAGCGCAAGCTTGGGGTGTAGCCTCCTTAGCTTTTGTTTGACGGCTTTTGCATCGGCTTTTAAGACCAAACGGTGCTCGACCAAAGAGGTATCAAGTCCCGGCATGTCCTCATAGGACCAAGCAAAACCATCGTAAAATTCTTTAAGGATAGCTACCTATAATAGCTTCTTCTTCTTCTACACTCAAGTTGGCACTAATCAAAACTACCTTCAGGGATTCTTAAGTGCCAAGGTTGATCTCTTTGGTTGGCTCGTCCACAGCCATGGTTGGCTCACCAAACCTCTTTGTGCCATCAACATAGGAGCTCACTGGGTCCTCTTCTTCCGACCCAAGATCTCCCGACTCATCTTTTTCTTCAAAATCTAGCAGATACACTCCTAAACCATCATCATCTAAATCACCTTCTACAAAATCCGTTTCTACCAGAGCAGGTTCCTCAAGAAATTCTGGGACTTGACTTAACATAACACATCTCTCGGCCAGAGCCAAAACATATCGGGCAGGGACTTGCCTACCCTTCTCCTGTGAATGCATGGTTGAGAGGGACCAGACTCCTCTAATCCTAGACCCGACCCTAGACTTGATTCAAACCTAAATCTAAACTATTATGTATAGGACTATGTACAGGAGAAGTGCCCTTAGACGGGCAAGAATCGGAGTTTAGGCTAAAGAGAGTCGGCCCCTGGCCGATCAGAGGAGACACCACAGAGGAAGGATGCTCGATGGAGACCTCACATTCCCACCTTTGAGAATTAACGTTTTTTTTTTTTTGGAGTTAAGGCTTAGAACCATGAGCTGTTGACTCGATGTTGCCTTGACTGGCCAGGTGAGTAATGGAGGAAGGATAGGTTGAGAAAGAAGGGGGAGGAAAGTGGCTGGAGTAGGAAACTCGTGTGCCGAGCAAACTTCAGCTGAGGGAGAAGATGAAGGAGATGGGGATGGAGATGGGAGGTCAGAATCAAAGAGTGAGAGAAGGCCGAAGTCTCCACAGACCTCCTCAAGTTCAGCAGCTTCCTCTTCTTCCTCGCTCTCTGAGTCAGACAATTCCTCTACGACAGACTCCCTTGTTCCCGGTTGGATGGGTCCCTGAATGAAATGTCCTTTCAGGGTCCAGGTAAGAGGTGTATAGGGTATGAATGGATCCGGATGAATAGGGTCTAGATGAAATCCTAGACCAGCCCTAGCTAACAACCTCTTCACTTGGACACTACTAACAGGACCCTGCCTATCTCTGCCAACTCTTGGCCATGGATATAGCCGATCTTTGCCATCACCTCCCAATCTTTCCTTGAGGACATGTGACGGTCTCAAACTCTTCATCGATGATGGGAGGTTGGTTCAAATCAAGGGGAAATGGTAAATCGATGATGGATATGATGGGTTTTTTTCCCTTGTCTAGAATGAATAGGTGTGGCATCTGCTCCGATGTGATGGAGTTGAGGGTTTCCACAGTAGGGATGCTCTTGATTTTAATAACCCACCATTGAATGGAAACTTGAAGCATTGATGGGTGGTGGAAGGGACCCCTAGAGTTTGCTCTAACCAAGGATGGCCGAGAATGGCCTTATAGGCCAGATCGACGTCTAAGACTAGGAACTCCGAAGACATAGTAACCGGTCCTATTTCCAGTTGAAGAGCAATTTTTATTTTGGAAACCTTCTTGGAATTGTCATAGGCAGCAATGGTGGAGCAGATTTTCTCTAGATTATCTTCCCCTAAACCCAACTATTAAGGGTCTTCATCGGACAAACGTTGATGGATGCCCTGTCGATAAGAGTGGAATCCACCGAAACCCCGTTGAGGGTGACGATTAGATAGAGAGGAAGTGAACGACACTCAGGGGCTGCAAGATCTTTGTCCAAGAAGGAGATGGAGGGTCCTTGGGTTAGGGAAAGAATAGCATTGGTCGCCCCACTAGAAGGAAGGTCATCATTGACTATGATCTTTTTGGAGAAATTAGAGGACAGTGGACTAATGTGATGGTGACTTCCAAATAAATTCTAAGATGGATACCCTTGCAGGGGTCTTGTCAAGTGCTGAAGATATCATATTCGGTGCCGGCAGGTGGCGGAGGTCCACTATCTTCCTCATTTTGCGTTGGCCGTGGGAGTGGGGAACAATGCGGTTCCGGAGGGTGACATGAATGTTCTCCTGAGACCTAGGGAGAATGAGTGGAGGGGTTGGGAGCCATAGGTGGGTGACTCATAGGTGGAGGGACTAGGAATAGACTGGGTATCCTGGAGAGCGGGTCTGATGAGCACTAAGGGGCGCTCATCTAGGATAGCATCGACAGTGGTGGAGGGTTCCTAGGACTCTACTGAGGGACACGAGTACCACTCCTCAAAACCTTCTACTCCCCACTATTGTTCCCTTCTCACAACCCGAGCTCCTAGATGTGTCATGGTGTTGACCTTCTCCTTGGACTTGGAGGTGGACGGGTTGTTATTTTGGTGGTTGAGGAGGGGGTTTTGCACTATACCCAGATCCCATCTTGTGAACCTAGACTTGGCGATGGCTACCTTGACATCATCCCAATTAATCCTACCCTGATCATTCATGTCATACACCTAGTCACGGAAGGTGAAACAATTGTGGATTTCATGACCGAGGGCCCTATGATAAAGACAATACTTTAAGGTGTCAGCCCTCGGATGCACACCCTCCTTCTGTGGTGGAAGTTGGATGGCATCGCAAGACATGGGAGCGAAGAAAATGTCCCCGAGGGATTCAGGGAGGGCAAGATAGTGAGATATCTTTGGGACCGGGACGGATGTAGCAGAAGGTGGAGGGAGGAACAGCTGAATAGGGCCTGGAGGGATGTGATGGGAATTGGTGAGGATTGGAGGTGGGAGTAAAGGTGGAGGGTTTGTTAGGGGGCCTTAGTGGCTAACTACTAGCACTGATGGACTCATGATGGTCATCCCCTCGATGGTAGGTGCCGCGGAAGCCTTACATCCCTTAGGCTTTCTTCAAAGAATGGCGGGGGAGAGAGAGGAGCCTTGATCTGGTTTTGAACCACCCTAGCTCGATTGTAAAGATGTGCAAAGGAGGGAAACTCACTAAGCATCAATATGAATTTGAGCAGGGGGGTGGTATTGGTGGACTATCATGGTGATGGCTTGGGACTCGGGATGGGGAGGTCGGCCCTTGAAGCCTGGATCTCCAGCGGGTTGGCAAAAGTGACAAAGTCTTCATCTGGCCCATCTTTTCCGCCACCAAGTCGAGAGTGTAGGGACTTGGGTGGCCATGTAAGAAAAGTGGGAGATGAAGCATTTGGAGACAATGTCAAAGTTAATAAGATCGGATGTAGGTAGGGAGGTGAAACCACCTCAAAGCCTCCCTTATAACAATTGTTGAAGAGGTGAACCATGAGGACCCGATCATATAGCCACCATTGGGAATCCATGAGAAATCCGGCGAGATGGAATTGGGGGTCGGAGGTTCTGTCATACTTGCGGTATTTCGGGGCCTTGAAACCCGGGGGAAGTAAGCATTTGGGAGTTTGCAATAATTTTGGAGGGAATGAGGCTTAGACAGGGACAAAAACTCAGCCAAGAGTCTCCTAACAAGACCTCCATCTCAGACTTGGAGATGGATTCGGATTGAGTGGGGGATGTGGGTTGGCATAGTGTGGATAAGATAGAAGGAGGAGTTGGAATGGGAGTTGGTGCAGGAGTGGTGGAGAAAGAGGGGAGATGGAAACCGAGATGGGGTGACAGGCCTCGGAGGGGCCTAGATGAAGAGGCCTTGAAAGGAAAAGGTGAAGAAGGGGAAGCCTGCCCGAACCTTGTGCTTGGAGAGCATGGAAAATGATGTCCTCGGGCAAATAGCAGGACAAGAGTTGGGAGAGTTCAGGGTCATCTTGGGTTTCTTGGGCATAGGTGGGATTGACCCTCAAACTCGCATCTTCATATCGGCTTGAGAGGATGATTGAACTGACTCTTGGGTTGCATGTTAGAATTAACCATTCCAACAAATTAATCGTTCACATATTTATCATATTCAATCCGGATTGTTAGACATGTGACAGAATTCAACCAGAGTCTATTAGCACACAACCTACTGATTTTAAGATGATTAGGCTGATTAACTACATGTTATTAGGAGAAAATGGATTCTACACAAATAATGTTGTCAAATAATGTCCCAAATTTTTTTAAAATGTCACGATTGTGTGTTAACTTAACTTATGAAGGCTGATTCTCTCACCTCTCACTCAAAGCCGGGTGAATGGGTAGCTAGTTGGGAGGGTAAAGGTCCTCCTGCCCCGTACCGTAAGGGAATCCATGAATTTAGGGACTTATGGAGTTCTTCTTGAAGCCAATCTGATTTACCCGAGAGGGAATCCCGAGTAAAAGATTGTAAATCAAGAAGGAGTTATCCTAACATGTGTGGGGGGAGGCTAGAACAGATGAGAAATAGACCCACACATGACACTCAAGGCCAACAGTGATCAAGATTGTGGCAAAAAAAGAAAACCAATCAAAAACAGCTTCTTTGAAATAAACGGCAACACTGGTGACATTAAGTTCCTCAGAAACAAATAGACGGTAGGATCGATGGACTTAACAAGAAGTTGAGGACACAAGGTGTTGACACTAAGAAGAAATAAATGACAGAAGAGGTTGACGTTACCTGGGTAGATGTCAAGATCGTTTCACGTCTACCTGGCGTAGGCTGAGAACCGCAGCAGCAGAAAGTTGTCCCACCGTGATCGCCAAAGGAGAGCTGTGGATGTTCCATTTGCTCCGAAACTCTAGAGTCCCCCGAACATTGGCTCCCTCAGGGCGTTGGCATGTGTGACGCTGGTTGACCCTCGTCCTCCTTCCTCGTTGACTCCTATTTGACCAAGTGACCGAAGGAGAAAGAGAGAAAAAGTAAAGAAACCAGCAAGGAAATGAATGGGATGTGATCGCCAGGGCCTTACCTATGCCCAAGGAGATGTGCAGATCGCGCCGGTGACGTAGCCTCGCGAGAGCGGATGATGGTGGGACGCCGACTTTCTCCCCTTCGGCTGACCAAAGGAAGGAAGCTCCATGGTATCATTGGAGATGTTCCTGCGACAAGAAGACTCTATAAGACTCTAAAGAAGTGAAGTAAATGTTTTGAAATGAAAGAAAAGTGACCCAAAAGGTGAGCTCCATACCGGTTGCGGGCTTGAGAAGAAGGGTGGCCAAGTGTGAGGACTGGCCCTCTCGGGCCCTTAACCCTATCCTCGGGGTCACGACGGACCCCTTGGTTGCGACTGGTCGCGCCAGAGGAGCCAATCGAGACACGATTTTTGTAACGTCGTGCGTTTTTCAGATCCTCGTGGATCCCTTGTTCAGTGGATGTGGTGGCCACTGTGTGGCCAATGTGGTGTTTTACAGGTATGTGTATAGGTTTTTGGAGTGTTGTGGGCCGGCAGGCTGGGACTAAAACACCTGCCCGTTCATTGTTTGTGAACGCGACAGTGAGGGGCGACGCATTCTGAAAGCGACGGCCCTACATGTCGCGTTCCTGTTGCAGCCACTGAGCGGTCGTCGTCTGCATGCGCGTCGCATGTTGCGCGCTGGGCGGCATGCAGATGTCAACTTTTGGAAGGCGACGCCCTACCCCGTCGCGTTCAGATCGCAACAGAGAGGTACGTCGCATTTCCCAAACACTGGTGTTTTTAACTAACCTGGCCAAGCCGAGCTACAGTGTGCTATGCTCGACCAGGGAAGGTGATGTGGCGATTTTCGGAGCGATTCCATCAGTTTAGTGTGGTTTTGTCTATTCTCGCCGTGAGGATCTTGCGTGGAGCGGGAGAAACACCGAGAAAGTGTCGTTCTTCGTGTTCTTCGCAGAGGTAGGGTGATTCTTCCCATGTTTGGGGTTGTGGATCTCAGTGATGATGATATAAGGTGTTATTTGTTTTAAGAACATAGATAACATGTTAGGGCACACATTAAAGCATGAAAAATGAGAATTAAACGTGGTTGTGTGGTATGGGGAGGTGATCGGAGTGAGCAACCCGGTTAGGGTTCCTGCCTCCTGTCGTGTTTCGGTTTATGAACGCGACATGTCGAGGTTTCACGTTCTGAAGGTGACATAACCTATGTGTGACCTCAGCCGAGAGGTCATGTTGTGCATGGTTTAACGACAGAATTATCCAATTAACGATATTTATGTGTATGGCAAGTATAAGCGATGCATGGGCATCCGTATGCTCTATGAGCATGTTGTTTACGAGGCTAGCGTGTGTTTACGAGGCTAGGAGGGTTCACGTGATTACGTATTGTCCATGTGGATAGTGTGTTGTGTTCATGTGGTTGCATGAGGTTCACATGGTTTGCGCAGTGCGCACATGGTTGGTGTGTGCGTGGCAGGTAGCACGATAACTACCGTGGTTTCTTCTTCAGTTGGGTGCCCTAGGTTCTATGTGAGCCAGGCACGTGTGTTGTGCTTGGGGCTGGTCCCGGTACTTGTGTTGTGCCGTCGAGGTCTGTGTCGTCTATCTGGACACCTCACTCCTGTGTTTGAGTTGTACGTCTGGCTGAGGGAAAGACGACAGTGGGACAGTGACTTGTGAGAAAGTTTGTTTTTTGTCGCTTGTAGCGCGCTCGTAGTTGGGGGTACGGACACCAGTAGACGTCACTGGTCCCCAGCTAGTCTGTTTCCAGTGCCTCACTTTAGGGAGCTCAGGTCAGGGTCCCTAAAGGAGTCAGGCATGGATCCGTGGCAGTGTGGTCCGCGGGGTGTGGTGTTAGTTGGAGGTAGACCTGTGTGGTTTGTCCGAGACAGTTGCTGGTGTCGCGAACCAGTCTACGTGGCTCGAGTGTGGCAGACTCTACTTTAGCGCGTACACTGAGTTGTGGTTTTGCCATTTATTTATTAATGTTGGTTTACGTTGACGGTAAGTGGTGAATGGTATTTACAGCTTTAATATCCTGCTTAGCTGTGCTATAAATTTCTAGTGTAGCTTCCTGCTTTCATACTTGAGTTTGGTTTGCTCAATTTTTTGGGGGAGTTTCCCTATTGAGCCAGTGACTTGCGAGGCTCACCCCTACTCCCTACAGGTGAAGGAGAGCAGGAGGTTTCTCTACCGTCTTCCAGTTCAGAGCCGCATCACAGCGGAGTTGGGCCAATGCCTCCAGTAGTGTAGTTCTTTTTCCAGTTGTACCTCGGGGTATGCCCCAGGCTCTTGTACCTTACTTGACTTTTGTTGAAATTTGGCTATGTAAATCCAATGTAAATATGTGTGACATTGTGTATATATATATCAGTGTGTTCCTTTATGTTTTTACGGATATGTGTGTGATATCCCTTGCGAGGCTACAACACGTTCGCGGGAGACGGAGTCGGGTCAAGCTCGTTACTGGGTTAACGGGTTTGAACGACGTGGTCCGTCACAGTTGGTATCAGAGCAACGTCCGTGTAACTATAAAGGAACTAGGAAATTACATCGCCTTATTTCTACACTAGTCCACTGCTGGTAGCTAACCCGGTTTTATATTGATTGTTGGTATGTATGTGGTTGGAATGTTATTTGTGCAGGAATTTGAGATGGTTGATAGAAGGGATTGGGGTGGTGGAGGAGATGAACCAGAAGAGTCTACCCAGCGAATGATAGAAAGGATATGGGAGAGTCTTACGGATATTCGGATGAGACTGGATCAGCAGGCACCGGTACCGCCAGCAGCAGTACCACCAGTTGTAGAAGAGGTTGTACCAGTGGCACCAGTTCCACCACCACCAGAAGTGGAGGTACCTCTTGTGGTACCCGTACCACCACCACCATTAGTGAGGGCAGTGGAAGAGCCGATGTTGCAGGTTGAAAGATTTTGGAGATTACAGCCACCTACCTATACAGGGGGACCGAATCCAGATACAGTTGAGCACTAGATTCATGAGATTGAGAGGGTTTTTGTGACTATGAGGTGTCCTCCAGCGGACAGAGTAGTTTTGGCTACATATCAGTTGCGGGGTTTTGCGCAGGAATGGTGGAGGTTAAAGATGCAGACCACTTTTGCAGGCAGGACAGAGGAGACTATGACATGGCCGGAATTTCTAGAAGTATTTAATGATACATTCTTCCCAATACAAGTGCAGCAAGCAAAAAGGGAGCAATTCTGGACTCTTTAGCAAGGGAATTCTTCTGTTTTGGAGTATCGGATGAGGTTTATGGCACTTAGCAGATATGCACCATATGTTGTATCAGATAATGCTATGATGGTTGAGTATTTTATCCGAGGTTTGAGGACAGAATTGCAGAATGCGGTGATACCGCTTATGTGCAGAACTGTAGAGGAGGCAGCCAGATAGCAGCCACATTGGAGAGGTCCGTTCAGACTCGTCAGGCAGGAGAGTCAGGTTCAGGTAGTTTTCGGCTACCTCAATAGTCTTCGAGGATCAGTAAAGGAAAAACGCCAGTAGGACAATCTTCTACAGGTTTCAGTAAGTGGGGATCAAAGTTGAAGAAAATATTCAGAGGATGAGGAGGAGGTTGCCAGCAGATGTTTCAGCAGGGGCGTGGCTATAGGCCAGAGGTGGAGGAATCTCAGCAGAGTACAGCCAGGCAACCTACACTTCTACTAGGCTATAAATGTTATAACTGTGATCAGCTGGGACATTTGATTCGTAATTTCCCCTATCCCAGAGAATATGGTTATGGAAGAGGAGTTTAGCAGCAGATGCTGCAGCCCCAGCAGCTAGCAGGACGAGGTAGAGGAGCACCGCACCAGCAAGGTAGGGGTCGGGTTATGGCTATCACCCGAGCCCAAGCAGAGGCATCAAATTTGATAGAAGGTATACTACCTATCTATGACTTTTCAGCAAGAGTTTTATTTGATCCGGGTGCTTCTCATTCTTTTATTTCCGAAGAGTTTTGGATTGTATGGTGCATCCATTAGAAGAAAAATTGTGTGAATTAGTAGTAGAGGTTCCTTCAGGTGAGTTTATGCTCACCTCTTGCTACGTGGATGAGGCTCCTATTGTGATTCAAGGGAATCAGATGCCAGCTAGATTATATGTTTTACAATTGAGGGATTATGATATTATTCTGGGTATAGATTGGCTGGAGGCTTATGGGGCAATGGTAGATTGCAGGAAGAAGAGAGTTAGGTTTTGTCACCCTAGTGGAGCAGTATTTGAATTCCAAGGTATGCCCTTTTATACTTCTAAGTTTATAATTTCAGCAATTAAAGCTAGAAAACTATTGAATGCGGGTTGTGTAGCGTATTTAGCTTCGGTGAGTCTGGTAGAATCTGGCAAGACAGTAGAAACAGTTCCAGTGGTTAGGGAATTTGCAAATGTATTCTGGATGATTTGCCAGGTTTGGCTCCACACGGGGAGGTGGATTTTACCATAGAATTGCTGCCAGGAATTATGCCAATATCCAAGGCACCGTACAGGATGGCACCAGCAAAGCTTAAGGAATTGAAGAAGCAATTGCAAGAATTGCTAGAAAAAGGTTTTATCAGACCGAGCCATTCACCATGGGGAGCCCCTGTATTGTTTGTAAGGAAGAAGGATGGAAGCTTCAGAATGTGTATTGATTATAGAAAGTTGAATGATGTGACCATAAAGAATAAATATCCATTGCCAAGGATTGATGATTTATTTGATCAGCTTCAGTCAGCTAAGGTGTTTTCTAAAATTGACTTGAGATCAGGGTACCATCAGTTAAGGATCAGAGAAGAAGACATTGATAAGACAGCGTTCAGAACTAGGTATAGTCATTATGAATTTGTGGTTATGCCATTTGGGCTAACCAATGCACCAGCAGCATTTATGAATTTGATGAACAAAATTTTCGATCCATATCTAGACCAGTTTATAGTGGTTTTTATAGATGGCATACTGGTTTATTCAGCATCCGAAGAGGAGCATGCAGCTCATTTGAGGTTTACATTGCAGCTTTTGCGAGACAATCAGTTGTATGCCAAGTTTAGTAAATGTGAATTCTAGTTGAAAGAAATTCAGTTTCTGGGTCATGTTATTTTAGCAAAGGGAGTTGCAGTTGATCCAGCTAAAGTGGAGGCAGTTATGAAGTGGGAAGCGCCAAGAACAATTACAGAGATTAGAAGTTTTCTGGGCCTAGCAGGTTACTACAGGCGTTTTATACAGGATTTTTCCAGAATTGCAGCACCTATGACCAGATTGACTAGAAAAGGTGTACCATTTGTGTGGTCAAGTGAATGTCAGAAAAGTTTTATGGAATTAAGAAAAGACTTACAGCAGCGCCAATATTGACGCTACCAACAGGCAGTGGTGGTTTGTGATTTACACATATGCTTCCAAAAGAGGGCTTGGAGCAGTACTAATGCAACAAGTGATAGCATATGCATCCAGACAATTGAAACCAGCAGAGGAGAATTACCCAACTCGTGATTTGGAGCTAGCAACAGTTGTATTTGATTTGAAGATGTGGAGGCACTACCTATATGGTGAGAGGTTCGAAATATTCACAGATCATAAAAGTCTGAAGTATATTTTCTCCCAGAAAGATTTGAATCTCCGTCAGCGTAGATGGGTAGAGTATTTGAAAGATTATGATTTCAGTTTGGCTTACCATCTAGGTAAGGCCAATGTGGTAGCTGATGCATTGAGCAGAAAAGCATATATGAGTTATATGATGATAAAAGAATGTAAATTATATGAGGAAATAGCAGAAAATTCACTGTATGTTTCGAGCAGTCAGCGGCGAGCAGTACTAGCCAGTAGCGTTGTAGAGCCATCTTTGTATTGGCAAATTATTGAAGCCCAGAGAACCGATGGAAGCTTAGCAGAGATTGTGAAAATGGAAGGTGTCACTATTGATGATAATTGTGTAGTCAGGCTCAAAGGCAGGTTATATGTGTAACGGCCCTGGATATTTATGCCAAATAAGGCTCCATATCCAAATCTGTCTCCCGCGAACGGATCGAAGCCTCGCAAGGGATAACTCGTACACGTGTCCAGTAAGAATATAAAAGACAACCACAACAGTATAAGACACAATAAAGTACATGTGCTCATATCTGTATATAACAATTTACAACTGTCTCATTACATTATTACATGTCCAATTAAAAAGTACAACTACATGGGGCATACCCCGAGGGAGCACAAGCTCACACAACACAACTAACACTACTACTGGTGGTACAAGTCTGCCACAACGCCTCCTCAAGCCACACAAACGGTAAGCCTTGAAAAGAACTGTAGGGGAGTGAGCCTCAACAAGTCACAGGCTCAGTAGGGACCACCCAAAAATAACACACCAAACTGAAGAGACCTCAACCCCAGAGGGTTTCACTGGCAACACCGATAGCCAAACCATATCATGCTCACACAAGACATGATTAACAACAATTAAACATAATCTCGTCAGTTAATATAAACTCAGAAAGGAAGAGGGACAACAGGACTAGCACAGCACCACTAGTCCGCTCAATAACTGAACTGCCTAGGTCATAGACCTCACAGGCTAGTCACTACAATAACTGGTCGCCTAAGCTACAAGCTTCACAGGCAACCTACCCACGTAGGGTAACAGGACTGTCATCAGCTAGCCAATCCACCTCACACCAACACCTCACATCAAAACATAATCGGAGGTATACCCGAAGACGAGTAAAAACACAACACGTGGAAGGTCATTCCATAGACCTCCACAAAACACAAGTAACCTCAACACCTGAAGAGACTGGCACACAATGTACCACAAGACTACCCGCAAAGGGTACAAGTACCTACTACCACGAGGTACCACCACGGAACCACAACCAAAACTGTGCCACCACCAGGGCACACCACAACGGGTCAAACCTTAACCAACGAGTCCACACAAGCCACAACCAGTGGCAAAGCATGAGTCGGAAAGAACAACGCCACCACATGGGAACGGACTACTGGTTCATGACGCCAGTATCCAACCGGGACAACACAACACAAGAACCACCTCTCAGTCTTGCAGTCATGGATGAAGGGTCCAACTGCCACTCCATACAGTAAAGCCAAAGAACAGTGGAGATCAACCAACACCACACCTGCAGACCACACAGATGCAGGCCCATGCCTGACACCTTTAGGGACTCTAGCCCAAGCTCCCTAGAGTGAGGCACTGGAAACACAGGACTAGTTGGGGACCAGTACGTCTACTGGTGTCTGTACCCCCATCCACAAGCACGCTACAAGCGACCACACACACCACAAACACAAGTCGCTGCCCTATGTCGTCTTTCCCTCAGCCGGACGTACAACTCAAACACAGGAGTGAGGGTGTCCAGAACATACGACACAGACCTTGAAGGTACACACAGTATTGGGACAAACTCCGAGCACAACAAACACACATGCCTAGCTCACACAGAACCTGGGGTACCCGACTAGAGAGGCATTCCGGAATAGGCGCCGGACCACCACACTCGGCTAGCACTCAAACCACGTCAGTCACTTAACACCTTGGTGAAACTTATATCATGATACGTTAAACGTAATTGGCTCGTCACCGGTCACCATGTGACCTCCGAGCTAACCAACACCAATACATAGTTAAATCACAATAACATATAATAATCTTGCATGTCATTGGTCACCCCGTGACCTCCATTGCCATATTATTACAATATAATAACCACATAATAACCATACAAAAGACATTAAAGGACCGAGGCTAGGTTCACACCGGAACCTCACTGCCCAACCACTACAAACTAACCACAGAAGTTCTATTACGATAAACACAACGTCGAAACACTTGCCATGCACACACAAACCATATGCACAGCACTCAAACTACATAAACACCACGTGTACTATACACTAACTGTGTGCACAACACGCCAACCACGTAAAAACACGCTCACCTCGTGAGCAACATGCTTACCACGTAAACAACATGCTCGTGGAGCGCTACAGGCGCATTGGCACCACTTAACCATGCCATACACAACGCTTTAACGATAATCGGATAATCGTATGAGTAAAACATACACCACGAGCTCTCTCGGTTGTGGTCGCGACATAAGCAATTATCGCCTTCTGGTCGTGATACCCCAACATGTCGCGATCCAAAAGCCTAACGCAACGGGTCGGCTTGTCGCGTTTAGAACGCGACAGAGGGCTCCGTCGCCTTCACAGGCCGAAACCCTAATCCAGGTTCCCATCTCCGGATTTCCTCCACAAACCATGCAAACCACGTTTAATTTCCATTTTTCATGCTTTACTGAATACCCTAGCATGATTTCTACTGTTCTTAAAGCATTAAACGATCTAAACATGCACCACATGCGATCCACGCAATAAAATGAGGTGGAATCTCCCTACCTTTGCGAAAACCACAAAGACCGATTACAACCCGGCGTCTCCGCCGCTCCATGTGACGTCCTCGCGACAAGACCACGCCGAAAACGGCACCAAAACCCCGAATCGCCTGAAAAATCGCCACAACAACCCTTCCTGGCTGAGCAGAGCTTGCTGAGCTCTGTTCGATCGACCTCAAATAAAAACACTTCACAGTTGGGAACGCGATGTAGCCCTCCGTCGCGACCTGAACGCGGCGTAGTAGGGCGTCGCCTTCCCAAGGCCGACGTCAGCATGCCGCCCAGCGCGCAACACACGACGCACATGCAGATGAAGACCGCTATGAGGCGGCAACCCGAACGCGACACCCAGAACCATTGCATTATGAATGCAACGTCCCTCACTATCGCATTCACAAACAGTAAACTTGTGGGCTATTTAGGCTAAAACCTCCGGCCCACAACACCCACACAACACACGGGAACCGCGACCAAGGCCCAATGACCCACATTGGTCATGGCACCACACCAGAACCAACAAACACAGATCCGAATGACCACTAAGCGAGGATCCATGAGGATCCGAAAAATGCGTGACGTTACAATATGTACCCGCAGAAAGAGAAATAAAGCAAAGAGTTCTAAAAGAGGCACATAAATCCAGGTATACGATTCATCCAGGCAGCACTAAAATGTATCAAGATTTGAAAAAACATTTTTGGTGGCCGCACATGAAAAGAGAAATAGCAGAGTTCATTGCAAGATGTACTATTTTTCAGCAAATAAAAGCAGAGCATCAGAAGCCCGGAGGTCTACTACAACCGTTACCCATTCCACAGTGGAAGTGAGATGACATTGCTATGGATTTTGTGGCAGGGTTACCAAAGATAGCTACAGGACACAATGGAATATGGATATTTGTTGACAGATTAACTAAAGTGTGCAGACTAGTAGCAATAAGTATGTCTTGGACAGTGGACAGATTAGCAAGAATTTATGTTGATAGAATTGTTCTGTTTCACGGCATCCTGAAGACAATTGTTTCTGACAGGGATCCCAGGTTTACTTCTGATTTCTGGAAGAGCCTACAAAGAGTTATTGGTACAGAATTGAGGTACAGTTCAGCCTGTCACCCACAAACAAATGGTCAGACAAAAAGAACAATACAGACAATCGAAGATATGTTATGAGCATGCTGTTTAGTATGGAGAGGTAGCTGGGAGCACCATCTGGGCATGGTAGATTTCGCTTATAATAACAGTTATCACACCAGTATTAGAATGGCACCGTATGAAGCATTATATGGAAGACTGTGTAGAACACCACTGAATTGGCTTGAGGTGGGAGAAAAACAAGTAATGGGTCCTGAGTTAATTCAGCAGACTACAGAAATGGTCAAGTTCATTAAGGAAAAGTTGCAAGCAGCCCAAAGCCGGCAGAAACGTTATGCAGATAAACGTCGCAAGCCACTTCAATTTAAAGTTGGAGATTTTGTTTTCCTGAGGGTTTCCCCTACTAAAGGTGTTTTGAGGTTTAGTAAAAAAGGAAAGTTGAGCCCAAGGTATGAAGGGCCCTTCCAAGTGTTAGAAAGAATCGGGGAGACTGCCTACAGAATTGATTTGCCAGCTGATTTTACTGATGCTCATGATGTTTTCCATGTTTCCATGTTGAGAAAATGTATTGAAAATCCAACACAGATAGTCAGTTATCAGCGGGATGATTTGAAACCAGATATGTCTATGTCGGAATACCTAGTGCAGATCACAGGCTGCAGAACACAGAAGTTGAGGAACAAAGAAATTGATTTAGTAAGAGTTAGATGGGAAAACAGGCAGGGAGGAGAAGATACCTGGGAATTAGCCGAGGAAATGGCTAAAGCATATCCTTATTTATTTGAGTAAGTTTTTAAATTTTCTTAGATGATAATATAAATTGTGATGTTTAAAGCTTGAAATGCGTGAATTGTGATTTGAATTTCGAGGTCAAAATTTCTTTTTAGATGATAGTAATGTAATGTCGCGCGTTTTTCGGATCCTCATGGATCCCTTATTCAGTGGATGTAGTGGCCAGTGTGTGGCCAATGTGGTGTTTTACAGGTATGTGTATAGGTTTTTGGGTGTTGTGGGCCGGCAGGCTGGGCCCAAAACACTTGCCGTTCATTGTTTGTGAACGCGACAGTGAGGGGTGACGCATTCTGAAAGCAACGGTCCTACATGTTGTGTTCCTATTGCAGCCACTGAGCGGTCGTCGTCTGCATGCGCGTGTGTATTGCACGCTAAGCGGCATACAGATGTTAGCTTTGGGAAGGCGACGCCCTACCCCATCACGTTCAGATCGCGACAGAGAAATACACCGCGTTCCCAACTGTCGGATGTTTTTAACTAACATTGGCCAAGCAGAGCTACAGTGCGCTCTGCTCGACCAGGGGAAGGTGTTGTGGCGATTTTCGGGGCGATTCGTTGATTTGGTGGCATTTTGGCCTGTTCTCGCCGCGAGGATCTTGCGTGGAGCTGGAGAAACGTCGAGAAAGTGTCGTTCTTCATGTTCTTCATAGAGGTAGGGTGATTCTTCCCATGTTTGGGGCTATGGATCTCATGTGATGATGATAGAAGGTGTTATTTGTTTTAAGAACAATAGATAACATGTTAGGGCACACATTAAAGCATGAAAAATAAGAATTAAACGTGGTTTGTGTGGTATGAGGAGGTGATCTGAAGTGAGCAACCCGGATTAGGGTTCCTGTCTGTGAAGGCGACGGAGCCCCCTGTCGCGTTCTGAACGCGACAAGTCGACCCGTCGCGTTCCGGTTATGAACGCGACATGTCGGGGTGTCGCGTTCTAAAGGCGACACTACCCTACGTCACGACCTCAGCCGAGAGGTCATGTTGTGCATGGTTTTAAACGACAGAATTATCCGATTATCGATATTTTATGTGTATGGCAAGTATAAGCAGTGCATTAGCATCCGTAACGCTCTATGAGCGTGTTGTTTACGAGTCTAGCGTGTTGTTTACGAGGCCAGCATGTTGTTATGAGGCTAGCGATTGGTTCATGTGATTGGCGTGTTGTCTACGTGGATAGTGTGTGTGTTCACGTGGTTGCGTGAGGTTTCACGTGGTTTGCGTGGTGCGCACGTGGTTGTGTGTGCGTGGCAAGTAGCACGACGCCTACCGTGGTTACCTCTTCAATTGGGTGCCCCAGGTTTTGTGTGAGCCAGGCACGTGTGTTATGCTCGGGGCTTGTCCCGATACTGTGTTGTGCTGTCGAGGTCTATGTCGTCTGTCCTGGACACCCTCACTCCTGTGTTTGAGTTGTACGTCTAGCTGGTACGGACACCAGTAGATGTCATTGGTCTCCAGCTAGTCCTGTTTCCATTGCCTCACTTTAGGGAGCTCAGGCTTGTTGGGTTGAGTGTGAATATAATTCATTTCTCCTCACATTTTGATGATGACAAGTTGTGATTTTAATGCATAACCATTGGAACATGTAAAATACATCACCTAAAATTACAATATTCAAAAAGCATGTTTCCAAGCACATTAATCATTTATATTCATAATAGTACATTTATCTAATGATTTATGTGTTTATTTTCTCAGGAACAAACATTTTCTGCAAAGGTAGTGTCGACACAACCATCCTTGGTGTCGACACAATGGTTCAGAACAAAGGCAGAAATGTGAAGAAAAGTTCATCTCAGGTCGACACTAGTCCAGAGCAGGTCGACACTAGAGACAGGTTCCAGAGAAACAGTTCAACAGACTGGGACAGGAGGTCGACACCAAATGGCATCAGGTCGACACTAGATAGCCTTCCCAGAAGGCCTGTTTTGCTGTGTGGGACAGCAGGTCGACACTGGATGATGTCAGGTCGACACTAGATAGCCTTCCCAGAAGGCCTGTTTTGCTGTCTGGGACAGCAGGTCGACACCACCTGATCTCAGGTCGACACTAGAGACCTCTCCCAGGGACTTGTTCCGCCAGTCTGGGACAGTGTGTCGACACACCCCTTGGGCAGGTCGACACACTCTGGAATCTCTGTGACTTAAGATTCCTCCTGGACACGTGGCACCCCAGGGAGATGTCAGATCATTCTTGGATCATGTGCCCACGTACCCCAAGGGTATCTTTCGGATATTTAGGGTATAAATACCCTCCTTAAGGGCACTCATCCTAAGAGAATCTCTTTAGAGCCTCCAGAAACCTGCAAGCGGCGGCCAGAGAGTCTCACCTCCCTGTTTTGCTCTCTCTTGTGCTTCCACACCTCAATTCACCCTTCTCCAAGCACAAGGATCGAAGTTTGATCAACATGAAGCACTAGGATCAACTTCAAAGGAGCAGATCAAGTAGAAGCCAGCATTTGCGAAGCTCTCAAGGAAGATCCCACCATCAAAGTTGCAGAGCATCGACCAAGGGACTTCAAGTGATCAAGACTCTTCCAATTCGGCCTCTACAAGGGAGTTTTCTTGAAGAACAAGAAATGTCAACTTCGAGTCTTAAGTCCTTCTTGTCTCTTCCTGGCTATTCTAGAAGTTGTGCATAATCTTTTGCACCAACTTTCTTGAATTGGCCTTATAGATCAGATCATTGCTAGAGGATCTGCATCTCATTGTTTTTGTTCTAGAAAGTGGTTGTGAGCCTGTGTGCTCAGGTCTTTGAGTCGTCGCACTCAAGTTGTGTTGTTGAGCAGTCTTGCTCAGAGTCTAGAGTAGTCTTGCTCTAGGTAGTGTGTGAGTTGTCTAACTCATTTGTGGAGTTTTCAGGCTCCGGTGTGGGTTGTGTAACCCAGGTTGTTAGTGGATGCTCACTGTGTGTGAGGGGTGGATGTAGGAGTCACATGGTGTGATTTCCGAACCACCTAAAAATCTCTGTGCATTTGTCTATTTGTGGTTTGAACTTACTCTTCAATAGATGAATGCATAGGATCGTTTGAATCTATCTAATCAACCTATTTTCACACTCCAATTGTTTTAACTCACTTAATATCTCCTCAGATCTGTGTAATTTGCTTTTAATCTAACTCTGATTCAAAGGTTTTTCAAAACTGGTTTAGCTTCCGCATTAGTTGGCATAGATCTATTCAACCCCCCCCCCCCCTTCTAGATCTTGTCCACCTCTTTTATCGATCCTTCAAGGCCAGGGTCCCTAAAGGAGTCAGGCATGGACCCGTGGCATTGTGGTCTGCGAGTGTGGTATTAGTTGGTCTCCACAGTTGTTTGATTGGTTTTAGTGGAGCGGCAGCTGGACCTTTTGTCCGTGGCTGCGAGGCTGAGAGGTAGACCTGTGTGGTTTGTCCGAGTCAGTTGCTGGTGTCGCAAACCAGTCTACGTGGCTCGAGTGTGGCAGACTCTACTTTAGCGCGTACACCGAGTTGTGGTTTTGCCGTTTATTTAATAATGTGGTTTACATTGACGGTAAGTGGTGAATGGTATTTACAGCTTTAATATCCTACTTAGTTGTGCTACAAATTGCTAGTGTAGCTTCCTGCTTTCATACTTGAGTTTGGTTTGCTCGATTTTTTTTGGAGTTTCCCTACTGAGCCAATGACTTGTGAGGCTCACCCCTACTCCCTACAGGTGAAGGAGAGCAGGAGGTTTCTCTATCGTCTTCCAGTTCAGAGCCGCATCGTAGTGGAGTTGGGTCGACGCCTCCAGCAGTGTAGTTCTTTTTCCAGTTGTACCTCGGGGTATGCCCCAGGCTCTTGTACCTTACTTGACTTTTGTTGAAATTTGGCTATGTAAATACATGTGACATTGTGGATCATATATATATATTAGTGTGTTCCTTTATGTTTTCACAGACATGTGTCATGTCGCGATGGGGGTGGGCATCGCGTTCTTGTCGCAGCGTCTGGAGGCATCACGATTGCTTTTCTGACCATTCTGACTGTTGTCCTTTCTATCAGAACGGCCTTGTCGGGTGTCAGGTGTGTACAGCATTGACGCGACGTGGCAGGTCGTCACATTCTGGTTTTCCCGGTCTTCGAGGTTTGACCGCTTTAGTGTCACACCGGGGTAAGGCGTCGCGACATGGTCGTGACCCACTGAGCGATCGCGACAAGATTGCTGTCGTGCCGGCCCGACCCATCACGTCTCTGGGCCTTTCGGTTCAAAACCGAGGCAGGTGCCCCTTTCCCCTTCTCCCCTTTCCTTTCTTCTTCTTCTCCCTTCTTCTCCCCCTCCTTGCTTATTGGTTCTCCGACGATTCTTGGGAGTTTGGGGCAAGGAGGTGACGCCCCATTCGTGTAGGTGACGTGCTCATGGTGCTTGGAGTGAGGAGGAGGTGGCCATTCCGACGTGAAGGCCCCAACGGGTCGGCTCTACTCCTTGAGGTAGGGACCCTCGTCTCCCACTCATCCTAGCTCCGCTCCTGACCGGTTGACTATTGGTAGTGGTTTCTGTAGCTAGTGTCTCTTGTCCAGGCAGAGTTTGCTCTGTCTGTGTTGCTAGCCGTGTGGTGGTCACGACGTGCAGGTCGTACGGAGGTTCTGACTGTGGTATCTTTTTGTACCATTGCTAGTTAGTTAGCTTTGCTTCCGCACTTTACTGTGTAGCTTAGAATATATAGAACTGCTATCATTTACTTTATTTATATATTCTTTCCCACTTGTTAGAGCCAGTACGAGATTGGTAGTCCCTACTGAGCTTCTGTTGTGAAGCTCATCCTTCCTTTTCCAGGTGAGACTTCTCAGCAGCGGCCGGGTGCACGTTGGGCGGAGGAGGCGGGGCGGTAGTCGTCATCCCCGTAGCTAGCAATGGGTTTTCCCCTTTAGTTGTACTTCACCCTCGGAGTATGCCCCTAAGGGCTCTATCCTTCCCCTTTTTACTTGTATTAGTTGTGTGTTGGGACTGTACCTAGAGCGATACGCTGCGGTCTTGCTCTTCTTTCTACTTCCACGTGTGTGCTCCTAGTTAGTGGGTAACATTCATTTCCTTTACATATTATGTTAGACTTGTGTTATAGCCCTTCCGGATCCCTGGATCCGTGGGCGGCGGCCGCAAAAATCGAGTCCTCGGCTTGGGGCCGAGGGTCGGATTCTCAGGTCATTATAGTTGGTATCAGAGTGAGAGTCTAATAGAACTTGTAGTGGATTTAAACTGCAACAGGAAGTCCCAACAGTAGTTCAAGTACACTGCTAGCCGCCTGAGTTAGTGTCGTTAACCTTGTTGGTTGTGTGTCGTGCAGGATATGGCTCCACGCAGGCGTAGGCAGGCCAGAGAGCTGATGGAGCAGTAGGGTGAGTCGGATATGCCAGCACCAGGCCAGGTCCCAGAGGATGAGTCTGTAGAGGAGTCTGTGGCACAGCCTCAGGAGGCAGCGGTAGTAGCAGCAAATGGTGAGCAGCAGCAGCAGTGGTACCAACCCCCACCACAGCAGTATGCAGATTGGTTCCCTATGGCCGAGCAGTTCCTCAGGGCCATATTCCAAGGGCCATGACAGTCAGGGCAGACGGCAGCGGGAGGTCAGCCGCCAGTACCTCCCCCAGTAGTACTAGAGTAGCAGGCATATCCGCAGGTGGAGCAGCCATCGGTTCAGCAGATGTCGGGTACTGGGAGTACCTTGGTCGGTAGGAGGAGGACGACTGTCACTGAGGACAGGACCGCCCTCTTGGAAAGGTTCCTGCATCTCCGACCACCGACATTCTTCGGAGACTATGACCCAGATAGAGCTGAGAGTTGGACGCATGAGTTGGAGCATACGTTCGAGACCATGGAGTGCGCCGAAGAGGATCAAGTCAGATTGGCAGTGTAGCAGCTCAAGGGGCCAGCCCACGAGTGGTGGAGAGTCCAGAGGCAGACACACTTCCTAGGGCAGCGTTTGGATTAGGTTTCTTGGCAGTGGTTCTTGGACATCTTCCATGGTGAGTACTTTCCTGACTATGCTCGACGTGAGAGACGAGATCAGTTTCACGAGTTGGTTCAGGGTGATCTGACGGTTGCTTAGTATCACCAGAGGTTCGTCAGGTTGTTGAGGCATGTTCCTCATGTCGCCGGCAGTGAGCAAGCTTGTGCAGAGAGGTTTATTGCAGGATTGAGGCCAGATTTGAGGTGGGGCGTGTCTGCTCACATGTGTACCACTTTAGGAGTGGCAGTGGCTAAGACCACCGCCTTGGAGAGAGAGACCTGACAGCCCCAGCAGTAGGGAGGAGCTTCCTAAAGAACCACACCGTACCAGCATCCCGCTGGTAGTCATGGTAGTGCGACTTCTACTTCTTAGGGCTCGGGCAGTTCCGGCAGTTCCAGTTTGCGCTCAAAGTTCAGGCAGATGAACACTCGCGGGGGTGGATGGAGCCGGCAGCAAAAGCACCAATCGATGTTTGCAGAGCAGTCGGTCCAGAAGGGAGCTGAGCAGGGCAGGCAGGAGGCGGTTTGTTACACTTGTGGTTTGCCAGGCCACTTCAGGAGGGATTGCCCGATGGGGCAAGTCCAGCAGCTAGTGCAGTACAGTCAGCAGTTGCCGCAGTACCAGTACCCTCCGCAGCAGTAGGCACCCCATCAGCAGCAACAGGGGCAGTACCTTCAGCAGCCTCAGTAGTTTCAGTAGCATCAGCAACCTCAGCAATTTCAGTCATACCACCAGCAGCAGTAATTTCCACAACACCAGCAGCTGCCACAGTAGCAGCGACCCCAACAAGCGCCGCAGCGTGGGCGTGGTCATGGTCGTGTGATGGCTCTCACCAGGGAGGAGGCCGAGGCGTCGAACCTAGTTATAGATACCTTGCCTATCCTTGGTAGAGCTGCTCGTGTTCTGGTTGATCCCGGTGCTTCTCTTTGTTTCGCTTCTGAGGAGTTTTATGAGTCGCTTGTTCGTCACACACCTAAGAGGAAGTGTTATGTGATGGTTGATCTTCCGTCCGGTGATTACATGCGTTCTTTCGGCTACCTTGAGGGTGTCACAGTTGAGGTCCAGGGACACCAGTTGCTAGCCAAGTTGTGCGCGTTGCAGCTTCATGACTTTGACGTCATCCTTGGTGTAGCACCCCGAAAATTTTAAATACATAAAAATTTGAATAAATGGAAATAAATAATATCCATAATATCGGAGTATTTAAAACATACGTATCATTAACGTATATGCTAAACACATCAAAAAATTCTGTAAAAATTATAAATCAACCCTAAACATTATTACTAAATGTTTCACAAACAAATTTGTGATAATAAAAATCGGATTAGCCAAGTTTAAAGTGTTTTGCGACTTATTATCGTAATTCATGAATAAGTCGAAAAATCATTATCACACGTACCTGGATGAGTCAGAAAATTAAATAAAAATCATATACGGACTTCAAATAATATCCTCTAATGGACCATCAAGAAATTTGGGTCAATAAAAATCATTTGGACTAGGTTTAAGAGTTATTGTGACCGATTATCCAAATTAGGAAACAAGTCGGAAAACCGTTAACACGAAAATACGATGCAACCATAAATTAAATAAAAATGTTGGGGAGACTTCCAACATTATATATTGATGACCCATTATCATAATTGGGCCAATGGACAACAATTGTCCCAAAAATCAAATAAAGCTAGAAAATGCATGGAAATTCGTAACTCTAAATAGGCTGAAATTAGAAAGAGGCAATTTGAGTTGAATTGGGATGCAATCATGCATTCTTGGCAACCCAAATTCGTGCCTAACTATGGTGGGAGGTTTCCTAAAGCCTCACACACTTAAAGGGAGGAAGGAATCCTCAAAAAATAGGAAACTAGCATGTCAAAACCGCAACCTGGCTTTCCTAGTCCCATTAGGACTTATAACTACACCCTAAATCTATAAGAACTCGTCCTTAAACTCTTGGGGAAGGTTTAGCAACAAGTTGGGGTCGTGAGAAGCAAGTTTGGAGCACTGGGGAAGTGGAGAACGGCTGGGGAAGAACGTGGTCTTCCTCAACCTCGCTCTGCATCAACCCAGAAATCTGTAGAGAGTTATTAGCATTCAAAGGTAGGTTTTCTCGGGCCAAACCTTAACATATCCTATACCAATGTGTAGAGCATCAAGTTAGCTTTCGTTTTACACTGGTGTCATCGAATTTAATGAGTATATTTTGAGTTATAAGCGTTTTCCCAAAGTCGCGCACTGTTAGGGATTTTTTCGTTCTTCTTACAATGCACACGATTTGATACCGAATTAGACTAAACTTTCTTCATAAAAATTCTTCTACTTGTAGTCGTGATCATCTTTTATGTTGGACGTTTTATCCAAAAATCTTTCGTTAGAGAGTTATAAGCATGGTAAGAGAGTCACTGCATGATACTGCGATTTCGGGCTGCACTTAGCTTTATGTTCTTCATGTGTTTCTCGGGATTTGAGACCGAATTAGATCAAACCCCCAACATCAAAGTTCTCCTACTTCTCGTCATCTTTCATGTTGAACATTTTGTCTAAATGTCATTCGTTAGAGAGTGATAAGATGGGTAAGTGAATCACTGCATGAGACATGTTTTCAGGTTACACTTGACCTATATGTTTTGTTCTGGGAGGGCCTCTAGTGTCGACACTAGTTGATCTAGTGTCGACACACTGTCCCAAATCAGCCCAAAAGGTGTTCTGGGAAGGCCTCTAGTGTCAACACTAGTTGATCTAGTGTCGACACACTGTCCCAGATTGGCCCAGAAGGTGTTCTGGGAAGGGTCTCTAGTGTCGACACTACCTGATCTAGTGTCGACACTACTTGACCTTTTTGCCTTGTATTTGAAGCACTGTGTCGACACTACCTAATCTTGTGTCAACACCACTTGATCATTTTTTCTTGTATTTAAAGCATTGTGTCGACACTACTTGATCTAGCGTCGACACTACCTGACCAGTTCTGCATTATTTTGCTTTGTGTTTGAAGCATTGTGTCGACACCAGTAAGGGGTGTGTCGACACTACCTTTGCAAAATATTACATGTCTTGGGTCAAATCATTACATGATGTCTACTTAACGGCTTAAAAGTGTTTAACCCATTGAAAAATCCTTAATTATATGAATATTATTCTAATTACTTTCTTAATGATATGATCATACATGAAACTTGTGATTTACTCTTGTTACCATTCTAGCTTGCTTTAAATGATAAATTTTATGTTAAAATCTTGTAAACTCATATGTAGTTAAATGCATTGTTCATTGCAGGCCATCATGTTAAGTGTTTTTCCGAGAGTTTGAGACTGACGGATTGTGAATTGACACGTGTACATCACTACACACTTATACATCTAGGGCGTGCACTTCCTTTCTCTTCTTGTTCTCGTGGGCGTGATTTACAATCTACACTAAAGCCATTAATGTAAAGATTGAACTAAATTATAAATCATACCGTTCTGCTGCCGAATTTATCTCTTGACCACTGTTCTCATGAAATCATGTTCTATTACTTGTTCCCATCATCATCATGAACATGACATTACACATGCTTACTTATTGAAACTCTCATTGGCCATTATTAATGATTGTGGGTATCTACATTTAAAAATTTACATGAGATGCTGACAGGGCACGGCGTGTGTCCAAGGGCTCCAGTCTAACCCCAATGACGGTGAGTCATAAATATACTGTTAACCATGGGGTATAATGATTACTGGCGTTGCATCTGCGCTGGGAGTACTTGCTTGCGTGTTGAATGTTAGATACAGAACCACATACACGTGACCTGTGTGCACTCTTGGTGGATCTTTCCTTGGTGTACATTAGTGTTTACGTGCCTGATTAGTGTTACTTGATCGTGCTTGTGCAATCTTGCTTGCTTGCTTGCGTGATATGGCCATCCTGCATTTATTGCAACTAGTGATATCTTGTTTTTTGAAAACTATTGACATCAAGTGAAATCTTGCGTGCTTGTACAAAGTGATCTATTGCTAGTTCTCTCTTGTTATATCGTTCCAGATCTTATTCTATCATGATCACTCTATCTAGCTTGTTTCATGTATCATGTCTGATGAGTTTTATTCGTACATGCACATCATGACATTCATCATGCTTACCTAGTTCTAAATTGCTAATCACTTATATCATTGCCCGCACATTGAGATGTAAATCCTACTGGGCTAGTTTGCTCATCCCCTACTTTTACCCAATCTAGGTGACTATGACATTCAAGAGGAAGAGCAAGCCGAGGATGGGAATGCGTCCGAGTGATGAGCGTTCCAACTATGAGTCTAGTTATAGTAGATTACTTTGAGCATTAATACAATGTAGTAGGAAGTGAGGAATAAGTGTAATTTTCCCTTTTATTGAGTCTTAGTCCTGTACTAGTTTTCCATTTTGAATATAATTGAATACAATTTTTATTGAGTTCAACAGTTGGGCCCTATTATGACGTTGTGTTGATATACATTTAGTGCGTGCTAGCTAGAGGCTTATTTACCGACTGTTCACATCTCGGAATATCGAATCGAATTATTCGAACTATTATCCGCTGCGTAATTCTCGGGACGTGACACTTGGCATGCATTAGTTGGAGGCTCACTCGGCTGTGGTGGATTGTCAGTGGAAAATCGTGTAGTTTGAGATACCCGGGATGTCCGTTCTTTGCTTCCGAGGTATCCGGTCTACCCGTCGACCTTTTATTTCTTTCTGTAGGAGCTCGTCATTTGATCTGCGATGGTTACGTAGCATATCTTGCTTCTGTTTGTTCTTTGAAGCCTAGCGGGTCGTCAGTTTTTGATATACCTATTATTTGTGAGTTTCTGATGTTTTTCCGGAGGATCTGCCTGGGTTACCGTCTGAGCGGGAGGTAGAGCTCTCCATTGAGCTCTTGCCTGGTACAATGCCTTTGTCTAAGGCAGCATACCGGATGGCTCCGGCTGAGTTGCGCGAGTTGAAGTGCCAGTTGCAGGAGTTGGTTAAGTTGGGTTTCATCCGTCCAAACCGTACGTTGTGGTGCGTGCTAGTGTTGTTCATGAGGAAGAAGGATGGCAGATTGAGATTGTGCATCGATTACAGGTAGTTGAACCAAGTAACAGTGAAGAACAAGTATATGTTGCCTAGGATCGATGATCTATTTGATCAGTTGTAGTCAGCCAAAGTGTTTTTGAAGATTGACTTGAGGTCCGATTACTACCAGTTGAGGATCAGAGAGTCAGATATTGGCCTGATAGCTTTCTGTTCGAGGTATGGTCACTTCGACTTTGTCGTGATGCCGTTTGGGCTTACGAATGTGCCAGCAGCTTTTATGGATTTGATGCACAGAGTGTTCAGTGAGTACCTAGACAGGTTTGTGGTCATCTTTATAGATGACATTTTGGTCTACTCGGCTTCTGAGGAGGAGCACGAGGTGCATCTGAGGATCGTGTTAGAGATGTTGCAGAGTCACCAACTTTATGCCAAGTTTGACAAGTGCGAATTTTGGTTGAGGGAGGTGCACTTTCTCAGACACGTGATCTCAAGTTCAGGTGTGGCAGTGGACCCTGCCAAGGTTGAGGCAGTGTTGTCTTGGGAGCAGCCCACTTCGGTGTTAGAGGTACGCAGCTTTCTGGGTATGGCAGGCTATTACAGGAGGTTTATCTAGGATTTTTCCAAGATTGCAGGGCCGTTGACCAAATTGACTAGGCTTGAGACCAGTTTTGTTTGGATAGAGGACTACAAGCAGAGCTTTCAGGAGCTGAAGAGGAGGTTGACTTCAGTGCCAGTGTTGGTCTTGTCGTCAGGTAGTGGAGGTTTTGTGGTCTACACAGACGCTTCGAGATCAGGTTTGGGTGCAGTGCTGATGCAGCATGGTGGGGTCGTTGCCTATGCTTCTCGGCAGTTGAAGAAACATGAGGAGAACTACCTGACCCATGACATAGAGTTGGCATCCATGGTGTTCGCTCTGAAGTTGTGGAGGCACTATTTGTACGGCGAGGCATTCGAGATCTTCACCGGCCATTAGAGTTTGAAGTACATCTTCACTCAGAAGGATTTGAACTTGAGGCAGTGCAGATGGATAGAGTACTTGAAGGACTACGACCTTACCCTCTCCTATCACTCGGGAAGGGCTAACGTCATGGTAGATGCTTTGAGCAGGAGAGTTCGCTTGAGTTCGTTGATGGTCAGAGAGTGGAGGTTGTTTGAGGACTTGTCTCAGGGAGTTTTCTGCCCTTCGAGGTACAGAGACCGTGCAATGATGACCAGTTTGTCAGTTCGCCGTCAGTATACCGTCAGGTGCTGGAGGCACAGTAAGCAGATACAAAGTTAGAAAATATTTTACAGATGCCAAATGTTAAGCTGGACGAGGACAGTGAGGTCAGATTCAGAGGCAGATTGTATGTTCCCTGTGATGCGTGACAGGCGCTACTGTCGGAGGCACACTGGTTGAGGTATGCTGTTCATCCTGGTTCCACCAATATGTACCATAACCTGAAGAGGTTCTTTTGGTGGCCAGGGATGAAGAGGGGCGTAGCAGAGTTTGTTGCTCATTGCCTTACCTGTCAGTAGGTGAAGGCAGAGCATCGGTACCCTGATGGTGAGCTGCAGCCGTTGCCCATTCCCGAGTGGAAGTGGGACGACATCACCATGGATTTTGTGGTTGGTTTGCCCCGTACTCCGTAGAAACATGATGGTATTTTTGTGATTATGGATCGGTTGACCAAGTCAGCACACTTCCTTCCAGTCAGGATGTCTTGGTCAGTAAACAGGCTTGCCAGATTATATGTAGACCGAGTAGTTCCGTTGTACGGGACCCCAGTTTCCATTGTTTCTGACAGAGATCCGAGGTTCACTTCAGGGTTTTGACGCAGTTTATAGAGAGCCCTTGGCACAGAGTTGAGACTAAGTTTAGTGTACCACCCACAGTCAAACGGTCAGTCAGAGAGGACTATACAGACTCTGGAGGATATGTTGAGAGCTTCTTGCTTGGACTGGGGTGGAACTTGGGAGTCCCACCTTCCGATGGTAGAGTTTGCATACAACAACAGTTATCACTCGAGCATTGGAATGGCACCATACGAGGCTTTGTATAGTCGGCCATGTAGGACACCACTTCACTGGTTCAAAGTGGGTGAGAGGCAGCTTTTGGGACCAAAGATGCTACAGCAGTGTGAAGACACAGTCAATTTAGTCAGGCAGAGGCTTCAAGCAGCACAGAGCAGGCAGAAAAGCTATGCAGATGTTCACAGGAGGCCATTGCAGTTCAGCGTGGGTGACCTTGTGTTCTTGCGAGTCTCACCGGCCAAGGGTGTCATGCGGTTTGGAAAGAAGGGAAAGCTCAGTCTGAGGTATATTGGACATTTCCCTATTACAGAGAGGATCGGCGAGGTCGCATATAGATTGCATCTTCCAGCAGAGTTAGCAGGTGTGCACAAGATTTTTCACGTTTTGCAGCTCAGGAGGTACGTTGCAGATCCGTCGCATGTGTTAGATTACTCGCAGTTAGAGGTTGCACCGGATTTGTTAGTACCAGAGCACCCAGTCAGAGTTGTGGACCGCAGAGTGCAGCAGTTGCGCAGGAGGCAGATTCCGCTGGTCAAGGTTGTTTGGGAGAACCACGTGTGTGGCGAGGCCACTTGGGAGAGCGAGGATGAGATGAGAGAGCATTTCCCTTATTTGTTTGATTGATCGGTATGTTGTTTCTCTTTATGTTGCTTCCTGTTGAAATTGAGTTTTCTTTTGATTTCAAGGATGAAATCCTTTTAAGGGGCGTAGAATGTGAGACCAGGCCCTCTCGAACCCTTAGCCCTGTCCTCAGGGTCACGATGAACCCCTTGGTCGCAACATTGTCGTGCCAGACAAGCCAGTCACGATGCGGTTTTGGTTGCGGCACACCTGGCTGTCGCATTCATGTCGCGACGGGGGTGGGCGTCGTGTCCTTGTCGCGGCGTCTGGAGGCATCGTGATTGGTTTTTTGACCGTTCTGACTGTTGTCCTTTCTGTTAGAACGGCCTTGTCAGGTGTCAGGCGCGTACATCGTTGACGCGACCTGGCAGGCCATCGCGTTCTAGTTTTCCCAATCTTCGAGGTTTGACCGCTTTTAGTATCACGCTGGGGTAAGGCATCGCGACATGGTCGCGACCCGCTAGGCGGTCGCGACAAGGTTGCTGTCGAGCTAGCCTGACCCATTGCGTCTCTGGGCCTGTCGGTTCAAAACTGAGGCAGACGCCCCTTTCCTCTTCTCCCCTTTCCTTTCTTCTTCTTCTCCCTTCTTTTCCCCCTCCGAGCTTCTTGGTTCTCCAGCGATTCTTGGGAGTTTTGGGCGAGGAGGTGACACCCCATTCATGTAGGCGACGTGCTCGTGGTGCTTGGAGCAAGAAGGAGGTGGCCATTCCAACGTGATGGCCCCAATGGGTCGGCTCTACTCCTTGAGGTAGGGACCCTCGTCTCCCACTCGTCCTAGCATGCTCCCCTCCCCTTGAGATTCCTTGTTTCTCCATGGTTTTGGGGTTGTGGGGTGTGTGAGGTCCATGCTCGTGGTGAGTGAGGTTATCCTCGAGCGTAGATTTCCTTGTGATGCTTAAATCGTGAGGCTTGCGGGTGGTTTGTATGTTTATGAGCTTTCCTATGCGTTTGCCATGCTCCCCACCCCCCTGTGGGTGTGTTTGTACCGGTTTTGGGGTGGTCCTTGGGAGGGCTGTCTCGGGACCCCTCTCGACTGAGGTCGCGACCAATTTAGGGGTCGCGATCATGTCGCGACTGGTGAGGCCGTCGCGACATGGTCGCGACCAACCCTGGAGTCGCAATAGTGTCAGATATAGGTAAGATCTTGTGAGGTTCCATTTCTCATGGAGTCTTCACCATTTCCGGTTCTTTCTATACCCGTGGCACCAGTGCTAGTTCCTAGTACGGTCCTACACTAGTCGTTCGTCCGATGCTCGGCACCTGAGGGCTTGTCCCGTGAGAGAGGTTGTTACTGTTTACCTGGGACCCCCGTCCCCGTGCGCCTGTTGAGGGAGTGCTTCGGGCGGCGGGCGTGCTCGAGTCACAGACTCTGGAGCAGAGGGGAAAATGGTGGTTAGGACAGTGGTGTTGAGTCATTTGCAGAGGTCTCTTGATTGGTCTAGGACACCGAGGCCGTTTTGGAGTCTTCCTGGCATAGGCCAGTCGGTCCTTTCCTCACTGCCTCACTCTTTGTGGCCCCGAAACGACCTAGAGAGGCCAGGCGTGGGACGGTAGTCCGGTCAGACTATGGCGGTTACTATTGTGTTACTTGTGCTCCTGCCCCCACTCTGACGAGACGTGGAGGTCTGGACTTGGGTCGAGGGTAAGATGTCAATGGATGCTCCTGACCGGTTAACTAGTGGCAGTGGTTTCTGTAGCTAGTGTCTCTTGTCCAGGCAGGGTTTGCTCTGTCTGTGTTGCCAGCCGTGTGGTGGTCACGACTGCAGGTCGTACGGAGGTTCTAACCGCGGTGTCTTTTCCGTACCGTTGCTAGTTAGTTAGCTTTGCTTCCGCACTTTACTGTGTAGCTTAGAATATATAGAACTGTTGTCATTTACTTTATTTATATATTCTTTCCCACTTGTTAGAGCCAATGAGAGATTGGTAGTCCCTACTGAGCTTCTGTTGTGAAGCTTATCCCTTCCTTTTCCAGGTGAGACTTCTTAGCGGCGGTCGAGTGCACGTCAGGCAGAGGAGGCGGGGCGGTAGTCGTCATCCCCGTAGCTAGCAGTGGGTTTCCCCCCTTCATTGTACTTCACCCTTGGGATATGCCCCTAAGGGCTCTGTCCTTCCCCTTTTTACTTGTACTAGTTGTGTGTGTGTGTTGGGACTGTATCTAGAGCGATATGCTGCGGTCTCGCTCTTCTTTCTGCTTCCGCATGTGTGCTCCTAGTTAGTAGTTGACATTTATTTCCTTTACATATTTTGTTAGACTTGTGTTATAGCCCTTTCGGGTCCCGGATCCATGGGCGGCAACCGCGAAAATCGGGTCCTCGGCTTGGGGCCGAGGGTCAGGTTCTCAGGGTCGTTACACCATGTGTTATGACCACCCTTCTTCCCTCCATTTTGGTTTGGAAAACCTCTTTTAGGTGTGTGGGAATGTGGACTAGGTGCTTGGTGTGTGTGTGTAAAGAGTGAATAGCATGCAAAGCTAAGAAGAAAGAAAGGAAAGAGAAGGAGAAGAGAGAGATGATCCTCGTTTGCAGGCATTGGTGGCTGCTTTGTGGGCTCCTCTAACTTGTGGTGAATCCTCCTGGACGCTCCAAGTGATGAGAGGCAGAGAGGAAGCAAAGGTGGAGGCTCTTAAGGATCAAGATGACTTTTTCTCTCTCTTCTCTCAAGGCATGAAGGCTCTAGCTCGTCCACCATCTTCCCCTTTCTTAGAAGGCTGAGGACCTTCATATATAGGCAGTGGGGGCGGAGCTAGGGAGCATAGGATGCTCAAGTGTGAGAAAACACACTTAAACATGTGGCAATCCAAGTAGAAAGGCTAGGCCAATAGGAGGGGGCCAAGTAGGACTTTTACTGGGTCAAGGGAGTGCCAAGGTGGCCCATTTGTTCGTTGGGAATGGCCCCATGCATTGCATGGCCGAGGTAGGGGCGCAAGTGGGTGAGAATCTCGCCCAGTTCCATAGAATAGGTAATGTAATGCCCCGATGTGGAATATCGGAGCGGAATTACAATTATTTAAAGAGTACATAGCGAGAAATAAATAACAAACCATTTCACAATTGGAATAATATCAATAAACTCCAATTTCATTCATAATTCATCAAACTCCATTACATTCACTAATCAGAGCCTGAAACTATTTCCCAGAGTACTTTACTCAAATTCAAACTATTACATAGCGACTAACTAACTGACTCATAGCTAAACTAACTAACTACTAAGCAGTGGTTGATGATCAGGTCACTCTTGAGCATCATCCTCATTCCCCTCCTCGTGAGTGTGGTAATCACCATCCGACTCACCTGAGACACAAGAAATAATAACGCAGGATGAGCGAATAATACCCAGTAGGACTTAATATCTCATGAGAACAAGCATGCTTTAAATGATTAATGTCTTAAAAGGCAGGATAACTAGAAAGCATAGTCATGTAGAGCAAGGTAACGATAGCAAGAGAACGATAGCACTAGTACATGGAAAATAGCACAGTAAATACGATAAAAGAATGGCCATGTAATGATATAGCACGTGAAGTTGCACAACGGTGCACTAGTAACGATAGCACTTGTATAGATAGCACTTGTATAGATTGCACTTGCATAGATTGCACTTTGATTATCATAGATTAAATCTTGATGGTATAATGGCACTGGATGTATGCCAACATCCTGATCATTTTAACTTCCATGAGCAAATAGCACTTTTCGGGCGCTCCTCCTAGGACCTGATCGGGCCCTATTGCACTGGCATAAGTTATGTTTCTTATCTTAGACAATCATAGGGATGGCCAAATAGAGTACCAAGAATAGATGAGAATAGTAGATGAAGTAGACAAGATTGTAGAGTGAAAGTGAAAAGATGAGAGTACAAGGATAGTAGATGAGACATGGACGTAATTGTAAAACCACGATAAACAATGATAGTCACAGTTGCACAGCACACCATCGTGTACCGGCAGTCTGGTAGAAGTCACCACCGCCCACTAGCCGTGCCAAACACAGACTAGATGGTCTGGCGTAATCACAAGGAAAGAAGGAAGTAACTAAGGCCGTTTGGATCATGCCGATCCCTAAGAGTGTAACGGGTTTTAAGGGTACAACCAGCTCATCGGCTAAGGACGTGCGCCAAAGCCAAGGAGACTTACGGAGGCCTTGACAAGGAGTCTCTGGTCTAGTCAAGAGTATTCCCAATGGAGAGGTGGTCCATGCCAAGAGAAGTGTGTAACGAAACGTTGTCTGTCTTGCCTCGAGTGCTCGAAGGCAGAGGGACGCGATCACGATATACAAATCATGTGATTAATATGAAGACAAGCGTTAATAATTAAATTAAGGGAACTTTATTAATTAATTACACTTAATTACCAGATACATTATTGAGTAAATTAAATAAGGTCTCATTGCAAACATGTATGTTTAGTGTGTGTAAGTGTAAGAAATCATGAGTGCATGAAAGATTGTACACTTGGATTTTAAATAATTTAATTTATATAATTATTGCCCATTATTAATTAATCAGGTCAAAATATTTATAACAATGTTTAATCAAGGCTAAACAAGGATTAAATACTATAAACAACAAGGGCATAAGCAAAATTTTTTGTTCTGGCTGAAATCTTGAAATTGCAGCGGGTTCACCCGTCACGATTCATGTCGCGACGGGAGGCTCGGGCGCGACCCGCTGACCCGGCCGGCCTGGCGCGGGCCAGGAGAGAATCGCGTCGGCGCGGGCCATCGCATTTATAATGCGACAGACCGGCTGGCCGCGACCCTTCTAATATCGCGGCGGGTCGGGCCGCCGCGATTTCAGAAGGGCGGCCCGACCCAGAAAAGGGGTTTTTGCCCTTTTGGGTTCGGTCCTTCCCTCCCATACTTGATACAGGGCTACTCTAAATCCATATAAAAGTGTAGGAAGCTCCAAAAATCATGAAACCCCTTTTATACAAAACTAGACATGTAGATCTATCACTGGGCATGATTAATTAGAAAATCAACATGTATAGGGCATGCTTTAATTAGGTTATTTTTCAGTGACCTAAACAAGCATAGTCAGGGAAATGAATTAATTGGCAATGGCTACATGATGGAAATTGGGGCAAATAGGGGTGTTTGAAAGCTATCATCATGTAGTATTTATGAGAATAATTTCATGGCATGGGGTCGGGTACATGCATGGATTTAAGACAATCATGATGGTTCTGGTACATGATGATGATAGGGATTCAATCATTTAATTCTCCCTCATGGAGGAACGAAAAATAGTGAAACCATAGGGCTTTCAAAGAGGGATGTATGGGGTACCTAGGGTTAAAGTTTCATGATTTGTGCTTGAGAGATTGCCTACCTCTTCTTGTTGATAAGAAAGCTAGGGTTGATGACGAAAAGGAAAAAGAAAGCCCCTTGCTCCAAGCCCTTCCTCTCCTTGCTCCTCGTCCTCAGCCTCCTCTCCTCATCCTCCAAGGTCCCAACAATGAAATGAGACTTGGTTGGGATGAATTAGAGGTGTGTAGGGTTGTTTAAGAGTCCATTCTTTCTAAAACTCTCTCTTTCCTTTAAACTCCGAATTTCCCTATTTCTCTCCTTTATCTACCTAAGAGGGTTGGGAAGAGACTCAATTTCGTGGGTAGAGGGTTAGGGTAAGTCTAGGACTCCTTTTAGGATATATATGGCTTTATTTAATATTTATATTACCTCTTTTATAATTACTATTATTTTTAATATGAATTTTACTTAATTAGCTCCCATCTCATGATGGGCTCTTCACATTTGAGCCCAACTATTAATGCTTGGGCCATAATTACAACCCATTCCTAATTTAGCTAAATGGGTTTTGATTTAATTTCTTTAACTTCAATTTATTCTCTCTTTATTCAAATATAATTATATTGATCACATTTATTTTATTAATATTATTTTATTTGCGATTTAAAAATCAGAGTTGCTACATCCTCCCCCTCTTAAAAAGAATTTTGTCCCAAATTCATATGATCGTAAGAGGAAGAATGACTTACTAAATAATTCTAGGTAATTCCGTCGCATGGTTGCCTCAGGTTCCCATGTGGCTTCTTCAACTTCATGATTCTCCATAGCACCTTTACCACTGTTATGGGTCGGTTCCGAAGCTGCTGTATCTTCTTGTCTAAGATTCTTACCGGCTTCTCTTCATAGGTCATATCCTTGTTTAGAATGATATCGCCGTAGCTGATTACATGCGATGGATCGTACACATACTTCCTCAGCATAGATACATGAAAGACATTGTGTACTGTGGAAAACTGAGGAGGTAATGCCAGACGATACGCCACCTCGCCAACTCTTTCTAGTACCTCGAATGGACCTGTGAATCTTGGCCTTAACTAACCTTTCATCCCAAACCTTTGAAACCCTCGGGTCGGGGATACCTTGAGCAGTACATGATCTCCGGTTTAAAATTCTAAGTCCCTTCTTCTTTTTTCAGCATAGCTCTTTTGCCTGGACTGAGCTATCTTAATCCTGTCCCTGATGATCTGTATATCTCTGCTGGTGTTCTGTACCATATCCGGTCCCAACCATTACTGTTCACCTACCTCATTCCAGTAAACTGGCGATCTGCAACTTCTGTCATACAGTGCTGCAAATGGTGCCATCTTGATGCTGGCCTGGTAGCTGTTATTGTAGGCGAATTCTATTAAGAAAAGTTGTTCATTCCAATACCCCTCAAAATCAATAGTACAGGCTCGTAGCATGTCTTCCATGATCTGATTAGTTCTTTCCGTCTGTCCGTCTGTCTGTGGGTGGAATGTTGTGCTAAAGTTGAGTTTCGTGCCTAAAGCAGTCTGAAGTCCTTTCCAGAATCTAGAGGTGAATCTAGGGTCACGATCTGAGACTATGGACACAGGAACTCCATGTAGTCTTACGATCTCCTTTACATACAATGCTGCAAGAACATCCACACTCCAGGTACTCTTAATTGCTAGAAAGTGTGCAAATTTAGTCAAACGGTCCACTATGACCCAGATAGCATCAAGTCCACCATGAGTTCGGGGTAAACCCATGATGAAATCCATGCCAATACTTTCCCATTTCCATTCTGGTATGTCCAAGGGTCTGAGTACACCCATAGGACGTCGGTGCTCTGCTTTCACCTGCTAACATATGAGGCAGTGCGCAGCATGCTCAGCCACCTCACGCTTCATGTTGGGCCACCAAAATGTCCTTTTCATGTCTTGGTACATCTTGGTTGTGCCTGGGTGAATTGTATACTTAGTCTTGTGGGCTTCATCCATCAACTTTCTCTTCAAACTCTTCATCGTCAGGCATGCATGTCCTGGCTTGGAATAATATTCTCCCATCCTCAGTGATTGAGAAATTAGGTTTGTCTAATATGGTCTCCTTTACTTGGATTAGAAACGGATCATTTGCTTGTTGCTCTCTGATCTCGACAAAGATGTCGGGTTGAGCTCTAAGGTTAGACACCAACATCTGATCACTTCTCTGCTCAATATTTAGATCCAGACTGGCGAACTGTTCTAACAATTGCATCTCACCCATGACTAAACAAGACAAGGACGCCACAGGCTTCCTGCTAAGTGCATCAGCTACTGCATTACCTTTACCAGGGTGATATTGAATATTAAAATCAAAGTCCTTTAAATATTCCAGCCATCTCCTTTGTCACATATTGAGTTCCTTTTGGGAAAATAAGTACTTCAGACTCTTGTGGTCGGAGTAGATAATGAATTGCTCCCCATACAGGTAGTGCCTCCATATCTTAAGTGCAAATACCACAGCAACTAGTTCTAAGTCATGGACGGGATAATTGACTTCATGAGGCTTCAACTGTCTTGATGAATATGCTATCACTTTCTCATTCTGCATTAACACGCAGCCTAAACCGATTCCAGATGCATCAGTGTAGACTGAAATCCTTTGCCCTCTATTGGTAATGCGAGGACAGGTGCAGAGGTCAAGCATTGCTTCAATGTCTGAAAGCTCTTCTTGCATTCCTTGCTCCAGACATAGGGGTTCTCTTTTCGCGTAAGGTGAGTAAGAGGCACAGCTATCTTGGAGAAGTCTTTTATGAACCGTCTGTGGTAGCCAGCCAGTCCAAGAAAGCTTCTAATCTCAATGACGTTGGTCGGTCTCTCCCAGTTTAAGACAGCTTCTACTTTGGAAGGATCGACAACTATACCGTCCTTTGATATGACATGGCCTAGGAATGACACCTCCTCGAGCCAGAATTCACACTTGCTCAATTTGGCGTAGAGTTTGTTGTCGCGCAAGATCTGTAGCGCGATCCTCAGATGCTCCTCATGCTCTTTCTTGGTCTCGGAATATATGAGAATATCATCAATAAATACCATGATGAATTTGTCGAGGTACGGCCGATAAATGTTGTTCATCAATTGCATGAAAGCTGCAGGAGTATTGGTTAGTCCAAAAGACATGACTACAAATTCATAATGACCGTACCTGCTCCTGAAATCTATCTTGTAGATATCTGCATCCTTAATTCTCATTTGATGATATCTCGATCTAAGGTCAATCTTAGAAAAGTACTTGGCTCCTGATATTTGATCAAATAGTTCATCAACACAAGGTAGAGGGTATTTGTTTCTAATAGTCAGATGATTCAACTGCCTGTAGTCAATGCATAGCCTCAGGGATCAATCCTTCTTCTTGACAAACAGCACTGATGCTCCCCAAGGAGAAGTACTTGGTCTGATAAATCCCTTTTCCAGCAGTTCCATCAATTGCTCCTTTAACTCTTTCAATTCAGCAGGAGACATTCTGTAAGGTTGGCGTGACACCGGTGCAGCTCCAGGTGTTAAATCAATTGAGAAATTCACATTTCTTTCAGGTGGAATGCCTGGCAGCTCATCGGGAAACACGTCGGGGTACTCTTGCACTATATGGATGTCTGATATCTTAGATGCTTTCTTTTCAACTATTATTGCGGGAAGAAATGCCACACAACCCTTTCTTATCATGTTCTGAGCCTTAATAGCAGAGATGAGAGACAAATGTCTCTTGTGTCTACGTCCCGTGAAGGTCAGCTTCGGAATTCACTAAAGGAAATTTTCCCTCTTATACAATCTACAATAGTCCCATAGGTGGATAGTCAATCGGCTCCCAAAATGACGTCATAGCCTTCCATGGGCATACAGATCAGATCGGCTCTAAGATTGAGTTCACCAATCTTTACATCAGCTAGTGGAAAGTATTTGTTAATTAAGCTTTCTCTCCCAAAGGGGTAGTGACAGGCAATTCAAATTCCATGGATTTAGGTTTTTCATTTATGTATCAGTAAATGCTTGTGATATGAACGAATGTGTTGCGCCAGTATCAAACAAAACAAAAGCTGACTGAGAGAAAACTGGTAAAGTACCTTCCACAACTCCACCTTCCTCGGTGGTTTCTGCTTCTTGCAGGGCCTGCAGTCGGCCAGGCTTCTTCTGTCCCATGGGACGCTTCTCGTTTTCCTTCAGCAGAGGGCAATCGGGAATACGATGATCTCGACTCCCGCAGCATAGGCATGCGCCTACCCTTCTCCAGCATTCTTCCGCAGTGTGACCTAGCTTGTCACAGTGCTTGCATCTGGGCTTGTTGGGGGTAGTAGGGGCGAAGACTTTGGACTTCCGCTCTTGGCTTGGCCGTCAGTGATGCTTAACGCCCTTTTCTTGCCGTTAGTGGGCTTGCTTGGTGCTCTGGATGTTTGCTCCTTCTTGACCATCGTACCCTTGATGCGCTCGGTGAGATCGATCGCATCCTCCAGCAGTTGTGCTTTCTTGACCATCTTCGGATAAGTCTGAATGTTCAGAGGTGCCAGTTGAGTAATGTATGCGGGCCTAAGCCCATTAAGAAAGTGTTTCGCCTTCATTCTTTTTGTGTCAACAAGATGATTAGCATATCGTGAGAATTGTGCTTCATATTCGGCAACTGTGAGGTTCCTCTGTTTCAATGCAGTAAATTTGGATGCCTTCCTCTCTTGAACTCTTTCCGAAAAGTACTTGGAGTTGATGTGCTCCTTGAATTCATTCCATGTAAACTGTGCATCGGCCCTGGTGGCCTCCACGGACTCCCACCACGCATGGGCGTCCCCTTCAAGCTGGAATGTTGCAAGTAGTAGCTTATCTCCATCCACACATTACATAACGCGGAAAATACACTCAATCTCTTTTAGCCAGTTCTCGGCATCGTCGGGATCAATGGTCCCACTGAAACGAGGCGGATTTAGATTGCGGAAATTTCTATGTAAATCTTCGGCTCCTCGGTTATTATTAGATCCAACATCCTGAAGTAATGCCTGCGTGAGCTGCTGAATAGTGTGTTGTATGTCACGGAGTTGTGCACGCTCTGCTGCCATTGCTATTGTTAAGTTCCTTCAAAATAGAATCTTTTAATGTAAGATAATGAGGTTGCACTAAGTTTGTGCGTGTGTGAGTTTATTTTATCTTATTACCCATGGTTCTACCCATCTCTCACATAGGTATGGAATTAGACTCTAAGTTAAGGCAGGTCAAACCTAGATCATCCTATACTTAAGAATAACCTAGGCTCTGATACCACAAAACTGTAACGCCCCCACGCGGAATATCGGAGCGGAATTACAGTATTTAAATAGTATAGAGCGAGAAATAAATAACAAACCATTTCACAATTGGAATAATATCAAATAAACTCCAATTTCATTTATAATTCATCAAACTCCATTACATTCACTAATCAGAGCCTGAAACTAGGGCCCAAAGTACTTTACTCAAATTCAAACTATTACATAGCGACTAACTAACTGACTCATAGCTAAACTAACTAACTACTAAGCAGTGGTTGACGATCAAGTCACTCTGAGCATCATCCTCATTCCCCTCCTCGTGAGTGTGGTAATCCATCCTACTCACCTGAGACACAAGAAATAATAATGCAGGATGAACGAATAACGTGCAATAGAACTTAATATCTCATGAGAACAAGCATGCTTTAAATGATTAATGTCATAAGAGGTAGGATAACTGGAGAGCATAGTCATGTAAAGCAAGGTAACGATAGCAAGAGAACGATAGCACTAGTACATGGAAAATAGCACAGCAAGTACGATAAAAGAATGGCCATGTAATGATATAACACGTGAAGTTGCACAACGGTGCACTAGTAACGATAGCACTTGTATAGGTAGCACTTGTATAAATTGCACTTGTATAGATTGCACTTTGATTGTCATAGATTAAATATTGATGGTATAATGGCACCCGATGTATGCCAACATCCTGATCATTTTAACTCCCATAGGCAAATAGCACTTTTTGGGCGCTCCACCCAGGACCTGATCAGGTCCTATTGCACTGGCATAAGTTATGTTTCTTATCTTAGACAATCATAGGGATGGCCAAATAGAGTACCAAGAATAGATGAGAATAGTAGATGAAGTAGACGAGATTGTAGAGTGAAAGTGAAAAGATGATAGTACAAGGATAGTAGATGAGACATGGACGTAATCGTAAAACCATGATAAACAATGATAGTCACAGTTGCACAGCACACCATCATGTACCGGCAGTCTGGTAGAAGTCACCACCGCCCACTAGCCGTGCCAAACACAGACTAGATGGTTCAGCATAATCACAAGGCAAGAAGGAAGTAACTAAGGCCGTTTGGATCATGCCGATCCCTAAGGGTGTAACGGGTTTTAAGGGTACAACCAGCTCGTCGGCTAAGAACGTGCACCAAAGCCAAGGAGACTTACGGAGGCCTTCACATGGAGTCCCTGGTCTAGTCAGGAGTATTCCTAATGGAGAGGTGGTCCATGCCAAGAGAAGTATGTAACGAAACATTGTCTGTCTTGCCTCGAGTGCTCGAAGGCAGAGGGACGCGATCACAGTATACAAATCATGTGATTAAAATGAAGACAAGCATTAATAATTAAATTAAGGGAACTTTAGTAATTAATTACACTTAATTACCAGATACATTATTGAGTAAATTAAATAAGGTCTCATTGCAAACATGTATGTTTAGTGTGTGTAAGTGTAAGAAATCATGAGTGCATGAAAGATTGTACACTTGGATTTTAAATAATTAATTTATATAATTATTTCCCATTATTAATTAATCAGTTCGAAATATTTATAACAATGTTTAATCAAGGCTAAACAAGGGTTAAATACTATAAACAGCAAGGGCATAAGCGAAATTTTTTGTTCTGGCTGAAATCTTGAAATTGCAGCGGGTTCACCCGTCGCGATTCATGTCGCGACGGGAGGCTTGAGCGCGACCCGCTGACCCGGCCGGCCTGGCGCAGGTGGGGAGAGAATCGCGTCAGCGTGGGCCATTGCGTTTATAACGCGACAGACCGGCTGGCCGCGACCCTTCTAATATCGCGGCGGGTCGGGCCGCCGTGATTTCAGAAGGGCGGCCCGACCCAAAAAAGCAGTTTTTGCCCTTTTTGGGTTCGGTCCTTCCCTCCCATACTTGATACAGGGCTACTCTAAAATCCATATAAATTGTAGGAAGCTCCAAAATCATGAAACTACTTTTATACGAACTAGACATGTAGATCTATCACTGGGCATGATTAATTAGAAAATAGACACGTATAGGGCATGCTTTAATTAGGTTGCTTTTCAGTTGTAGGATCGAATATAGGATGGACCAGATCTAGAAGGGGGGTTGAATAGATCTAGACCAATTACTGCGGAAGCTTAACCAATTAAAAAATACTTTGAATTAGAGATCAAATCAGAGTTGCAATTCACAGATCTGATGTGTGAGTGTGTGAATTGAGTGAGTAGAGTGTGTGATCAGATCAATCAGTAGTGTGAGCAAAAATCCTATGCATGCATCTAGCGCAGAGTGAAATCAAACCACTGCATAGAAGATTTTTAGGTGGTTCGCAAATCACACCAGTGATTCCTACATCCACCCCTCACACAGTGAGGCTCCACTACTCAACCTGAGTACAACACACACTGGAGCTTGACATCTCCAACACACAACCTCTAGAGCACAACCACTCTAGAAACCTGAGCACACCTGCTCAACCACACACTGAGTGTTCAACTCAATACAACCGAGCACAAGGGCTCACAAACACCAGCTATATCAAAAACAATGAGAATCAGATTCTCTAGCAATTATCTGATCTAGAATGAGTTCGTTCACAGAGACTTGTGCAACAATTCCATGCACAATCTCAAGAATGACTCAGAAGAACAATTTGAACGTTAATACAATTAAGTAGAAAACATGTTCTTCAGAAGAACTCCCTTGGAGATGGCTGAATTGAGGAAATTCTTGAAGCTTGAAGTCACTGGGCGATGCTCTGCAACGGTTGCCTCTGGATCTTCCTTGAATTCTCCTCAATTGCTTGCTTCAACTGGATCTACTCTCTTGGGAAGTGATTTCACCTCTTCTTCAGAGATAAATCTTCACCTTCTTGTGCTTCGCAAGGATGGAGATGAGTCACAGCAGCACCATGGAGAGCAGGAGCGGGAGAGACCTCTTCTTGCCGCCAAAGGCTTTTTCTGGAAGGCTCTTCAGGAGTTCTCTTTTTGGGGGCCGATTAGATAGGTATTTATAGCCCAACATGGCTAAAAGAACCCTTGGAGTGCGTGGGCACATGATCCAAGGTCAATCCAATTGATCCCTAGAAGGCCACGTGTCCAGGTGAAACTTAAGATGAAAAATCAGTCGGAGTGTGTCGACACTATCCTAGAGTGTGTCGACACACTGTCCCAATTTGCATAAAAGGATGTTCTGGAAGATGGCTCTGGTGTCGACACACTCACTGGCTGTGTCAACACACTATCCCAGTCTGGAAAATGGGTCTTCTGGAGACTGGGTCTAGTGTCGACACTGCCTGGGACTGTGTCGACACAGTGAACCCTATCTTCATGAATTTGCTTCAGGGATTGATGCCCAGTGTTGACACCAACAATGGGTGTGTCGACACTACCATGACGAGAAATATATGTCCCTGAAAATTAAACACATGAATCATTAGTACAATGTATTATCATGAATGTATGTGATATAATGTGTTTGGAAACATGCCTTTTGAGCAATTTTATTACATATGTGATGTATTTAACATGTTCCATTCATTAAGCATTAAAATCACAACATGTCATCATCAAAATCATGAGGTGAAATATATTAAATTCACACTCAACCCAACAATCTCCCCCTTTTTTATGATGGCAACATTAAGTCAACATGAAAGTTTGAATTTCAAAGAGATGTGATTTTAAGCCATTCATTCACACACTACACACTGAATGACAATGAACAACATGTTTCAACATTTTCATTCAATTCATCAAGGCCATTGAGCACAATTTAGTAACAATTGACAGTTTTCACAATCAAACACACAATGCTACTAACAACCATGTCATTTCATAAATGGCCAAAAAAACCATACAAAGTTTGATATTTACAAGCATCCATTCACATTCATAGACATTCATTCACTTTCATAACAAAGATATTCCTTCTCCCCCTTTGACATCATCAAAAGACAAGATCCATCAAGAGGATGGAGGAGGAGGAGGAATAGGAAGAAGAATAGACTCTATGTTCTTCAGTCTTGACTCCATGGCAGCTAGGTTGGATCTCAACTGAGTTTGCATTGTAGACAATCTTGTATGCAGCAATTCTTCCAACCTCTGAGAGTTGTCATATATGTTAGCTTGGAATGCAGAAAGATCAGCTGATATTGGTTGAGAGCCTGAAGAGGAGCTGGCAAATCCACCATGTCTGTTGAGAGTCCTGAACTCACTCTTGAGGGCAGACATTTCATGATCTATGTGAGCTGACAGATTCTTCATAACTTCCAAGTCATCCACCATGTGAGCAAAAGAGAGTCTTGTCTTGGATATCTGAGTCACAGCTTCTTGACTGTTGAAGAGATTCTTTTGAGAGTTGGCTAGAATCCCTTCAAGAACCTTCTCAAGCTTGTCCTGATGTTCTTTCAATTGAAGGGAAGCATCACCCAGTGTGCCAATTAGCCTATTGAACCTCTGAGTGGCATGATCAGCTGCCTCCTTTTGCTTTATGAACTGTCCATTCACTGAATTCTCCAATCTTTGAATTCGAAGCTCAAAATTCTCTGACATCTGCTGGATGGAGGAGGTGATGGTGCCAAACTTTTCTTCCAAGAAGGAGTATAGCTTAGGTGGAACAGAAGGTCCACCAGTGGAAGTAGAAGCTGAGCCAGAGTATTGGGGAATGAAAGAAGGAGGTTCCACTTCAGGGATAAGTGGTGAAGAAGCATGAAAAGTAGGTAATTGAGGTATATCTTGAGGTATTGGGGCACCAATCTCAGATGGAGGCTGATCCTCTTGAGCATTCTGAACCTCTTCAACAGGAGGAGGGTCCACTTCCTCAGGTGCAGCTGGGGCTTCAATGATTGGACCTCTTCTAACCTGAGCACCCTCAATTCTAAAACCCATGAATTTTTGCAAATGCTTCAAGCAATAAATGTTGGATTTTGGAATTGTCTGAGCTTGCTCATTATCAAATGACACTCCAAAGTGTTCAAATACTAAAGTGAGATGAGCAGCATAGGGTAGAGATCTATGTAGATCCTTCCTTGTTGTTTCAGACATTATCTGATACATTATCACATGCAAATTGATCTTGATTTTCTTTTTCATGCAGTAGATTATGAATCTCTGAATATCAGTCACTCTATCTCTTCCACCACCTTGAGGTGTGATTATGATTGTGAGAATATGATGAATCAACCTTAAGACAGGTGGGAAGGTGTTTGTGTTAAACCTAGTCACATAGGTATAGACACGCGAATTTTCCCACCGCGGGCAAGTTTTCGAGTTGCACTGTAATGCCCAAAATGTCTCGCTTCTTGCCTTATAAGAGCATTTTCCCCAATATTCCTGAATTTCACCCATTTTTCCTTGGTGCTTCCCCGGGGGGGGGGGTCTGGTCACAAAGGGCACTCAGCGAGGGAATAGCGACGGTCAAATTTCCGTCGCTAATCTGTCACCTATCAGCGACGGATTAGCGATGACAAAATTTCCTGTCGCTGAACCGCCTCTTAATTCGCGTCCATTCCAGTCGCCGCATTTCTTGAAGAACATTGAAAGGCGTCGGGGTATGTGGACGTGATTCATGAGCTATTCCGTCGTTGTTCCGTCGCTAAACCAGTCACTGACCAATTTCTTTATTCGCGTCCGTTCCAGTCGACGCATTTCTTGGAAGAACATTAAAATGACGTCCACTGTACTGGACGCGATTCAGAAAAGTCAAATCAACGTCCCATCGGCTAACAACGCACTCACGAGTCGGTTGCCTCGAAACCATGCGAGTCTTAAACGCGTCCACTATACTGGATGTGATTTTAAGTCGCGCCGGCCTGCCCCGACGCGATTCAAAGAGGCGGTTCAGCGATTCCCCATGCTTAAACCGACCTTCTTAAATGCGGCGGCTGTTCTGGACACGATTTTGACCCAGAACCTTAAATCTCAGCCAGCGCTTCACCCGAAAGAGGGGGATGCTCATTTTGGGTTTGGCCAGAGGGTTTTAGAGAGAGAGAGAGTTTTTAGAGAGAGAAAGAGAGAGATTTTAGAGAGGGAGGGGATTTCAAGCAGCGGAGCCCTGCCGTTTCGCGCTTCGACGTCGTCTGCTTCCTCGTCATCCTCGTCTCCGTCTCTCGCGAGCTCTCCATCGCCGCCATCATCGTCTTCCTCCTCTCGTTTGCCCTCCACAGTGCCGTCACTCCGTCCGGCCTCCTCGGGGAAGCACCCCAGTTTTTCCTTCCTCCGGACCCCACGTGGTCCTTTCCATTTTCTTCATTCGGCCCCTACATTGGCCCCTCTTACTTTTCACATTTGCATGCATGCACACACATCATACCTTTTAGTTAGGGGTTTAAAAGACCACCCAAAAGGTGTGTCCTTTTCTATTTGATGTTCATCATTTCTTTCTTTATTATTTGATACTACACATCGGGCTAATCCCGTTGTCTTCTTTTGTTGTCTTTGTCTTTTCTAGGTACCCGAGCTGAATCTCCTTCGCCGGCCGGCCGGTAGGAGGAGGAGGAAAGAACCCACGCCCACACATCCCGCGATCTACGGGTGAAAGGTGCACATCCTTTCTTCACTCGTTACATTCGGCGCCCACGTGCGTCCCGTTTTTTCTTTGGCGCCCTCATGCATCTGGCGATCACGGTCACGCTTTATTTTTATTGTGTAGGCCCATTTCCTTTTTTGGGGTTTTTAGCGTCTTTTTGGTGTGGACGTCACTATTTTTTGTCCTCCCCGTAAAACGGGAGCCGAAAATAAAGTCTACAGTTTGGCGATCACGGTGGGACGCTCTACATTTCAGCTCGGGTACCTCATTTAAGCACCCACGTGTGCCTTTCCCTTTTGCGCCCCACGTGGCGTTACTTTTTTTGGCACCCACGTGTGCCACTTTGTTTTCGCCCCACGTGGTGTTCTTTTATTGTCTTTATCGTTTCTTTATTTATTTCAGTTCATGTTTATGTATGTTGATTAGCATATAGTTTTAAGTTTCAATTTTCCTTCAATTGGTGAGTGCATGCTTCATTCCATTCTGTGAAATTTTTTCATTCTGGTTTACTGGTTAGAATCGCGGCGGGGACAGCCGACGCGATTCAAAGCCATTTGTTTGTTTTTGTGAAAAATTTTCTGGGGCGGGTTACTGGGTTGAATCGCGTCGGGGACAGTCGACGCGTTTCAGTCCAGCCTTTTTATTTTTCTGAATATTCTCCGGGAAAGGATTTCTGTTGTAATTCGCGTCGATCACAGTCGACGTAATTTAGTGCATGCTAATATTGCGGCGGCTGTATTGGACGCCATTTTGAGACAGAGTCCGGAGGGAGTCGCCTCGGCTCTTACAGCTTTTGCGAGCTGTCAGATCCGCGGCAGATAGAACGGACGCGATTTTTGAATCCGCGCCCACTGCGTTGGATGCGATTTTCATCCTGTTTCAGAAGGCTCATTCAGCTGCCTTTCTTTATATTTGCGGACATTTTGCATCAGTCGGGGGACCTCCTTCCCTCATATTCCTAGGCTCCACACACCCCTTCCGGTGAGGGCAAACTCTCCATTGGGCATTCCGTCCCTTTGGACCAGTGAACCTTCTCCCGGAACCCCGTAAGACTTCGTACCCCGTGGATTCCCTCACGGCGAACCGAGCAGGCGGTACCTCTACCAGTGACCTGGGTTAGATATCCATTTGTTGCGTGGTGAGACTGTGATTCTAGTTATACACCAAAGTACTCTTCATTTACCCAGCTAGAATCTCATCTGGAGAGACACACATGCCTGAATCCATTTAATTAATTGTGTCAACTCCTAAAACAAGCGTGAAGCATTACAACATGTTTTGAACCACATTGATTAAATAATCTTTGTTCAACTTGTCTGCCTGCTTGTTAAGATGGACCAGTATAATCATGATGATCCTAACAATATGGACTATGAGGATTAAGTCCAGTTTTTATCATCTCAATCCCATGTCCGTCCATCTCGCCACCGTGAGGGACGACCGTCTACTTCTTACGGTCATGTGCGCACACCACGCACTGATCATCATGATGTCCCTTCACATCCACCAATTCAAACCCGGCAAGAGCCTATCCCGACTAGGGACCCCACAGTGCAGAATGTCCTGAATGCACTTGATCAGCTCACACCTCAAGAGTTTCTTATGGTTCAATCTTTGCTTGAGGGTGGGGCACCTTCCCCGATTCCTCCTCCTTCTACTAGGCAGCCGCCTATGTATATTCTGGCGACTCCGCCACCTGCTCTTGTATATCCTTCATCATCACGGCACCCCGGCCACTCGCACGTCCATGCTCCGGTCCGTACAGACCGTCCCTCACAGGCCCAGCAGCCTTCCGATTCACTTGAACATGCTCTTCTCCAGAAACTGAACAATCTGGAGAGTCAAATTAACAAGCTTTCCAATCCTAAGGGTAACCCTGTTGCCGCCATGCCGGCTCTCCCCAAAATTTACATTCATCCTTTGGAGATGCCAACGTATCGATTGTACAATGGCACGGGTAATCCCTACATTCATATCAAAGAATTCCTTTATGAGTCTTCCCATTGGCAACGTGATCCCGTCACGTTGGCATATCTTTTTAGAAAATCTCTTGATGGTCCTGCGCTCGAATGGTTCTACTCTCTAGAGCCAAGTGAGGCAGGAGACTTCCGCATTCTCCAGAATAAATTCCTCTAGAAATACAAAGATCACGTCAGTCCCTTTCTTTCTATCACGGATCTCGCATCCGAAATAATGGAGGCTGACGAGGCCTTTGTACAGTTTGCTGACCGTTGGAGGTCGATGGCCATGCGCCTTCAGTATGAGCTCTCGGAGTCAGAGCAAGTCAAAATCATTATTTCCAACTCTACTCCGAGATTCAAGCACATATTGGCCATGAATCACATTACAACAATGGAAGAGCTCTACGAGCGGGGACGTTATATTCAGAGCCATCTAATGGATTCCCCGATCGCAGATCTTTTTCATTTTAGCCAAATTCATCCGAGTCAGAATGAATCAGTGGACGCCATCCACTATCCCCCTCACCACTATACCCCATCCACATCATATGTGCCTCCGCATAATCCACCTATTTACCACGACATGCCGCCACCCAGGCGTCCACTGATTCGTCCTCCTCGGACAACCCATCAACCTCCAACAGGGCCCTACGATGCCCCGATTTATCAAGAAGCTCCGGTGCCCTACGTTGCACCTGCTCTGGCTCCCATGCCGACACCACCACCCCCACAGCCATCTCCTCCACTACCATCACAGCCCGTTGCTCGGTTGAAGTTGCCAGCCGCCAACCACCCCATGAAACCACTTGGTGCTACAATGATGAACCTTCCCAGGTCATCTCTGTACGCCATTTACCTACACCACCCACCATCATCAAACCTACACCTATCAAACCCACTCCCATTACACCCCCATCACACCGATCACTACACCTCCCACACCGCCAACACCCTTGGCAACCACACCCGAGCAACCTCTTGCTGTTATATCCATCACGACTCCACAGTCCATACAGCTTTCCACTACACCCATCATATCCACTCTCGTCCGCCGGAGCAGGCGTAAATTTTCAAGGAGCAAAAAGTCGCGTCAGCAGCAGAAGGAAGTCCCGGGACCGGGCATGCTTTTTAAAATCCCAGAATTTATTCCACGCATGCCAGTCATTGTCAATATGCCGGGCACATTTTCTGAGCCAATTATTCTAGTCCCGGGACCAGGCGTGCTTTTCAAATTTCATGATCAGATCCCCCACATACCGGTCATCGTTCGCATACCGGGCATACTTTCCAAGCCGCAGTCCTCTCTACCAATCATTTCAGTCCTGGGACCGGGCATGCTTTTCCAACATCATGATTTTATCCACCGCATGTCGGTCATTGTTCATACGCCGGGCACACGTCTCGAGCGAAAGTCTTCCACTTCAATTTTGGCCGTCAAGAGGCCTTCTTTCAAAATTTGCCAATCATACCCGTCGCCAGCCGGGTTCATTTTCAAGTACTCATAGGGAATCTCTCCCTCCAGGCTCTCATGGCCCCTCACACTGTTGTTGTGAACCTTCCCACTCCAGTGAAGGGGTTAACTATTCAGATTGTGCTATCGCACTCCAAAGCCAAATTCTTGGCACAATCGATTTCCCAAGGGGTCGTGCCCCTTTCCATATCACATATCATACAATCGCCGGGCACGAGCCCCTCATTGTTGCCTTTAACTCAGCCAGTGGAACTCTCCACCCGTCCATTTAATCATATTTCAAGGGAGTTACCACTGTTGCACCTTTCCGCTCCAGCGAGGGCAACAACCATGCAGATTGTGCACACGCACTTCGAAGCCAAACCATTGGCACAATCTACCACCCAAGGGGCATGCCCCCTCTTATGTCACACGACGCATTCCTTGGGCACAGTCCCTTTATTGTTGCTTCTGACATTGCCGGTGGAACTCCCCACCCTTTCACTGAATTTTATTCCACGGGAGTTATCACTCTTCATCGAAACTTCAACAGAAGTCAACAATTTTCCTTTAATTTTTTAGAGCCGTTCAATTCAAAGGAGAAGAGCACGTCCATCTGCCCGCTGGGCAAGATTTGTGAGGAGATACTTGAGGGTCCCAACGCCGACCCCCAAGTCCAAATCTGATCGCCGGGCACGGCAACAGGCCAGGGGACCTTCACCCCCCTCCTTTTTTGAATCTTCTTTTATATTGCTTAGTACAGACCCGTGGGTTCTCCACATTCCCTCCCCCGGGAGGCTTTTATTTTCATTTATTTTATGATCCCTCAGCGTACACTGGGCATCACGCCCATTTTGTTCATCTAGTGCCCCACGTGGCACATCGTTTCGCGCCCTACGCTGCGCACCTTCCATGTTGGCCCCTAGCGGCCCTTTTGTTTCTTCATGTTATCCGGGTCATCCGGATTTTGTTTCCTGCCCAGGGCATCGCGCCCTCCTCTCCCGCCAAACCCCTCCGGGCCCTCCGGAGTTTCCAAATTCTTTTTCCCGTGTTGACCCCTGTGTTTTTAATCGGGTCCTTCGACCCTTCTCGCATTGTTGTCGGGGCTTTAGCCCCCATGTGTCCTTTTAATTTTGAATAAAAAAATGTAAATCCTTTGTAGACCTCCGAGTCTCGCCCCAACACTGGGCATTCATCCTTTCCGCATCCCTCTCCTCTCCATTTTTTTATCGGGTCTTTCGACCCTTCTCGCATTGTTTTCGGGGATTCAATCCCCATGTATATTCTTATTTCTAAAAAAATATATTATTAAAAAAATGTAATTTCTTCTAGACTTCCGAGTCTTGCCCCAATGCAGGGCATCCGTCCTCCTTTACCCTCCAAAGTCTTACTATATTTCAGCAGTCTAAAATTCAAAAATCCATAAAAAGATGAATATTTCAATATTGCCATGCCATCCCAGCATTTCTGTTATAAAAATTCCACGCCAGGAGTCCAAAATTCCCTCCCAGGTCATTAAAAAGTTTGCCCTTGGCATGGGCACTTGCACACACTTCACGGCGCCCTAAGCCGATTGCTCCCGGTAGACACCGTCACCGTCACAGCCATGCCTGAATGGCACAAAGTCTATTTCTCTCCTCTTATTCGGCCAAAGTATGGGTAGAAGAGGCAGTCTGGGCAAAGCAACCAACCCAAGGCACTCCGTCATAAGAGGATGTCCTCCAAATGGGCAAATCAAAATGACCAATAAAAAAAAAATCCAAGTCCAATGCATGTCAAGAGCGGCAAAGTCCCCGCGGAGATCCAAATGGACCGGGTCGTATGCATGCAAAAATCAAAATCAAATCAATGATAATAGGGCATGGAAAAGAGTGGCAAAGTCCCCGCGGAGATCCAAATGGACCTGGTCGTATGCATGTCCCTACAATCAATGGTCATTCAATCACTCAAAATCCCAAAATAATGATTCAAAAGCCCAAGTGCTTAATGAGACAGAACCTTCTGACGGTTGTGTCAAGGAAGGAAGTCAAACCCAACTCCTCGAATACCCATACCAAGCTTATCTTCAAATATTCTTCCCTTCTCCCTATTTAAGACTTAGGCGCCTTTTTAGGCGTGGCTTTGGCAGTGGCACTGTCAGCCAAGTGCAATTAGCTCGTAGGCACCACGTTAAAATGCACACCCTACTCTGGGCATTCTTTAATGACAAGGGAGGTAGCAAAGGACCCCTTCGCCAGTCAATCTTCATAATTTCAATGCCGCCACGGCATGGCAATGTTTCAAAAAAAAATCAAATATTCTCAAAATCCCATAAAAAATCAAATATTTTCTAAAAATAAAAAAAATCAAATATTTTCCAAAAACTCCAAACAAATTCAAATATTTCCAAAATCTCCACAAAAATCAAATATTCTCAAAATCCCATAAAAATCAAATATTTTCAAATTCCACAAAAATCAAATATTTCCAAAACTCCATAAAAATTCAAATATTTTTAAAATCTCACAAAAATTCAAATATTTTCAAAAACTAACAAAAAAATTCAAATATCTTTCAAAAAATTCAAAAAACAATCTTGATGGTATTGCACAAGATCGAAGCAATCCTTCCAATCATCGGTTCCTCATCTCTTGCACTCCCAACTTTCTTATCCAAGATCACTAATCCTCATGGTTAAACAAACGAATTGAATGAGCCATGCTTGTTTACATGCTTTATCCATTATGCATGCTCCATGCTACGAATGAATGTGTTTTTTGCCATGTTGTTTGTTATCTTGGTTAACGAGTTTTGAGTGCAGGATTCGAGTTGCCTCATCCGGCGCTACATCAGGATGCTGCCTTCACCATCAGTTATCTGCATCTATTATATGTTATACTACTAGAGCACACCAAGGACCTTGTGGCTCTGAGGAATCTGAGATTTGAGTTCCCCTCTATCAAAAACAATGATTATCCCAGTGGATCCTTAGTTGTACGGATAAGCCGTTACGTTTGGCATGTGAGGACGACGGACCCATGCATGAACCCCCGGTCCTGACTCACCAACGTGACAATATTATCCTTGGTTATTTTCTACTCCTTTTAACCTTTTTTCCTTTAGCCCAGCATACATGCATCTTGAAATCACAGTGGAATCCACTCTTGCAAGGCAATCTGAGGCCCATCCACGCCTAAACATTCCAGCAACTTGAAATATTCCATTCCGAGTCAAGTACCCAACTCCTTTTGTTGTCACCTCCGAGCTGATTTCCTTCAGAATCCTTTGTTTGGACTTATCTTTTTATCTTTTATCTTTGCTCCCAGAGATCCACCTGAGGCAGGGCAGACGCCCCCGATGGTGCAACCTAACGGATTGTGTCCTTAGGTACTTTCCCGACGCTCGAAGTTGATCTCCCGTTTTCCCAAGACCCACCTGAGGTAGGGCAGACGCCCCCGATGGTGCAACCTAACGGATTGTGTCCTTAGGCACTTCCCCGACGCTGGAAGTTGGTCTTTTTCTTGCTTTTGTGCCCACGCGCACACCTTTTTCCTTTCCTTGTCCAAACACTTGCTTCTTTTGGTCATCATCCTGGTGATGATTTCCAAGGTTGTTGGAGAAAGACTCTTATCAGGTGGCAGTCGCCCATTGTCACACGTGCCTATTTTTAACCTTAACGTCTACTTTTCAATCTACTTCACTTCACTCCACTGTGCTACGCTACATTTCTTTTCATTACGCTCCATTTCATTTCACTCTATTTCACTTCATTTCACTCCGCTTCATGTCCCTCTGCTCGCTCCCCTGCAAAGCAGATGTCAAGGTTGAGCATCTGTAGACACGCGAATTTTCCCACCGCGGGCAAGTTTTCGAGTTGCACTGTAACGCCCAAAATGTCTCGCTTCTTGCCTTATAAGAATATTTTTCTCAATATTCCTGAATTTCACCCATTTTTCCTTGGTGCTTCCCCCAGAGGGGAGGTCTGGTCACAAAGGGCACTCAGCGAGGGAATAGCGACGGTCAAATTTCCGTCGCTAATCTGTCGCCCATCAGCGACGGATTAGCGATGACAAAATTTTCTGTCGCTGAACCGCCTCTTAATTCGCGTCCGTTCCAGTCACCGCATTTCTTAAAGAACATTGAAAGGCGTCGGGATATGTGGACGCGATTCATGAGCTATTCCGTCGCTATTCCGTCGTTGTTCCGTCGCTAAACCAGTCACTGACCAATTTCTTTATTCGCGTCCGTTCCAGTCGACGCATTTCTTGGAAGAACATTAAAATGACGTCCACTATACTAGACGCAATTCAGAAAAGTCAAATCAACATCCCATCGGCTGACAGCGCACTCACGAGTCGGTTGCCTCGAAACCATGCGAGTCTTAAACGTGTCCACTATACTGGACGCGATTTTATGTCGCGCCGACCTGCCTCGACGCGATTCAAAGAGGTGGTTCAGCGATTCCCCATGCTTAAACCGACCTTCTTAAATGTGGCGGCTGTTCTGGACGCGATTTTGACCCAGAACCTTAAATCTCAGCCAGCGCTTCACCCAAAAGAGGGGGATGCTCATTTTGGGTTTGGCCAGAGGGTTTTAGAGAGAGAGAGAGAGTTTTTATAGAGAGAAAGAGAGAGATTTTAGAGAGGGAGGGGATTTCAAGTAGCGGAGCCCTGCCGTTTCATGCTTCGACGTCGTCTGCTTCCTCGTCATCCTCGTCTCTGTCTCTCGCGAGCTCTCCATCGCCGCCATCGTCGTCTTCCTCCTCTCGTTTGCCCTCCACAGCGCCGTCACGCCGTCCGGCCTCCTCGGGGAAGCACCCCAGTTTTTCCTTCCTCCGGACCCCACATGGTCCTTTCCATTTTCTTCATTCGGCCCCTACGTTGGCCCCTCTTACTTTTCACATTTGCATGCATGCACACACATCATACCTTTTAGTTAAGGGTTTAAAAGACCACCCATAAGGTGTGTCCTTTTCTATTTGATGTTCATCATTTCTTTCTTTATTATTTGATACTACACATCGGGCTAATCCTGTTGTCTTCTTTTGTTGTCTTTGTCTTTTCCAGGTACCCGAGCTGAATCTCCTTCGCCGGCCAGTCGGTGGGAGGAGGAGGAAAGAACCCACGCCCACACATTCCGCGATCTACGGGTGAAAGGTGCACATCCTTTCTTCACTCGTTACATTTGGTGCCCACGTGCATCCCGTTTCTTCTTTGGCGCCCTCGTGCGTCTGGCGATCACGGTCACGCTTTATTTTTATTGTGTAGGCCCGTTTCCTTTTTTGGGGTTTTTAGCATCTTTTTGGTGTGGACGTCACTGTTTTTCGTCCTCCCCGTAAAACGGGAGCCGAAAAATAAAGTCTACAATAGGTCTGCTTAGAATTTGACTCATCAGCAGGGAGACTAGTAAGTAGACTATATGCTTCATGCAGATAAATTCAAAGTCATGATAATTTTCACCCTCATCTGGAACTTTAAATAGTGTAGCAGCCAATTCAGTGGAAAGCAAAATGGAGACTCCTTTGACCTCATACTGATAACCCTCTGGCACTATGCTCAAATTCAGGTAAAACTCTTGTACCAGTCTAGGATAAAATATTCGGAATTTAGAAATGAAAGGCAACCATCCTTGAAAATTGAAGAAATCAGATACTTCAGGAAATACGCTAGCCAAGGCAACGTCATTTAGGTCAACTGCTCTGGGCTTGAGAATAGATTTTCCCTCACTAGCCAGCTTGGATGGAGTAGCCTCAGAAGGCTGAGAGGATCTAGAGGAGTTGGAGGATGATTCCGCAGAGGGTTCAGGAGAAGTGGACAAGATCTTTCTCCTAGGGTTGGCAGACCGCCTCTAAGAAGAACCTCAACTAGAGGAGGGCATCCTACCACTTTTGGATGGTGTAGGAGATAGAGAAGAAGCACCTGGCTGCTCTGCAGGGTCATGGCGGCGTTTGCTTCTTCTTTCAGTGGGAAGCGCATCAACAGCAGCCGCCCTGGCAATTGCCCGAGCCCTGGCGCCTCGACGAGGGGTGTGCTTGGGAGGCATCATCCAGGCAAGAGATGGAAGCAAGAGATGGAGATAGAGATGGCGGAGATAATGAGAGGAGGATGGAGACAGAGATGGCGGGAAGAGGGAAGCAAGGAAGAATTTTCTGCCATTTGCAAGGGCAAATGGCGGCTATGGGTCGACCTGGGGAAGAAAAGGGGCTTTGGGGTAAGATAACCCGCGGGTACAGGTATCCCTAAACTGGTGCCCATTAGAAAGACCCGCCTGGAACCGCCACTGTGTCGACACAAGAGTGGAGCTGTGTCGACCTGGACATAGAGTGTGTCGACACATAAGGAAGACTGTGTCGACCTGACCTGAAGGAACATGATGATATGTGTATGAGAAAAAATTTGTAAATGAAACGAAATCTTTAAAATGATGAAGGATGGATGGAATCAACTTGGCAAGGATGTTTAAGATGCCAAAGAATTCATTTGTCATTTTTTCACAAAAATCCAACAATAATTCAAGTGTTACACAACAACCTACATGATGTAGTCATTAAGTGATGTGACCCACTGAAATGATAGTTTGAGTGATATAGGACATTCAACAGACAATGACAAACTACCATATTCTCCAAATCTAAAGAAATGAAAATGTCTTTTAGATTGAAATCAATTGTGATGAAGGTAAACAACCTTAAGCAAACTGAGGGAAGGCAAAGATGTTTATTTTAAGTAATTCTCCTTGGACACACATTTTTTTAAAAAAAAAATCAAACTATCAAATGTAGTAAATCTTGTTCACTCAAGAACTAATGCTTTTTACACACCATAGTCCCTGGTTACTAAAGATTTGCTCATTATCCAGTTTCAAGGGGCAAATGATAACCTTTTGACGTGAAAATATACGTTTATAAGATGCAAATATTTCCAGTTACTCAGTCATCATCAAAATATATAGACAATCTTTTATTTATTTGTTGAACCCCTTTGAACAGAGATAGCAGAAAATACTTCATGACATACATGGCACTTCATTCATTGTGAAGGTTTGTAGTTTATCAGCATTTGTGCCATTGCTCTATTGAATAATAAATGTAAGGAGAATTTTATAAAATTGAGAGCAATTATATCCCTCATCAGTTGCAGAAGAGGTGTTTAAATTCAAAACACACATGATCCTTCAGTCTTTGAAAGATATTTAAATTTCTGTAGGCTTGAAGAGTATAGTTGAGAGTTGACTGTAAAAATGTAGTAGATCAATCAAAAAGTCATTTTGGAGTTCTTTGACAAACTTAATGAGTATATCATGAATGGAAGTTGTTATAACTCAAGAGGAATCTTGAATTTTGTAAAAGAAAGTGAGTGGTGAATCCTTTAACTCCCCCTGAGATGATGATTCCAGAAATCTTTCATCTAATAAAGAGATTCAAGATTTGTAAAAACTGAAATGAATCTTTTTGAAGAATAAAGACTCCCCCTCAACAATTGCATATTTGATTCTTGATACTTGGCGGAGACATATACTCTCGCATAGTGAAAGTGTCCAGACAAGCAGAACTTGTCCTTCTTCAAATCACCATTTGATATACCAAGAATTTCAATACAATGTGAGATGGAAGAATTTATTTGACAAAAACAAATGGAAATTGGCTTATGATTGATTTGTACATCATGAATCAAGGAAACAAATAAAGGAAGGGAATATTTACATGATGAAACAAAGACTCCCTCAGAAATTGTCTAAGCACTCAACCCAAATAAGGAGAGGTCAAGAAGATTGTGGACATTTGTATAAACCAAGCTCTCTCCTCAAGGATGAAAATCTGCTGTCAGGAAGAGGTTTAGTGAAAATGTCAGCAATTTGTTTTTCAGTTTCAATGAAGAGAAGTTCAAATGATTTCTTTGCTACCTCATCTCTCAAGAAATGATGTCTTATTTCAATGTGCTTTGTGCGAGAGTGCTGAATTGGGTTTTTAGACAGATTGATGGCACTAGTGTTATCACAGAGAATGGGAACACAACCTAACTCTTGGTTATAGTCTAGGAGCTGATGTTTCACCCAAAGAATTTGAGTGCCACAATGACCAGCTGCAACATACTCAGCCTCAGTAGTTTATAGAGCCACTGAGTGTTGCTTTTTAGAAGCCCAAGAAATTAGGCATCCACCTAATATAAACACAAGCCACTTGTGCTCTTTCTATCAAGCTTACAACCAGCATAATCAGCATCACAATAGGCAATCAAATCTATTTACAACCAGCAGGATACCAAATACCAAGATCACATGTTCCAACAAGATATTTGAAAATTCTTTTAACAGCAAGTATGTGACTTTCTTTAGGATTAGCTTGAAACCTTGCACACAAGCATACACTAAATTGTATATCAGTCTAGAAGTAGTGAGATAGAGTAGAGATCCAATCATACCTCTGTATGTCTTTGGGTCTACTGACTTACCAATTGAATCTTCTTCTAGTTTTACATTAACTGCAATGGGTGTGCTTGAGTGCTTGAGGTTCTGGAAGTCAAACCTTTTCAGAAGTTCTTTAACATACTTGGTTTGGCTTATGAAGATCCCCTCACTGGTTTGGTTAACCTGCAGTCCCAAGAAAAATTTTAAGTCTCACATTAAGCTCATTTCAAATTCAGTTTTCATTTGATTTGCAAATTCAGTGCACAGGCTTTTATTTGTGGATCCAAAAATTATGTCATCAACATAAATTTGGACAGTAATTATTTGTTTATTTACAGTTTTTGTGAACAAAGTTTGATCAACATTACCTCTAGAGTATCCTTTTTCCAACAGAAAGGAACTCAATCGATCATACCAAGCTCTTGGAGCTTGCTTAAGACCATATAGAGCCTTATGAAGCTTGAAAACATGATCAGGATATTTTTCATTTTCAAAGCCTGGAGGTTGTTCTACAAAAATATTTTCTTTGATGTATCCATTCAAAAATGCACTTTTGACATCCATTTGGAAAACTTTAAATTTCAATGATGATGCAAAAGCAAGAAATATTCTCACAGCTTCTAGTCTAGCTATAGGGGCATAAGACTCTTCAAAATCAATTCCAAACTCTTGATTGTACCCCTTGGCAACTAGTCTAGCTTTATTCCTTATGACTTGACCATTTTCATTCAATTTATTTCTAAATACCCATCTAGTGCCAATGACAGATTGGTCACTAGGTCTAGGTACTAATTCCCACACGATTTCTATCAAATTGATGAAGTTCATCATGCATTGCATTGATCCAATCTGCACTCATTAGAGCTTCATCAATTGATTTGGATTCAATTTAGGAGATTAGTGCTAGAGGGTCTTCATGGATTGCATTCAAAAAGGATGATCTTGTTCTAACTCTATCATGCACATTGCCAACAACATTCTCAATTGGGTGATCTCTCAAAAATCTGTGTTCAGAAATTACCTGTTGAGGTGCATTTAAATTTGGAACAACATTACCTGATCCACTTGGGGTAGGTGAGTGATTGTTCAAATTTTCATATAAGTCTTCATTCTCCTCAACAGTTGGTGAAGAATTAACAATGAAGTCATCCTCTTCATTATCTTGAGAGTCTCTGCAAGATTTAGAATAGTGAGTTGAAAAGGAATTTTCATCAAAGACTACATGTGGAGATTCTTCAACAGTTCTATTTTTGAGAGAGTAAACTCTAAAAGCACTTGAAATTTCAGAATAGCCAAGAAAGATGGCTTCATGACTTTTAGCATCAAATTTATCAAGATTTTCTTTATTGTTGTTATGTACAAAACATTTACACCCAAAGACTTTGAAATAAGATAAAGTTGGCTTTTTGTTTTTCAACAGTTCATAAGGGGTTTTTCTAATTTTTGGTCTGACCAATGCTCTTTGAGAATGTGATTTAATGTATTTACAGCTTCAGCCCAGAAGGATTTGGCAATTTGCTTTCCAAGAGCATGGATCTAGCCATTTCCACAAGAGTTCTGTTTTTCCTTTCCACAACTCCATTTTGTTTTGGAGTTCTTGGAGAAGAGAATTTGTGGAAAATGTGAAGTTCAGCACATAAATCAGAAAAAGATTTATTTTCAAATTCACCCCCATGATCAGTTAAAATGTTTTTGATTTTATGAGAAAAACCAGTTAAGGCAGTGGTACAGAAATTCCTGAATTCTAGACAAGCATCACTTTTGTGGGATAAAAAGATAACCCATGTAAATCTAGTGAAATCATCAATAATGACAAACCCATATCTTTTGTTGGGCCAAAAAGGTCATATGAAGTAATTCTAGTGGTTTAGATGTGAGTACATCATTGAAGGTTTTAAAAGATTTTCTGTTTATTTTCCTTGGGCACAAATCCCACAAAGTTGATTCTCTACATTTGGAAAAGATTCAGGAAGTCCTTTTAACAAATTTAGCCTTAAAAGTTTGTTTATTGTTTTGAAACTTGCATGACAAGTCTTTTGTGCCAAGTCCATGCAATTTCATCTTTATTTGCAACTAAACAGATATTTTCAGCAAAGTTTTTATCAAGGTTGATCATGTAAACATTATTCTCTCTTTTTCCAAAGAATTTTACTTTGTCAGTTGAGGAGTCAATTATTCTGCAAAAATCTGATTCAAACACAACTTTGTGACCTTTGTCACACAGTTGGCTAATGCTCAGCAAATTGTAGTTCAGACCATCAACTAACAAAACATTTTCAATTGAGTTTGAGGAAGATTGACCAACATTTCCAGATCCAATGATTTTTCCTTTATTTTTACCTCCAAATGTGACAGATCCTCCCTCCTTTTCAGTTAGAAATGAAAATTTTGCTTTGTCTCCAGTCATGTGTCGTGAACACCTACTATCAAGAAACCAAACATTTGAGTTGGGTGCACGACCTTCCTGCAAAATCAAATCAGTGAAGAGAAGATTTTGGTACCCAAAATTGTTGGGACCATCAGTTTGTTTGAACATGGACAACAGATCTTTTCTAATCCAAATCTGATTTGTTTTTTGCTTTTGTTTTGTTTTAGAGGTGTTTTTTGTCTTTTTCATTTTAGTATTTCCTTTTGGAATAAAAACACCTGTGTTCTTTTTCTCATGAGGATGGAGGTTATGCATTTGGACATAATCATTCATTTGTGGAGGTCCAAACCAAGGGTTTTGTTGGTACATTGAGAAATTTGGATAAAAGAATTGAGAATGGTACCAAAAAGGATTATGATACCATTGGTTCCAAGAATTGATCCAATCAGCTTGATGTGTTGTCTTGGATGTCCAAGGTTTGTCATGAATGTTTCCTTTTGTGTTTTTGTTATTTTTCAAGTTTTTATTTGATTTTTTGGTTGACTGGTTGTTGGTTTTTGAACTTGAGCAGGTCGACCTGTCTTTGACTGGTGTCGACTCAGCAGTCACAGTTTTCATCTTTTTGTTGACTTGTGTCGACCTATCAGCCATGTGTGTCGACCTGTTTGGTTTCTTTTGTTCTGGATTTTTATGGTTTTGGATGTGTTGCTTGACACTTGCTTGTTTTTGTTGTTCTCAGGACTAGGATTTTTAACAAATTTTATTAAGGGTGCTTTTGTGGGTTTTTCTTTCCTTTCACCAGATTTGTCTTTGAGGGATTTTTGTGTGTTAAATCCTAGTCCATGTGTTACAGATTTCATTCTTGTTCCTAACAAGGCATCCAGATTGTCTTTTCCTTTTGTAAAAGTTTCAATGACTTGTTCTTTTTCTTTCAGCTGGTTTTCTAAAGTTTTGATTTCATCAACACCTTGTTGTCTTTCTTTTTGTTGCAATTCCAATTTTTTAGACAGTTTTTTAAGGTCATTACTGGCTTTTTGGGATGCAAGTTTGAGCTCATCAATTTCATTTAGAAGGCTTTCCTTTTCTTCATTAAGCTCAGACACTTCATTTTCCAATTCAGAGATTCTTCTGTTTGAGGAATGGTTATGCAAGATGTTTTCAATTTTCTTTTTTAGATGCTTATTTTCTTTTTTTGTTTAGAATATTTTTCAACTAGTTCAGCATAAGCATCTTGCCAATCATCAATTGTATATTCCTCAAAAGTTGTACTTACCTTTCCATCAGTACTGTTAGCCATAAAGCATATCTCTTCACTTTCAGTGCTTGAGGACTTCTCTTCTTCATCCTCACTTGGATCATCATCTGACCAAGTTGCAACCATTGCTTTAGGCTTCTTCAGTTTGTTGATCTTCTTGTACTTGTCCTTCTTGTTCTCAGGACATTCTCCTTTCATGTGTCCTGGTTTTTTGCACCTGTAGCAAATAATAACTTCATCAGTTCTTTAATTTCTATTTGAATTGACATTTGAATAAGAAATATTTCTTTTGCCAGATGGAAAGTTTTTCTTCCCATTGAATTTTCCTTTTCTATATTTTAGAAATTTTCTGAATTGCCTAGTCATGAGGGCAAGTTCATCCTTATTTGACTCAGACTCATCAGAACTTGATTTCTCTTGACTTTTGTCCTTGTTACTTGATGAAGCTTTAAGTGCTACTAGTTTGGTCTGTAAGGAAATGAACGGGGCGCAGCGGAAATGCGATTTCCACAGATAGATATCGTTGCCGGTGGTCGGATCGAACAAAAACGGAGAAACCCGCGCAGGCAGATCTCATCTTTACCTTTGCGGGGTTGCGAAACTCCTGAATCCGGGGAGGAGGTGGCGCAGGAGGCGCCGGTGCTTCAAGCCGTTCAAGTGTCCGGCCTCTAGACGTATCCACGCGAGCTCCGGACGCAGACGGGATCTCCTCGTTCTCCACGCATCTCCCGGATCTCAGCTCCACCATGTGCCAGAGAGAGGAGAGAGAAGGTGGGGGCGCCCTGGGAGAGAGAGAGGAGGGGGCAGCCAGGGTTAAGCCTGGAGCTTGGCCCAGGGTTTAACTCTCAGCGTATATTTATAGACACCGCGGTTTTTCACAAAAACCCAGTCATTGTCTATAAAGAACACCTTGCCCAGTCTGCTCAGAACTCTTATGCGTGTGACCCTCTAGGCCCAACTGCTAGTCCAGTTTTCAGCCCATTAAGCTCAATAACTCTTTATTGACTTATGGTAATTAATTAACATCTCATATTAATTAATTACACAATCAATTATCGTCTCACGATAATTGACCGGCTTCCAATCAAGTTGGGTGCCAAGCAACACCACTTGATCCTGGAAAGCATTGGGGTTCAGCAACCCATTCAAGGAACCTTTTGTATCATCAGTTACCACGTGACTTTAATCCTTCGCTCGTACAATGCTCCCGAGTGCACTTAGGGTATGGTCAACTGTCAAACCCTAATGTGTGTACTCACTTGGTTTAGATGCCGCATAACAATATCAGAAAACTCCTTTTCTGATAAGTAGTCTTGCCCTGGCCAGGGACTATCAGGCATCCTTCGTAGAGCATTCACTCTCCTATTACCGAGAGCGAGCGATCCCATATTGACCACACAATCACCTTCGAAGGTATTCCGCTAGATCCGATCACTTAACTGATTAAGACCTCATGGCTAGAGATCTATAAGTCAAGGTCAAAACCCAGAAGTCCACCAACAAGGTGTCCTTGGTGTCTCAGGTCTAAGGACCAATCACGCCACTGTGACAATGAATCTAGCTGGTTGACAGTAAGGTAATATTACCATCCAGCGATTCATAACGGATCAGTTCAGTGAACTCATTCTCCAATGAGCACCTACAGATTCACCTTAGTGTCTCCACACAAGTGACTATGAGACCAGTCACCCTCATCATATGAGCAGGTGCAACCTGTACTAGTCTAACCGGATATCCGATGTCCTTCTCAAATATCCTCCGACTAGGAACAATTAAGAATATACGTTTAAAGGATATTAATCTCATTGTTATGATCTCATCATAATTAATATCCATTGCGCATATTCATGGACTTCATAATGAAACGATAAACGAATTATACATAATGAATATAAAAGCCTTATTATTATTATCAAAGAACAAGATTGTACAAGTTATGATTGGCTTGAGGACACCCATAACTAACAATCTCCCACTTGGACTAAAGCCAATCACCTTTATGTCTTAAACCCATAGACTCTAGGTGGCGCTCAAACACAATTTGAGACAGAGGCTTTGTCAATGGATCTGCAATGTTGTCGACTGAAGGAACTCTTTCCACCAGTACATCTCCTCTAGTGATTATCTCCCTGATCAGGTGAAATCGCCTCAGAATGTGCTTCGACTTCTGATGAGACCGCGGCTCTTTCGCTTGCGCAATGGCCCCATTGTTGTCACACAGCAATGGGATCGGATCAGAGTCACCTGGTACCACACCAAGGTCGGTGATGAACTTCTTCATCCACACTGCCTCCTTGGCGGCTTCAGCTGCAGCAATGTACTCAGCTTCTGTCGTCGAGTCTGCAGTGGTTTCTTGCTTGGAACTCTTCCAGCTCACTGCACCCCCGTTCAAAGTGAACACAAACCCAGATGTAGACTTGCTATCATCTGGGTCTGACTGGAAACTCGAGTCAGTATATGCCCGAAGTTTCAAGTCCCCTCCTCCATAGACCAGAAATATATCCTTAGTCCTTCTCAAGTACTTAAGGATACATTTCACAGCCATCCAGTGTGTTTCACCTGGATTTGCCTGATATCTGCTCGTAACACTTAGAGCAAATGCCACATCAGGCCTTGTACATAGCATGGCATACATGATAGACCCTATAGCCGAGGCATAGGGGACTCTATCCATGGCTGCCCTCTCTTCAGGAGTCTTAGGAGACTGCTCCTTAGAGAGAATAATCCCATGTCTCATAGGTATGAGACCTCTCTTGGAATTTTCCATGCCAAACCTTTTGACAATGGTATCTATGTACATGGATTGGGTCAAGCCAAGCATCCTCTTAGATCTATCTCTATAGATACGTATTCCTAATACGTAGGATGCTTCTCCCAAATCCTTCATGGAGAAGTTCTTTGACAACCAAACCTTTACTGATGATAGCATCCCTACATCATTCCCAATGAGTAAGATGTCATCAACGTAAAGTACGAGAAAAGTGATAGCACTCCCACTGATTTTCTTATACACACATGGTTCATCTTCATTCTTAATGAAGTCATAAGATTTGATAGCCTCATCAAACCTTATGTTCCAACTACGAGAAGCTTGCTTCAATCCATAGATGGATCTTTGAAGCTTGCATACTTTGTCTGGACACTCATTGGATGTAAAACCCTCAGGTTGTATCATATACACTTCCTCCTCAATGTTTCCATTAAGGAAAGCGGTTTTTACATCCATCTGCCAGATCTCGTAATCAAAGTATGCAGCAATGGCAAGAAGAATTCTGATCGACTTTATCATAGCAACTGGTGAGAAAGTTTCGTCATAGTCAATTCCTTGCCTTTGACGATACCCCTTTGCCACCAACCTTGCCTTATAAGTGTCGATCTGTCCATCTGCACCGATCTTTCTCTTAAAGATCCACTTGCACCCAATAGGTACAATACCTTCGGGCAAGTCTACCAAATTCCAAACTTGGTTGGTGTACATGGACTGCATTAGAATTCATGGCATCTCGCCATTTCCCTGACTGAGGACAATCAACAGCCTCTTGGTAGGTCTTTGGATCATCATCCTCATCATAAGACATGCCTTCACTGATATGTCCAACATATCTTTCAGGCTGTCTAGGTACTCTACCAGACCTACGCTGAATGTGTGTATATTCCTGAACAGGTTCCGGAACCGATGTTTCACCTGGTGGACTTTGCAATTTATGGATCTAGAACCTCTTCTAGATCTACTTTACTCCCACTGTCCTCTTGGGTAAGGTACTCCTCTTCCAAGAAGACAGCTCTCCTGGCGACAAACACTCTTTGTTCACCAGGATGGTAAAAGTAGTACCCAAACGTTTCTTTTGGGTATCCAACAAACCTGCACTTATCGGTTCTGGATTCCAGTTTATCTGGGTCATGTCTCCTCACGTGGGCAGGACAGCCCCAGATTTTAACATGTTTAAAATCAGGCTTTCTACCCTTCCATATCTCATATGGAGTGGAAGACATAGATTTACTTGGAACCCTGTTCAGCAGATATGCCGCTGACTCTAGCGCATATCCCCATAAGGAAACTGGTAACTGTGAACGGCTCATCATGGATCGCACCATGTCCAACAAGGTACGATTTCTCCTTTCCGATACACCATTCATCTGTGGTGTATAGGGAGGAGTCCATTGAGAAAGGATACCATTGTCCTTTAAGAATTGTGTGAACTCTGTACTTAAGTATTCACCTCCTCGGTCTGACCGTAGGATTTTAATACTCTTTCCAGTTTGTTTCTCAACTTCATTCTTAAATTCTTGGAATTTCCCAAAGGCTTCAGATTTGTACTTCATAAGTAAACAAATCCGAACCTTGAGTAGTCATCCATGAATGTAATGAAGTATGAGTAGCCACCCTTGGCTTGGGTAGACATTGGACCACATACATCCGAATGTATTAGTTCCAATATGTCCTTGGCCCTATCTCCATGTCCACTAAATGGAGATTTGGTCAACTTACCCATTAAACAGGATTCACAAGTTGCATATGATTCATAATCAAATGGATCTAAGTATCCATTCTTATGCAACTTTTGAAGCCTATTCTCGCCAATGTGACCAAGCCTACAATGCCATAAGTAGGCAGTGTTCACACTATTCTTACTTCTCTTAGGAGAAACATCAACATGGATATTTTTCATAAGAAACATCAAGTAGATACAAACCATTCAGCAAATTTGCTAAAGCAACTAGTTTATTTCTCAAATAAACTGAACAACTATTGTTCTCAATGCTAAACTTGTATCTAATTCTGTCTAAACAAGAAACAAACTTTCTTTTCCTGAAGCTTCCCCAAGCTTCTGCTTCTCATAAGCCTTCATTGCAAGGTAGTCCTTGCAATTTCTTTTCAGTGTCCTTTTACTTGCAGTGGAAGCACTCGCCCTTTTCTTCTCCTTTGCTTATGTCCTTCTTTTGTTTTTGCTTGGACTGCTTCTTTGTATTGCCTTTCTCAAAGGCTTGCACTGCTCTCCTCTTCTTGTTGGACTTTCCAACCATGAGAACAGTGGGCTTTTCCTTCTTAAGGTTGCCCTCAGCAGTCTTCAGCATGTTGAGCATCTCAGCTAAACTCACCTCAATCTTGTTCATTGTGAAGTTCACAATGAACTGGGAATATGAATCTGGAAGTGACTGGAGAATGAGGTCCATGCTTAGTTCCTTGTCAAGAGGAAAACCAAGCCCTTCGAGCCTCTCAATCCACTCTATCATCTTCAGCACATGAGTTTGTACTGAAGACCCCTCTGCCATGCGAGCTCTGAATAGGGCCTTGGATATCTCATATCTCTCTACCCTGCTCTGCTCTTCAAAGAGCTCCTGCAAGTGCTGCATGATGGATCTAGCATCCATGTTCTCATGCTGCCTTTGCAACTCATTGCTCATTGAGGCAAGCATGTAGCATTGGGCCAGAGTGGAATCCTCCTTCCACTTCGCAAACTCAAGCGTTTCCCCTTCAGGTGCATCAAGGGGTGGTTCAGCTGGGATCTCACCCTCCAGGACATAGGCAATGCGCTCAGACCTGAGGACAATCTTCAGGTTTCTAAGCCAATCCGAGTAGTTCGGGCCTGTCAATCTGTTGGCATCCAGTATGCCACGGAGTGGGTTACCTGACGACATTTTTGCCTATAAAGGAAATGTAAATACAACTAGCAGATGTTCATAATAATAATTAAATCTAGATTAGGACTTTAATCAAGATTAGCTCCCACTATTTTTCGACAGACTGTATAACCCTCAGACATACAGAATGGGAGACGCCGACGGTCTCCTAGTGGGGATCAGAATCTCACAGACTCATAGCATGATCTTGTGGATAGCACAACAAACCATACTATGATCTGAAAGCGGTCAACCCTTAACACTTGCAACTCTTGCAATATCCGATCTTATTTTGGCCCCTGAATTTTAATGACCTTGTGGATAGCACAACAAGTCATTAAATCCAGTCTAAGCAGTACCATCATTACGTAACGAGCATAGATTTGGATGTAGCCCTTATGGATAGCACAACAAAGCTACATCGGTCCTCTACCCCGTTTAAGGCATCATCATGCCATAGTTTTAGTCTGTCATTAGACTTGACAAGCCTTGTGGATAGCACAACAAACTTGCCCGATCTAATGGCAATCCTAAAACTATAATGATGGAGGGCCACGTAATTCATTCTAAATGATTACGCTACGGCTTAAAATTTGAACGAGGAGGGATTTTGACATATTTTATCTTGGTCTCTATATCTGCGTGCTATTGATATATAGAATTTGGAATATCATATATTTAATTATATATATCATAGCACATTCCACACATATCAAATATATGAAGAAATACGATGGATGATCATGGACTTTAACCTAGAGTGGCATTACCAGAGCCAGTTGGTAATCCACAAATATGGTGAACAAATGGCATTCCGCATCTGATGCTTTAGCTTGATGTAACTTTATCTCCATGAAGGTCCTGCATGGTACTCTCCTCCATCTCCGCCAATCCGCTTCTTATAATTACAAGTAATATTTAAATTGGGCTCGCAGGCCCATAAATGTACATCAGATAATAATAAGAAACCTTGAACAAGTCAAGGGGAGTACATAACAGGAGGGAGATAGAATGTACAACTCGGATTTAATAGAGGGAGAGAGGGAGGCACGCAGTCCTCATAAATTACATCATTTGCCATTAACCATAACATTCATCACATGATATCTAAGTCCATGACCATCCATCCACATACATCACATGCATCAACAAGCAATTATCACATAATTACTTCTGAAATATTTTACTTCAAAAATATAATAATTATACTTTGAAAACCATTTAACTAAGCAATTTAGCTAACATGGATATTATCTAATCAACATTAGATAAACGTCGTTCACCGTTACAGCATGAAGTCGCCAAGATGTACAGTTAATTAATTTAAAAATCACATTTCTAAATCAATTAACATGTCTTAATTAGATTAGAGGAAATAACTAAAACGGTTTCAGATTTCCTTTAAACTAATTAAGTAATGGGTCATATATATGAAAAATAATTTACAGAGAGTTAAAACATTTTTAAAACTCTTAAAACTAATTTTCATAATTTTTTGGGATTTTAAAACATTTTTCTAAATTTTTAAACAATTTAAAAACATTAAGAAATGGAAAAATGGGGGGGAAAGGGGGGCGGACCGGTCCGGATCCGGCGCGGGCCGGATCCGGCCGCCCGGGACCCGCGGGGGTCCGCTCGCGACTTACCCACGGGCGGACCTGCGCGCGGCCCACGGGGGACCCGCGCGGGGTCACCCCCGCCGCCCGATAGGGCCCGCGGCGGCTGGGGAAAACCCTAGCCGCCGCCCCCCACCGATGCAGCGCCGGTGGGGCGCGGCCCTGCCGCCCTCCGCGCCGCCTCCGGCAGCCGCGGACGGCGCCGGCGGTGCCGAAGGCCGCCGCCCTCCGCCCCTAAGCACCCAGAAAACCCCGGAAAAGCCCTAAAAATCTTCAAAAACGCCCCATCTTGGACTGTCCAATCTGCACGACGGCGGCATCTTGCAGAGGGTCGTGTGGCCTCCACAGTGGGCCAAACGACGCCACAAAGGGTTCTCCGCGAAGCCCTTGGTACCAGGAACATCTTCCATGTGCCAAGCGGCAAGTGCACATCTCATATGCGACCCACGAACACGTCAAACATGGCGACTCATGCACAACGCGAATCGACGAAAACGCATAAAATAACATACACGAGATGCCGATTCCGAACGTACCAGCAACCTGGCTCTGATACCACTGTAAGGAAATGAACGGGGCGCAGTGGAAATGCGATTTCCACAGATAGATATCGTTTCCGGTGGTCGGATCGAACAAAAACGGAGAAACCCGCGCAGGCAGATCTCATCTTTACCTTTGCGGGGTTGCGAAACTCCCGAATCCGGGAGGAGGTGGCGCAGGAGGCGCCGGTGCTTCAAGCCGTTCAAGTGTCCGGCCTCTAGACGTATCCACGCGAGCTCCGGACGCAGACGGGATCTCCTCGTTCTCCACGCATCTCCCGGATCTCAGCTCCACCATGTGCCAGAGAGAGGAGAGAGAAGGTAGGGGCACCCTGGGAGAGAGAGAGGAGGGGGCGGCCAGGGTTAAGCCTGGAGCTTGGCCCAGGGTTTAACTCTCAGCGTATATTTATAGACACCGCGGTTTTTCACAAAAACCTAGTCATTGTCTATAAAGAACACCTTGCCCAGTCTGCTCAGAACTCTTATGCGTGTGACCCTCTAGGCCCAACTGCTAGTCCAGTTTTCAGCCCATTAAGCTCAATAACTCTTTATTGACATATGGTAATTAATTAACATCTAATATTAATTAATTACACAATCAATTATCGTCTCACAATAATTGACCGGGCTTCCAATCAAGTTGGGTGCCAAGCAACACCACTTGATCTTGGAAAGCATTGGGGTTCAGCAACCCATTCAAGGAACCTTTTGTATCATCAGTGACCACGTGACTTTAATCCTTCGCTCGTACAATGCTCCCAAGTGCACTTAGGGTATGGTCAACTGTCAAACCCTAATGTGTGTACTCACTTGGTTTAGATGCCGCATAACAATATCAGAAACCTCCTTTTCTGATAAGTAGTCTTGTCCTGGCCAGGGACTATCAGGCATCCTTCCGTAGAGCATTCACTCTCCTATTACCGAGAGCGAGCAATCCCATATTGACCACACAATCACCTTCGAAGGTATTCTGCTAGATCCGATCACTTAACTGATTAAGACCTCATGGCTAGAGATCTATAAGTCAAGGTCAAAACCCAGAAGTCCACCAACAAGGTGTCCTTGGTGTCTCAGGTCTAAGGACCAATCACGCCACTGTGACAATGAATCTAGCTGGTTGACAGTAAGGTAATATTACCATCCAGCGATTCATAACAGATCAGTTCAGTGAACTCATTCTCCAATGAGCACCTACAGATTCACCTTAGTGTCTCCACACAAGTGACTATGAGACCAGTCACCCTCATCATATGTGCAGGTGCAACCTGTACTAGTCTAATCGGATATCCGATGTCCTTCTCGAATATCCTCCGACTAGGAACAATTAAGAATATACATTTAAAGGATATTAATCTCATTGTTATGATCTCATCATAATTAATATCCATTGCGCATATTCATGGACTTCATAATAAAATGATAAACGAATTATACATAATGAATATAAAAGCCTTATTATTATTATCAAAGAACAAGATTGTATAAGTTATGATTGGCTTGAGGACACCCATAACTAACATGGTCTTGATTATATGCTCTTCATTTCTTTTCAAGTTTATTTCATATGTCATTAAAGATCCTATGAGTTCATCCAAAGAGATTTTGGATAAATATTTAGAATCTTCAATAACTGTGGCCTTGGTGTGCCAGATAGATGAAAGAGAGCGCAAGATCTTTCTTACCAAATCAGCATCAGTGTAGTCTTTACCTAGAGCCTTCAGTCCGTTGACAATTATCATGAACCTGGCAAACATTTCAGAAATTGACTCATCAGATTTCATCATGAATAATTCATATTCAGAAACAAGTATGTTTGCTTTGGTTTCCTTAACTTGGGATGTTCCCTTATACAGTAATTCAAGTTTATCCCACATCTCCTTAGCAGATTTACACATGGATATCCTTGAATATTCCTTAGGATGGACTGCACATTGAAGCATATTCATGGCACTGTAGTTAAGGGTGGCCCTCCTAATTTGTTCTCTAGTCCAAGTTTCCTCTTCTCCCTGGTTTTCATAAGGACCTACCTCAACTACCCTCCAGATCTCATAATTCTGGGCTCTAAGAAAGACTTGCATGAGATTTTTCCAATAGGAATAATCAGTTCCATTGAAAAATGGTGACCTATTGATGGAATGGCCTTCGGCAATAAAACCTTGAGAATCCATTGAGCAAGATGAAGTGTAGTAATAGAAATACTTAAACAACAAGCAAGTGAGACACAGAGAACAGACAGAAACACTCAAATCAGATCAGATATAGATATGAACCGCTCTGATACCAATTGTAGGATCGAATATAGGATGGACCAGATCTAGAAGGGGGGGGTTGAATAGATCTAGACCAATTACTGTGGAAGCTTAACCAATTAAAAAATACTTTGAATCAGAGATCAAATCAGAGTTGCAATTCACAGATCTGATGTGTGAGTGCGTGAATTGAGTGAGTAGAGTGTGTGATCAGATCAATCAGTAGTGTGAGCGAAAATCCTATGCATGCATCTAGCGCAGAGTGAAATCAAACCACTGCACAGAAGATTTTTAGGTGGTTTGGAAATCACACCAGTGATTCCTACATCCACCCCTCACACAGTGAGGCTCCACTACTCAACCTGAGTGCAACACACACTGGAGCTTGACAACTCCAACACACAACCTCTAGAGCACAACCACTCTAGAAACCTGAGCACACCTGCTCAACCACACACTGAGTGTTCAACTCAATACAACCGAGCACAAGGGCTCACAAACAACCAGTTAGATCAAAAACAATGAGAATCAGATCCTCTAGCAATGATCTGATCTAGAATGAGTTCATTCACAGAGACTTGTGCAACAATTCCATGCACAATCTCAAGAATGACTCAGAAGAACAATTTGAAAGTTAATACAATTAAGTAGAAAACATGTTCTTCAGAAGAACTCCCTTGGAGAAGGCTGAATTGAGGAAATTCTTGAAGCTTGAAGTCACTGGGTGATGCTCTGCAACGGTTGCCTCTGGATCTTCCTTGAATTCTCCTCAATTGCTTGCTTCAACTGGATCTACTCTCTTGGGAAGTGATTTCACCTCTTCTTCAGAGATCAATCTTCACCTTCTTGTGCTTCGCAAGGATGGAGATGAGTCACAGCAGCACCATGGAGAGCAGGAGAGGGAGAGACCTCTTCTTGCTGCCAAAGGCTTTTTCTGGAAGGCTCTTCAGGAGTTCTCTTTCTTGGGGGCCGATTAGATAGGTATTTATAGCTCAACATGGCCAAAATAACCCTTAGAGTGCGTGGGCACATGATCCAAGGTCAATCCAATTGATCCCTAGAAGGCCACGTGTCTAGGTGAAACTTAAGATGAAAAATCAGCCGGAGTGTGTCAACACTATCCCAGAGTGTGTCGACACACTGTCCCAATTTGCACAAAAGGATGTTCTGGGAGATGGCTCTAGTGTCGACACACTCACTGGCTGTGTCGACACACTGTCCCTGTCACGCCCCGACGCGGAATATCGGAGCGCGAAGGCAGTTGCAAGAAAAAGGGTATAGAGCGAGTACTAGACATCAAACCATTGCACATTGAATAATACTAAAGCAAATCTTTCTCATTGATAACTTTTCAAATGTCTAGTTACAACCACTAATATCAGAGCCATTCTATAGGGCCCAATTACATTGCAATAAAAGGAAATAACTAACTACAACTCTAAGATAACATAACGACTCAAGGGTGCTCCTGGCTTCACTCTTGGTCATTCCCTTCCTCGTGAGTGTATGTGTCATCCCTGGTCTCACCTGAGAACACAACATCAAATAACGTAGGGTGAGCGATAACGCCCAATAGGACTTAAATCTCAGGCTCAAGCAGGCTTTAAGTAATTAACGTATTTAATGGCAGAGTATCTAAAGATAGCAGGTACAAGAGAGTCAAAATATAGCAAGAGATAGCACAATAGCACGAGATCGAGTATAGTTTCCAAAAATAGCACAAGTATCGAGTATAGCACGAATAGCAGGATGGCCATAGCACAACTAGCACAAGTATAATAGCACGACGAGTATAGCACTTGTTTGTCATTCTAGACATTGAGAGAGTATAGCACGTTTTGTGTTTTGATTGTCATATAGATAGTCGAGATAGATAGCACTTGAGTGTAATGCCAAACACTCTGATCATTTAACTCCCATGGGCACTAGCACTTTCGGGCGCACATCCCAGGACCAGATCGGGCCCTTTATTATATTGCCAGGCATTGGTTATATGGTTTATCTTTAGACAATCAGTCAATGGCCAATATAGAGTACCAAGAAGTGGATGAGAGCACTAGATGAATAGACGAGATAGTAGAGTGAACGTGAATAGACGAGCGAATAGAGTATAGATGAGAACTAATGGACATTGTATGTAACACGTCGAGTAAACAGGCGATAGTAACAGTTGCACAACACTCGCACGTGGTGTTGGCAATCAGGTGGAACTCACGATCTTTCCGCTGGCCATGTTATGCACAAGTCCAGAGGTCCGACGTGATTCAAGGTAAGAGCGAACTTCTAATAGCCGTTTGGATCATATCGATCCCTAAAGGTGTAATGGGCGTTAGGGTACAACCGGCTCGTCGACCATGTGGGAATCCATGATCAGAGGAGACTTACGGAGGCCTTGTGCAAGGGTTCACTAGTCCGGCCAGAAGGAATATCCGACGGAGAGTTCACCACAAGCCAAGAAAAGTGTGTATATAAAATAGGTGCTCGACGTTCTAGAGGAATTCTAGGACAGTGGAGCGTCGATATCGGTATATAAACAACGCGAGAAACAAATACAAGTCCTTTTAAAATAGGGCAATTAATGTACTTTATTTCAATAAATTACCAGATACATTATGAGATATTTTCTGCAAGATTTCAGCCATAAATGGATGGTTCATGTGTATGCAGGTGCAAGAGAAATCATAGATAGAAATAAGTCGTGAAGATGTATTTAAAATTATTCGATATTGCTCCATTTTTAAGTAAGGTTTTTACTGGGGGTATAACTGTAAAAAGGCGTAAGGATTATTTAGAAAGTGATAGAAATATTTTATGGGTTTTTCACCAAAATTCCTGTGAAGGCGACGTACCCCTGTACGGGTCGCGACATGGCTTGCAGATCGGGTTCTGAGAACGCGACGGCTCACCTGTCGCCTTCTTGGTCGCGACAGGTAGGCTGTCACAATCGTAGCCCAGAAAGCGACATATTGAGGCGTCGCCTTCTGGTTGTCTGTGCCTGACTCTGACAGGAGTTAGACCAGACATTGGATTGCGGACCAGGGATATCAATTTTTGATATAGAGTTGTTCAAAAAATCATAACTAATTATATATGCTATGAAAAATCATGAAATTAGTGGCAAATGAAACTAGACATGCGAGAGTACTTCCAGTAAATAGGGATTCGAGAGAGAGCATGGTTTGAACATGGTTTGAGAACGAACAAGAACGAGTAACATAGAACATGACACAGGGAGCAAGATGGATTTAATTCGAGTAACATGCTCAACAGAAATTAGGGCTTTCAAGGTCAAAAGATCCCTAACAAGATCAAGTATTTACAATAAAAATTTCATAGCATGGGATCAAGTATACAAGGAGATATGGATTTAACATGATGTCTCGGGGTTATCATGTTTGCAGAACTTCAAAAATTAAGAACAAAAGATAGGATGGATGGAAAAATATGAAACTTGGGGGTTTCGTTCAAGAAGGTAGGAAGAACCTACAGACGAAATTTCAAAATTTTATCTTGTGAGAATGCCTACATTTGTATTTATTTGTCTTCTAGGGTTGAAACTCCCAAAAACGAGGAAGAAGCTTCAAGAACACCTTCTTCCCACGAGATCCTCTCCTCCTTGACCTCTTCCCCATGTCTAGCAACCTTTGGCAACGAGCTAGGGTCGGCCAAGAGGGTTTATGAGGTGTATTTATGCATGCATGAATTCCTATTCCTATTTCTACTCTAATTCCTCTAAATTTCGAGATTTCCTAACTCTAACCTTCCTTCCTTGCTTTCCAATCCCTATTTAGACTTGGATGAGATCTAAATTCGTGCTAAATCATATAGGGTAGGTTTAGGAATCCTATTATGACTCAAACTAGCTATTTAATGTATTAAATAACTCTTTTCTATTTAAGTAATATTTTAGTTACGAATTTAGGGTATTTTCTTATTATTCCCCTTTTATAAATTCTTATTTTGGCCCACTAATTTCTAATGGGTCCATTTAATAAAGCCCATTACTTGTTTTCATTTAATGGGTTTTGTTAAATGCTCTTTTCATTTAATATCCCTTTTTCTAAGTTTTTTTAATTTATTATTTAAATTTTTATTTTTCTCAAAAATTCAGGTTGCTACAGTCCCAGTCTGGCAAATGGGTCTTCTGGAGACTGGGTCTAGTGTCGACACTACCTGGAACTGTGTCGACACAGTGAACCCTGTCTTCATGAATTTGCTTCAGGGATTGATGCCCAGTGTCGACACCAACAATGGGTGTGTCGACACTACCATGACAAGAAATATATGTCCCTGAAAATTAAACACATAAATCATTAGTACAATGTATTATCATGAATGTATGTGATATAATGTGTTTGGAAACATGCCTTTTGAGCAATGTTATTACATATGTGATGTATTTAACACGTTCCATTCATTAAGCATTAAAATCACAACATGTCATCATCAAAATCATGAGGTGAAATATATTAAATTCACACTCAACCCAACATCAGTGACCTAAACAAGCACAGTCAGGGAAAACGAATTAATTGGCAATGGCTACATGATGGAAATTAGGGCAAATAGGGGCGTTTGAAAGCTATCATCATGTAGTATTTATGAGAATAATTTCATGACATGGGGTCAGGTACATGTATGGATTTAAGACAATCATGATGGTTCGGGTACATGATGATTACAGGGATTCAATCATTTAATTCTCCCTCATGGAGGAACAAAAAATAGTGAAACCATAGGGCTTTCAAAGAGGGATGCATGGGCTACCTAGGGTTAAAGCTTCACGATTTGTGCTTGAGAGATTGCCTACCTCTTCTTGTTGATAAGAAACCTAGGGTTGATGACAAAAAGGAAGAAAAAAGCCCCTTGCTCCAAGCCCTTCCTCTCCTTGCTCCTCATCCTCAGCCTCCTCTCCTTGTCCTCCAAGGTCCCAGCAACGAAATGAGACTTGGTTAGGACGAATTAGAGGTGTATAGGGTTGTTTAAGAGTCCATTCTTTCTAAAACTCCCTCTTTCCTTTAAACTCTGAATTTCCCTATTTCTCTCCTTTATCTACCTAATAGGGTTGGGAAGAGACCCAATTTCGTGGGTAGAGGGTTAGGGTAAGTCTAGGACTCCTTTTTAGGATATATATGGCTTATTTAATATTTATCTTCCCTCTTTTACTAATTACTATTATTTTTAATATGAATTTTACTTAATTAGCTCCCATCTCATGATGGGCTCTTCACATTTGGGCCCAGCTATTAATACTTGGGCCATAATTACAACTCATTCCTAATTTAGCTAAATGGGTTTTGATTTAATTCCTTTAACTTCAATTTATTCTCTCTTTATTCAAATATAATTCTATTGATCACATTTATTAAATTAAATATTTATTTTATTTGTGATTTAAAAATCAGAGTTGCTACAGGTAAACCTAAGTTGACGTCAATCGATGTTGCCGCCAACCCCATGCAGACGTCAACCTATGTGGACGTCAACCTGAGTAGACGTCTAGGGTGTGTGCCATCAACCTGGAGTAAACGACAATCGATGTTGACGTTAACATGGAATCCGAGGTGAGTCAACAAGTAGTCAAACAAGTCTTATTAGGCCATAGACCATGCGGGGATGGGCCAAATCTCACGTCTATACCTATGAGCATCCCTAGCACCGGTAGTCATTAGGAGAGTTTTAGGGGATAGAATTTAAAGAGAGGTGTGTTCTATATGTGTTTGTTCGTATTCTTAGTGTAGATCTCTCTTGTTTATAGTTTATAGAGAGTTGTGGCTATCTATAAGAGCTTGAATAGGTAATTTTTGTTTGGAAGTTAATGGATAAGTGGTAGTTGTTAATTAAAACACTTGTAGAGATGTGGGTCGCACTATATAAGAGTGGATATTTCTTATGCGTTGACTTGTACTCTGCTGAATGTGGCTTAATGTCAAAGTATGTGCTGAATGTTTGTTTGCCATTGTAAAGGTAATAGTTGCGAACCATTGATTTATGCTAATGGTTGATATTTGAAAGAATTTAATTGTTGATGATGTCAATTATTATTGCTGGCAACATATATGTTGGGTTCTCATATTGAAGAATGTTGGGTTACAACAAGTGCTTAAATGTTTTTGATGATGAGCAATACTAATTGATGTTATGTGAAATGTTCACAAATGGTATGTTTATTTTTGATGATGAACATTTCATGAACAAGACAAAATTGATGTGTTATAAATGTGTGAAACATGATGAGAATGACAATTGGATGCAAATGAAACACATGTTTTATATGTTCATTATATCTCACTAATTATGTCTTTTAATGTAGGTGTGAATGTACACAAGACAAAGCCCAAAATCCAAGTGCAAAAGAACAAGACAAGTTGCTGAAATAGTGCACCTGTCAACAGATGACAGTGCATCTGTCAACAGATGAATAGTGCATCTGTCGACAGATGATTTTCGCCTGTCGACAGATCCACTCAGAAATCTATTCCCGGAAACCCAGACTTCAGGTCTTTGCAAACCTGTCAGCATCTGTCGACAGCAGCAAGTCGTCTGTCGACAAACGGAGTTTTTGGAAGATCTAATGGCCAGGATATGATCTATATTTGGGTGATCCCTTTTAGCACGACTCTCCATGTTTGAACACCCTTATATAAGGATCATATGAGGCTATTTTCGCAGCAAGAAGCCACCATACCAAAACCCTAAGCAAAGGTCAAGAGAAGAGCTTCTTCCTGCTGCCCTGCTTCATCTCTCTGCCCAGAACAAAGAAGAACAACCTTCCAAGCGGAGTTGAAGCCGGTTCGTCTTCAAGTCAAGCTTCTCCATCATCACGTGGTCTTCAAAGACGTGAAGCTTGAAGTCTTCTAGACGACTACCACGAAGAGTTCTCATCTGGATTTGTTCTATATCTTAGAACTCTTCCTCTTCCATACTTTTCACCAATCTCTGTGTGTGTGTATTGATTGGATATCAGTGCGTGGATTTTGTGGAAGTGTGTGGTTTGTGATCTGTACAAGGGTTGCGTATAGATCATAGTGTGTGTGGTAGTGGTTCAAGCGTTCCTTGTGCTTGATCCCCGTGTGGATTGTTGTTCTGATTGTGTGTTTGCATCAGACAACGTGCGTGTGGTGTGTTGGTCAGATCAAGGCTAGAGGATCTGATCTTTTGTGGACTTGATCTAGCGTGTGTGTGTGTGGTTGAGCCGGTGTGCTCGTGTGTGTGTTGTACTCAGTTCTTGAGTAGTGTGTCCTCACTGTGTGGGGGGTGGACGTAGGAGTCTCGTGGTGTGATCTCCGAACCACCTAAAAATCCCTTGTGCACTGTGGTTTGATTTGTGGTTTGCATTGTATTGCGCTAGATGCATGCATAGGGATTTCGTTTACACACTACTTGTTGATTTGTTCACACACGTTGCATCAGATCAAAGGGGTTTTAATTGAGTAGATCTTTTAATCCGAAGTAATTTTTAAATATCTTAAGTTTCCGCTGCAAATCTATTCAACCCCCCCTTCTAGCTTTGCCATAACCGAATATCCGATCCTAACAATTGGTATCAGAGCAGGTTCTCTGTTCATCGGTTGTGTTTAGGAGATCTATCTTTGTGTGCTTTACCGCTCTGATTCCTAACAATATCTTGCTTTGTTGAGTGGGTTTAAATCTGATTCTGATCTGACTTGATTTGATTGAACTAATTGATTGCCTTTTGATCTCACTCAATATTTTGTTGATTGGTCTAATCATCTAAAACATATTCAGAAATATGGCTAAGTTCTCAAGCATCATAAATAGACCTATGATAATTGAGTTTGATGACAAGGTTGATGAAATGCAGGTCTCCTCTATGAAAACATGCAAGTCTAGAAAGGGAACGGAAGAAAAATGCTACATGGCTCATGGCAGCTCAAGAGGCTCTTCCCGTTCAGACGAATCTGAAGGATCACATCTGTCAGAGAAGTCAAGATACTCTCAAAGGTCAGGTAAATCCAATTCAGATCCATTTGATACATCAATATCAAATTCTGATTCAGAGGATGATATATCCTATAACGAATTGATAGAATGCTATGAGCACTTGTCCAATCAATTTAAGAAGGTAAAAACTCAAAACAAGAAGCTAAAAGAAAAATTGGATAAGAATGAAATGAGAATTGATAATGCTCAAGCATTCTATGAAGAAAATGAAAAATTGAAAATGGAGAATGAAAAATTGGAAAATGAAGTCAAAAGCTATGAAATCAAGTTTTCTAAGTTGAAAGAAGATCATGATCAGGTTGAATCTGAAAATGTTGATTTGAAAAATGAAAATGAAAAATTGATTGATCATAATGAGAATCTCAAATTTGATAATGATCAATTGAACAAACAAATCTCCAACATGGCTCATGATCACCAAATAAAAGAAAAATGCAATCAACTGTTTGAGGAGAATAATCATCTGAAAAAGAAGATTGAAGGCTTGTATCATAACAGACCATTAAATGATGAATGGAACAATGCTAAGCAGAAAATTGCTGACTTGGAAAATCAAATTTTCAAAGTGAAATTGAAAAGAACAAAATGAAAAATGGTTTGGATGTCATGCTAAACAAGCTTCAAACTTCAGAAAAAGAAGTTGTTGCATTAAAAACTGAAAAACAAGGTTCAAAATGAATTGAAAAACACAAGTCTTGCTTCTGTGAAAAATAAGAAAAATGTTCAAAAACAAAATAAAAATTTGAACAAAAATGCAGTAGTTAGAAAGAATGTTGTTACAACTGAAAATCCAAAAAGGAAGTGAAAAAGAAAGCAGGATTGTACAAGGTTTCAACTCCTCCAACAGCTCAAAAAGCTTCAAGGCAATCTCCAACTCCACATCATGCCAAGAGATACCAAAGGGTACCACCTCCTTCTTCTCAACCTAAGGGTGATCAAAGGTACTCTAAAGGATCTCAGAGATTCCAGCAAATGCAATCACACTATGGTAAGCTCCAGGTAAATGCTCAACCCGTTTGCTACAAATGCAATAAACTTGGTCATCTTGCTAAATTCTACTGGAAGAAAAATCAACACTCTCATAAAAATCATAATGTTGTGCATGCTTCAAAGCTCCATAATAATCCATGTGTTCATACACACAAGGATAAACATGTTCATAAAGATCAGAAATTTCATGTATCTATGAACAGGAAAACTGCACAAAACAACAGAAATCCAAAAATCAAATCACTTTGGATTTTGAAATCTTTGTTATATCCTAACATTAATGTCGTTGCAGGACCCAAGCAAGTGTGGGTCCCAAAACAAGCTTGATCAACAATCTGAGATGTCTTGCAGCCAAAAATTAAAAATGGATTCATGCCATTGGCTGTGCAAGGCAAGAAATGATGGAGAACAAAGGTAAAAAAAATTTTTACTGAGATTGAAGACTGTTCAGGTAAAATCTCTTTATCACCTCATATTTGAACTGCTGAAATTGAAATGGATTCTTACTTTTATCTGAGCAATGCAAAATGTGCCTTAATGCTACCCCACATGACAATGCCTCTTAGCAATTGGAATCATGCCATCTTGCTTGCATAATTGTGCACATGACCTCTTGGTATATCAAATGATGACATGTGGAAAAACAAGTTATGCTTGTTTGGAAACTATCATTATGCGTGAGTAAAATACTCCGCCAAGTACCAAAAGTCATGTAATGCATAAGGCTAGTTGTGTGCTTAATAACGTGTGAATTGCTTGATACATTTTCTATGCATGTGTTATGGGGGAGTAAGTTTGAAAATGCTCATGAATGCTCATGAAATTTGTATGCAACTGCTTGTGATGAATGTGTAAATCATGATTGAATTGCTTGAATGTTATCTCATCACATGCACACATTATGGGGGAGTAAGTTAAGGCTAGGTGAGTGAAATTCATAAGGGATACCCTTCATTTTTAATGTGTATTTAACCCTCAATCTTATGGTTCAAATTACTCTCAATTCAAAGCCTTAAATCTGATGTTTCAAAGCCCCTGTCGACAGCCCCAAACAGTCTGTCGACAGATATGACTTCACAGAAACCAGTTTTTGAACTCTGAGTGTTTCTGTCGACAGACGAATTCCATCTGTCGACAGCCAAGCACAGTTCTTGACCTCCCAGAACCATGTCTTTCAGGCCTGTGTGCATCTGTCGACAGGCACACTCTTGCTGTCGACAGATACACATTTTCTGTAAATTCTTCATCCTTCTTCATAATTTCTTCATGAGTATGTTCATATCATTGATGCAAGGGGAGAATTGGGTATAAATATTCATTATAACCTTTCATCCTCACATAATATCAAAGACATATGGTTAATCACAATGATTTTGAAATAATATTTTGTGATTGAGTCTAGGTTGTATCATCTAGAAAACATTGAACAAATCTAATGATTTTAACCTAACTCACTTGAATAACTCCCTTGTGGATGATCATGTTCCTATATGGATTGACAAGTAAGAAGGTTTTTGAACTTAATGTCTCTACATTGGCCTTTGACCTTAATAAACCTTTTGAACTTGATTTTCCAACTTAAAAAAAAAAAGAGAAAAGCTACCTATTTCTAAAGTCAAAAATTAAAAAAAAAACAAATATGTGAATTGGGACAAAGGCAGAGCAATGATGAGTATCACTGAGTAACCGGGGACACGGGCATCACAAATGTCTGTCTTCGCGTCAAAAAGTCCTTTCATTATCTCTGCATAATGGTATGATGGTCACTCACACTGAGTAACTGGGGGTACGGGCATCCCAAATGTCTACCTTCACGTCAAAAGGTAAAAGTGATCCTAATTACCACTTAAATTGTTCAAACGTTCGAAATAGAGTGGAGCCTCCAAGATTTAAATCAAGGGCAATGGGTTGTCTATTGTCAATTGTTCATGTAGACATTGCCTTCATTTACCAACTGAACATCACCCACTAAGGTATATGATTTTCTTCAATGGTTTTATTCAAAAGGGTTATCTCATTTTCATGTGTTTTTGAACGATGTATTCTAAATGCTATAACTTGAGATTCCCGGAGTATTATCTCTTAACCATTGTAGAATTTTTATGTGTCTTAATACTAGTGTTTATGACATTTTGTAGTGGGTATCAACCTATTCTCAACCTTGCAATCTCATTTGAACACTCATTCCCCACTCATATCTTTCACAATTCAATTATGTGGTCACACAATTCTTTCCTTCATTCTTTTACTTGTGTGCACTCATTATCTTTTTGAATGTTGTCAAAAGGGGGAGAAACATCAATTGTGCATAAATTGAAAATTTTGTCATCATCAAAAAGGGGGAGAATGTTGGGTTCTCATATTGGAGAATGTTGGGTTACAACAAGTGCTTAAATGTTTTTGATGATGAGCAATACTAATTGATGTTATGTGAAATGTTCACAAATGGTATGTTTGTTTTTGATGATGAACATTTCATGAACAAGACAAAATTGATGTGTTATGAATGTGTGAAACATGATGAGAATGACAATTGGATGCAAATGAAACACATGTTTTATATGTTCATTATATCTCACTAATTATGTCTTTTAATGTAGGTGTGAATGTACACAAGACAAAGCCCAAAATCCAAGTGCAAAAGAACAAGACAAGTTGCTGAAATAGTGCACCTGTCAACAGATGACAGTGCATCTGTCAACAGATGAATAGTGCATCTGTCGACAGATGATTTTCGCCTGTCGACAGATCCACTCAGAAATCTATTCCCGGAAACCCAGACTTCAGGTTTTTGCAAACCTGTCAGCATCTGTCGACAGCAGCAAGTCGTCTGTCGACAGACGGAGTTTTTGGAAGATCTAATGGCCAGGATATGATCTATATTTGGGTGATCCCTTTTAGCACGACTCTCCATGTTTGAACACCCTTATATAAGGATCATATGAGGCTATTTTCGCAGCAAGAAGCCACCATACCAAAACCCTAAGCAAAGGTCAAGAGAAGAGCTTCTTCCTGCTGCCCTGCTTCATCTCTCTGCCCAGAACAAAGAAGAACAACCTTCCAAGCGGAGTTGAAGCCGGTTCGTCTTCAAGTCAAGCTTCTCCATCAACTGATCTTCAAGACGAAGCTTGAAGTCTTCTAGACGACTACCACGAAGAGTTCTACATCGGGATTTGTTCTATATCTTAGAACTCTTCCTCTTCATACTTTTCACCAATCTCTGTGTGTGTGTATTGATTGGATATCAGTGCGTGGATTTTGTGGAAGTGTGTGGTTTGTGATCTGTACAAGGGTTGCGTATAGATCATAGTGTGTGTGGTAGTGGTTCAAGCGTTCCTTGTGCTTGATCCACGTGTGGATTGTTGTTCTGATTGCGTGTTTGCATCAGACAACGTGTGTGTGGTGTGTTGGTCAGATCAAGGCTAGAGGATCTGATCTTTTGTGGACTTGATCTAGCGTGTGTGTGTGTGGTTGAGCCGGTGTGCTCGTGTGTGTGTTGTACTCAGTTCTTGAGTAGTGTGTCCTCACTGTGTGGGGGGTGGACGTAGGAGTCACGTGGTGTGATCTCGAACCACCTAAAAATCCCTTGTGCACTGTGGTTTGATTTGTGGTTTGCATTGTATTGCGCTAGATGCATGCATAGGGATTTCGTTTACACACTACTTGTTGATTTGTTCACACACGTTGCATCAGATCAAAGGGGTTTTAATTGAGTAGATCTTTTAATCCGAAGTAATTTTTAAATTGCTTAAGTTTCCGCTGCAAATCTATTCAACCCCCCCTTCTAGCTTTGCCATAACCGAATATCCGATCCTAACAATTGGTATCAGAGCAGGTTCTCTGTTCATCGGTTGTGTTTTAGGAGATCTATCTTTGTGTGCTTTACCGCTCTGATTCCTAACAATATCTTGCTTTGTTGAGTGGGTTTAAATCTGATTCTGATCTGACTTGATTTGATTGAACTAATTGATTGCCTTTTGATCTCACTCAATATTTTGTTGATTGGTCTAATCATCTGAAACATATTCAAAATATGGCTAAGTTCTCAAGCATCATAAATAGACCTATGATAATTGAGTTTGATGACAAGGTTGATGAAATGCAGGTCTCCTCTATGAAAACATGCAAGTCTAGAAAGGGAACGGAAGAAAAATGCTACATGGCTCATGGCAGCTCAAGAGGCTCTTCCCGTTCAGACGAATCTGAAGGATCACATCTGTCAGAGAAGTCAAGATACTCTCAAAGGTCAGGTAAATCCAATTCAGATCCATTTGATGCATCAATATCAAATTCTGATTCAGAGGATGATATATCCTATGACGAATTGATAGAATGCTATGAGCACTTGTCCAATCAATTTAAGAAGGTAAAAACTCAAAACAAGAAGCTAAAAGAAAAATTGGATAAGAATGAAATGAGAATTGATAATGCTCAAGCATTCTATGAAGAAAATGAAAAATTGAAAATGGAGAATGAAAAATTGGAAAATGAAGTCAAAAGCTATGAAATCAAGTTTTCTAAGTTGAAAGAAGATCATGATCAGGTTGAATCTGAAAATGTTGATTTGAAAAATGAAAATGAAAAATTGATTGATCATAATGAGAATCTCAAATTTGATAATGATCAATTGAACAAACAAATCTCCAACATGGCTCATGATCACCAAATAAAAGAAAATGCAATCAACTGTTTGAGGAGAATAATCATCTGAAAAAGAAGATTGAAGGCTTGTATCATAACAGACCATTAAATGATGAATGGAACAATGCTAAGCAGAAAATTGCTGACTTGGAAAATCAAATTGTTCAAAGTGAAATTGAAAAGAACAAAATGAAAAATGGTTTGGATGTCATGCTAAACAAGCTTCAAACTTCAGAAAAAGAAGTTGTTGCATTAAAAACTGAAAAACAGAAGGTTCAAAATGAATTGAAAAACACAAGTCTTGCTTCTGTGAAAAATAAGAAAAATGTTCAAAAACAAAATAAAAATTTGAACAAAAATGCAGCAGTTAGAAAGAATGTTGTTACAACTGAAAATCCGAAAAAGGAAGTGAAAAAGAAAGCAGGATTGTACAAGGTTTCAACTCCTCCAACAGCTCAAAAAGCTTCAAGGCAATCTCCAACTCCACATCATGCCAAGAGATACCAAAGGGTACCACCTCCTTCTTCTCAACCAAGGGTGATCAAAGGTACTCTAAAGGATCTCAGAGATTCCAGCAAATGCAATCACACTATGGTAAGCTCCAGGTAAATGCTCAACCCGTTTGCTACAAATGCAATAAACTTGGTCATCTTGCTAAATTCTGCTGGAAGAAAAATCAACACTCTCATAAAAATCATGATGTTGTGCATGCTTCAAAGCTCCATAATAATCCATGTGTTCATACACACAAGGATAAACATGTTCATAAAGATCAGAAATTTCATGTATCTATGAACAGGAAAACTGCACAAAACAACAGAAATCCAAAAATCAAATCACTTTGGATTTTGAAATCTTTGTTATATCCTAACATTAATGTCGTTGCAGGACCCAAGCAAGTGTGGGTCCCAAAACAAGCTTGATCAACAAGCTGAGATGTCTTGCAGCCAAAAATTAAAAATGGATTCATGCCATTGGCTGTGCAAGGCAAGAAATGATGGAGAACAAAGGTAAATTTTTACTGAGATTGAAGACTGTTCAGGTAAAATCTCTTTATCACCTCATATTTGAACTGCTGAAATTGAAATGGATTCTTACTTTATCTGAGCAATGCAAAATGTGCCTTAATGCTACCCCACATGACAATGCCTCTTAGCAATTGGAATCATGCCATCTTGCTTGCATAATTGTGCACATGACCTCTTGGTATATCAAATGATGACATGTGGAAAAACAAGTTATGCTTGTTTGGAAACTATCATTATGCGTGAGTAAAATACTCCGCCAAGTACCAAAAGTCATGTAATGCATAAGGCTAGTTGTGTGCTTAATAACGTGTGAATTGCTTGATACATTTTCTATGCATGTGTTATGGGGGAGTAAGTTTGAAAATGCTCATGAATGCTCATGAAATTTGTATGCAACTGCTTGTGATGAATGTGTAAATCATGATTGAATTGCTTGAATGTTATCTCATCACATGCACACATTATGGGGGAGTAAGTTAAGGCTAGGTGAGTGAAATTCATAAGGGATACCCTTCATATTCAATGTGTATTTATCCCTCAATCTTATGGTTCAAATCACTCTCAATTCAAAGCCTTAAATCTGATGTTTCAAAGCCCCTGTCGACAGCCCTAAACAGTCTGTCGACAGATATGACTTCACAGAAACCAGTTTTTGAACTCTGAGTGTTTCTGTCGACAGACGAATTCCATCTGTCGACAGCCAAGCACAGTTCTTGACCTCCCAGAACCATGTCTTTCAGGCCTGTGTGCATCTGTCGACAGGCACATCTTGCTGTCGACAGATACACATTTTCTGTAAATTCTTCATCCTTCTTCATAATTTCTTCATGAGTATGTTCATATCATTGATGCAAGGGGAGAATTGGGTATAAATATTCATTATAACCTTTCATCCTCACATAGTATCAAAGACATATGGTTAATCACAATGATTTTGAAATAATATTTTGTGATTGAGTCTAGGTTGTATCATCTAGAAAACATTGAACAAATCTAATGATTTTAACCTAACTCACTTGAATAACTCCCTTGTGGATGATCATGTTCCTATATGGATTGACAAGTAAGAAGGTTTTTGAACTTAATGTCTTACATTGGCCTTTGACCTTAATAAACCTTTTGAACTTGATTTTCCAACTTAAAAAAAAAAAGAGAAAAGCTACCTATTTCTAAAGTCAAAAATTAAAAAAAAACAAATATGTGAATTGGGACAAAGGCAGAGCAATGATGAGTATCACTGAGTAACCGGGGACACGGGCATCACAAATGTCTGTCTTCGCGTCAAAAAGTCCTTTCATTATCTCTGCATAATGGTATGATGGTCACTCACACTGAGTAACTGGGGGTACGGGCATCCCAAATGTCTACCTTCACGTCAAAAGGTAAAAGTGATCCTAATTACCACTTAAATTGTTCAAATGTTCGAAATAGAGTGGAGCCTCCAAGATTTAAATCAAGGGCAATGGGTTGTCTATTGTCAATTGTTCATGTAGACATTGCCTTCATTTACCAACTGAACATCACCCACTAAGGTATATGATTTTCTTCAATGGTTTTATTCAAAAGGGTTATCTCATTTTCATGTGTTTTTGAACGATGTATTCTAAATGCTATAACTTGAGATTCCCGGAGTATTATCTCTTAACCATTGTAGAATTTTTATGTGTCTTAATACTAGTGTTTATGACATTTTGTAGTGGGTATCAACCTATTCTCAACCTTGCAATCTCATTTGAACACTCATTCCCCACTCATATCTTTCACAATTCAATTATGTGGTCACACAATTCTTTGCTTCATTCTTTTACTTGTGTGCACTCATTATCTTTTTGAATGTTGCCAAAAGGGGGAGAAACATCAATTGTGCATAAATTGAAAATTTTGTCATCATCAAAAAGGGGGAGAATGTTGGGTTCTCATATTGGAGAATGTTGGGTTACAACAAGTGCTTAAATGTTTTTGATGATGAGCAATACTAATTGATGTTATGTGAAATGTTCACAAATGGTATGTTTGTTTTTGATGATGAACATTTCATGAACAAGACAAAATGATGTGTTATGAATGTGTGAAACATGATGAGAATGACAATTGGATGCAAATGAAACACATGTTTTATATGTTCATTATATCTCACTAATTATGTCTTTTAATGTAGGTGTGAAGGTACACAAGACAAAGCCCAAAATCCAAGTGCAAAAGAACAAGACAAGTTGCTGAAATAGTGCACCTGTCAACAGATGACAGTGCATCTGTCAACAGATGAATAGTGCATCTGTCGACAGATGATTTTCGCCTGTCGACAGATCCACTCAGAAATCTATTTCCAGAAAGCCCAGTCTTCCGGTTTTTGCAAACCTGTCAGCATCTGTCGACAGCAGCAAGTCGTCTGTCGACAGACGGAGTTTTTGGAAGATCTAATGGCCAGGATATGATCTATATTTGGGTGTTTCCCTTTTAGCACGACTCTCCATGTTTGAACACCCTATATAAGGATCATATGAGGCTATTTTCGCAGCAAGAAGCCACCATACCAAAACCCTAAGCAAAGGTCAAGAGAAGAGCTTCTTCCTGCTGCCCTGCTTCATCTCTCTGCCCAGAACAAAGAAGAACAACCTTCCAAGCGGAGTTGAAGCCGGTTCGTCCGTGGTTCAAGCTTCTCCATCAACTGATACTTGTCAAGACGAAGCTTGGAGTCTTCTGGACGACCAACGAGAAGAGATCTACATCGGGATTTGATTCTTCATCTCAAAACTCTTCTCTTTTCACTACTTTCATATATCTGTGTGTGTACTGATTTGAGATCAGTACGTGGATGTTGTGGAAGTGTGGATTGTTGTTCTGATTGCGTGTTTGCATCAGACAACGTGTGTGTGGGTGTTGGTCAGATCAAGGCTAGAGGATCTGATCTTTTGTGGACTTGATCTAGCGTGTGTGTGTGTGGTTGAGTCGGTGTGCTCGTGTGTGTGTTGTACTCAGTTCTTGAGTAGTGTGTCCTCACTGTGTGGGGGGTGGACGTAGGAGTCACGTGGTGTGATCTCCGAACCACCTAAAAATCCCTTGTGCACTGTGGTTTGATTTGTGGTTTGCATTGTATTGCGCTAGATGCATGCATAGGGATTTCGTCTACACACTAACTGTTAGTTTACTCACACACATTACATCAGATCAAAGGGGTTTTAATTGAGTAGATCTTTTAATCTGAAGTAATTTTCAAATTGCTTAAGTTTCCGCTGCAAATCTATTCAACCCCCCCTTCTAGCTTTGCCATAACCGAATATCCGATCCTAACAGAAAATTGTCATAAACTTGAAGCCAGTGATTGAAAGGCTGAATGTTCAAGGTGAGCTATTATGTACTCTCCAGTCAGATGTAAACTCTATATTTCTGAGCCAATCCTCAGCCAACAAGGAGTTAGGTCAAATCCGAAATGCTATGAAATGGTTTAATAAGGAGATGAGCAGCATGAAAGGCATGCTCTCAGATATTATCAAGGCACTTGGAGCTCAAGCTCCTCCTCCACTAGCAGCAGCACCAGAAGCAGCGGCAGCACCAGAAGAAGTAGGGCCAACAGGGCCAGATGATCAGGTTGCAGGGCCACCAGGGCCATCTGAGCATGGGTCAAGGCCATCAGGGCCGATGGAGAATGTGTTTGTGCAGATAGAGGCAGAAGAGTTCTTGGCACCCAAGCCCCCAGCTCTCTCTTCCCCCTCTCACACACCTATTCCTCCAACTCCACCCTCAGCTCCTACAGCATCTCCTGCTCCTCAAACATTCAAGAAGCCTCAATCTAGACCAATTTCTTCTCCTACACCATTTCAGTCCACCTCATCTCCTGCCTCCTCTACTTCCATGCCTTCTCCTTCTCCTATACATGAGGTCCCTCCAGCATCCTTAGCTGGAGCATCCTCCTCCTCCTTTGGTCCCTCCCTTGGACCAACGGATGACCAACCTACTACTTCCCACTCTTTTCTTCATCCTACTCCTCCACCCTCTTTCATCACTATCATACCTGAAGGAGCTCAACTCAACTCTCCCCTTATGGAAAAGATAAATGATGAGTTTGAGGAAGGGATCCTCAGATCTGTGTTGAAAGTTGGAGAACATATTCACAGGGCAGACCCTTCTAGTCCTGCCCCCAAGAAAAGGAAGCTCTCTTCTACTTCCTCTTCTTCCTCTGACCCCAAATTCCCACCTTTGTGGTTTTCTCTCACAGTGGACAACAAACATAACCCACTGTATAGGGAATACCTTTCCAAAGTTGTTCTTGCCACCATCATTAACCTTCCCTTTCAAAACCTTACAGATCATTTGAACACAATTCTACCCTATACTTCTCTTTCAAAATCCGAAAAATCCAAAATCTTCTCTCTTGCTCACTCCAAATCTGAAGAGCAGTGGGGCAAAGGTCACAAGGATCTTCTCAAGAAGTTCACTCTTGCCAAATCTGCCAGATTCCTCAAAGGGACCACTCCTTGACCCTGTCTGAATGGTTCAGGATGTATCACCAAGAACTCTGGGCACCCTACATTCAATCGGAAATAAAATGATCAGGCATTTCATGCTATTCAACAACTACAGATATATTCATAGACTTCCAGAAGTTCAGCTCTGTCAGTTCAGAAAGGCCATTTCAGCTTTGACCCGGATATCTCTCAATCTTCAGATGTTCAGGTAGATTTTGCTACCCTTCAAATACCTGAGGAGATAGCCCTTCCTCAAATTCACTTTCTAGTTATGGAATCCTCTGTAGGATCCATTATCTTTGAACGTTTTGCCAGAGTAATGGGCAGAATTAAAGTGCAGAAAGGCTACCTGGTTGCATTTACTAGATTCCTATTTAGGGAATATCACCAGGGGCATGTAAGTGCTGAAGTTCTAGCCCCTATTCTTTCTGAATGTGAAAGGCTCACATCTTCTGAATGGTCCAAGTTCTACCCCCTGTCAGCTCAGCAGCTATTTGCACTCAATGAAGCTCAGGCCAGGGAAGGCAAACCAGCTATTTCTCCAGCCACTTTTCTAGATATGAACTCCATTCATCTTGTTGATGACCCCTTCAAGGTCTGGGAGGAAAGATACAAAGTGTATGTGGCTATGCACAAAGCTCTCAGAGATAACCACAACCACTACCCTGTCACCATGGACCAATTCCTCACCTGTGCCAGCTTTGGCACTCGTCGTTTTCTCAAGATGAACATGGACAAGAATGCATATGCTGATCTTCTCTATTAGCACCTAGATCTACATCACAAACGGATGGCTTCCACCATGGGACCATCTTACTCTCTGTCTTTTGGAGTGTTTAAAACTCATTTTGAAGAACAGGAAGCTCAAGCATGGGAAACCATCTCCCACTTTGCCTCTCTGTTGTCTCCTGCCTTCTATTTACCTGTACCTCCTCAACATTAATGAAATGATCTTCTGTGTATACTCTATCTCTCTCTTCTGTCTTTGTCGAAGATTATCTTTTTGCTTAATGACAAAAAGGGGGAGAAAACCTTATGTCTGAAACATCTATATTTTTTTGGCATACTCATTGTTCAGTTTTGTCATCACCAAAAAGGGAGAGATTGATGATCAGTCTGTCCCCATGTAACTTTAATTAACTACATTAATATAAATAATTTTTGATGATTAACAAAACCAAACAAGAACTTATCAATTATATCAAATGAATGTTTTTCATAAGTCTTAAGTACAGGTAAAATACCAAGGTCAAACAAGCCAACAAAAGGTATGCATTACTTCTCTGAAGCTTTGATCTCTTCAACATATTATTTGTCTAAGTCCAGAACGATTTCCTTATAAGCATATCGATTTCAAAAGAATTATCATAACGATTTTCCTTCTGGCTGAAAAGTCTTGTTGTTTCAATCAAGTCGATGCCGTAACGACTTGCTTGTCATAACGACTTCATAAGTTATCGTAACGATTCCTTTAGAACTCGTAACGACTTGCTTGTCATAACGACTTCATAAGTTATCGTAACGATTCCTTTAGAACTCGTAACGACTTGCTTGTCATAACGACTTCATAAGTTATCATAACGATTCCTTTAGAACTCGTAACAACTTGCTTGTCATAACGACTTCATAAGTTATCGTAACGATTCCTTTAGAACTCGTAACGACTTGCTTGTCATAACGACTTCATAAGTCATCATAACGATTCCTTTAGAACTCGTAACGACTTGCTTGTCATAACGACTTCATAAGTCATCGTAACGATTCCTTTAGAACTCGTAACGACTTGCTTGTCATAACGATTTCATAAGTCATCGTAACGATTCCTTTAGAACTCGTAACGACTTGCTTGTCATAACGACTTCATAAGTCATCGTAACGATTCCTTTAGAACTCGTAACGACTTGCCTCTCATAAAGACTTCATAAGTCATCGTAACGATTCCTTTAGAACTCGTAACGACTTGCTTCTCATAACGACTTCATAAGTTATCGTAACGATTCCTTTAGAGCCCGTAACGACTTGTTCGTCATAACGACTCTATAAGTATTTCATATCGATTTCTTCAGAATCACAACGATTTGTATCTCATAACGATTTGTTAAGTGTTTCATATCGATCTCTTCAGAAACACAACGATTTACATCGTATAACGATTTATTAAGGGTTTCACAAAAAAAAAATTCCTCCTGTGTCATAACGACTTGGTCAACCTGGCTTACTCATAACGATTTCATAAGTCATATAAGCCATCGATGTCATATCTTGATATCTTATTCATCTTAAAAGCGTTGAATAGTCAAAATCCACGTAGACATTTTTCTGACGCTTTTGCATTTATGAGATCTGATCATATCTCTGCATGCATGCAGACCATATCGTGCCAACTCTGATAACGTCCTTTAGACTTAAGCTATTTGGCATTACTATTTCCATGTCTATTACTAATAACGTTGACTGACATCAGAGACAGCTTAGTTGTCTGCTATTTGAGTTTGACATTTGTGCAGACCTCTGAACCAGCTTCATAGTACAACGTTAAACAAATAGAAACCAACGGATATTTCTGAAGATTTATCTCTTTGCGTGCTCAAGTAATCAAAAGACTGTTGACTGGAAGCTTCCAAGACTCTAGATGTCATTCAGTCTAACGACTACTCAAAAGAGAGACAACGGACACTTCAACGTCTTCATTTCAAAATGAAGATATAAATTCAAGTCAGAAGAACAGAAAGATATATCGTGATTCAAGCATTCAAATTCTTCTGAAGAAAGTCTAGAGCCAAGAATCGTCATTCCGCTCAGTTTTTGCTCTTTTGCTCTCCACTAGTTTGTGAAAATCTTGTGAGAGCTTGTATAGTTCTGAGAGTGTGCCTTGTTTAAATTCTCTTTGCTCTCAGTTCTAGTTGCTTCAGATCCTTGCTTACCAAAAGCTTGATCTAGGGGCTTGAAAGTCATTCATTCTTCTCTGTGTTGTTCCCTTCGGGTGTGAAGGAAGACCTGGTGTATCCAGGGTGTTGTTCCCTTCGAGTGTGAAGGAAGACCAGCTGAGCTGGGTGTTGTAGCGTCCTTAGGGGACTGTACCCTAGTTAGTGAAATCCTGAGTTGTTGCTCAGGGACTGGACGTAGGACTCCTATGGAGAGGAGGTCCGAACCAGGATAATCCTTGTGTTGTGTGACTGTCTTCTTTGTGTGATTATTATTTAAACTAACTGTCACTAACCCATTTCGAAGAACGTTTGTGTGATTATTTTTGAGTTACAGGTATCTTCCATATTAATCTTTAAAGACCCATTCACCCCCCCTCTGGGCTCGTCAATTGGGCAACAAGAAGGATAAGCTTACTCCATACAAATTTATGAGAAAAGAATATGAGAACTTAAGAAACACTATTGAAATCAAATGAGCTAAGAGGTATGGAGTCTACTGTAAGGCCAATGCAGAAGCATACTCTAAGGGATTACATTGGAACATCACTATCTTTGAGTTTCTCAAGAAAGCAGCCAATCGAAATTTTGCTCCTCTATATCTCTCTCTATCTGTTAAGGAGTATCACCACAAGCTATATTGATATTATTGCCAGTGCCTTAAGTCATTCAAAAGATACCAGCGTTTGGCCCCAGCTACGACATCGACTTATCCTTATTTATTCACCATGTCAAATCAAATGAAGAAAATGCTTAGGAACTCATTCAGCCCTTCGTCAACTAGCTAACAAAAGATCTTTATCTTCCCAATTCCTCACACAATTAAACTTTGTTATTCATTTATCTAACTCCTTACTTATTCAGTTTCCTTACTTATTCTTTTATCTAATTTTTTGTATCCCCTTTTGTTGATGACAAAAAGGGGGAGAACAACATAAGAAAATGGTGAGAAAAGCAAAAGAGAGTATGAGAAAATTTACATGGGGAGAGATAACTCATGTAGGGGGAGCATTAAGCATTAACAAGTAAATTCACCGCCAATTAAAATTTTAAAACAGGTAGTAGATATCATATATTTTATTTCTTAAACATTCTTTTATCATTGACTTTGTCATCAAGAGAAAAGGGGGAATTGTTGAGCACATGTTTGAACATGCGTAGTTAAGTATTTAAATGAGTTTCTGCATTATAATCTTCTCTTGTTTTGATGATGACAAAGTCCTTTATTATCCTGATGATATCAAATACTTGAAATCTCTTGATGTTTAAAATATTTTAAAGTTAGTTGATAATGAAAAAAATGTTTGTTTTTATGATTGAGAAAAATAATTTGAAGCATGTTTTTTTTAATGAAAACAATATGCATATATACATATATCTATGTGAGACACAAAATGTGTAAAACTCAACTAAGTGTGAGATTGACTTGCTACTCTTTAGTATGAAGTCGAAGTAATTATGAGAGTCGAACTCCAACATCGACTATTGTATAAGCCTCTCGAAGTCGAACTCTGATTTATGAACACTTATAAAGTGAGTTGAAGTCTCACTCTAACTTAGACCTAATCAAAGTCTCACTCTGACTTATTCTCAAGTCAAAGTCTAACTCTGATTATTGTTGACTAGCTTTATGAGTTGAAGTTTAACTCTGATTGTTGTTGAGTAGCTTCATGAGTTGAAGTCCACTTTGACTCATGTATTATTTTGGGAGTCGATGTTCACTCCGACTGATGAAGACGTTTGCAGGATTCAAACTTCAAGTCAATGTTCAAGTTGATGTGTAACTTCGATTTCACATGCGACTTTCTTTCATAGTCGAACTTTTATTATTTTTATGATTTCGTACAAATGATTATTTGTTTAATACTTTAGGCATACTTTATTGACAAAAATATCTAAGTACCAAACCATGTCATTTTTTGCCATATTGACTCTTATTGTGCTTATTAAATAGTCAGGGCAAAATGAAAAGAACATTATTTATGACTGTGAAAATGTAGCATCCAAAATGAAAAGTAGTTTTATAATACATTGTCATTCTAGAATCCCAATCATAATATTCAAAAGTAATCTATAAAATGTTTTTGAATTTGAAACATTTAATGTTCTAAAAAAGAAACTGTAGTAATATAGACACGTGCAGGATGGATGTCTATCTCATTTAACACATTACAATTCTGTCATATTTAAGGAAATGTATTAATGCTATGACACAAAGGACACTATATAGCACTGCTAAGTATTCCTTTTATCCACTATGCATTATCTATTATCCTAAATCAAGATATCATCCTAGAAGAAAAAGAAAGTTTTTTTTTTATTTTTTTCATGCAAACATTTATTGCAACTGACTAATGTAGCATGCAAGCAACCCTAACTTAGCAAGAAACTGATCGTTACACTCAAGATTCAAGACGTTACACTCAAGAAGAAGTTTCAGTTAAAACACTTATATTGTAAGGGTTAATATTTTCAAACGGCTAGTAGATTAAGGATCGGATATTCGGTTATGGCAAAGCTAGAAGGGGGGGTTGAATAGATTGTAGCGAAAACTTAAGCAATTTAAGAATTACTTTGGATTAAAAGATCTACTCAATTAAAACCCCTTTGATCTGATGTAATGTGTGTGAACAAATTAACAAGTAGTATGTAAACGAAATCCCTAGGCATGCATCTAGCGCAACACAATGCGAACCATAAGTCAAACCATAGTGCACAAGAGATTTTTTAGGTGGTTCGGAGTTCACACCACGTGACTCCTACGTCCACCCCTCACACAGTGAGGACACACTACTCAAGAACTGAGTACAACACACACACACATGAGCACAACGGCTCAACCACACACACACGCGCTAGATCAAGTCCACAAAAGATCAGATCCTCTAGCCTTGATCTGACCAACACACCACACACGTTGTCTGATGCAAACATGCAATCAGAACAACAATCCACACGTGGATCAAGCAGAAGGAATGCTTGAACCACTACCACACACACAAAGATATGAATGGTGTAGAAGTAGAAGAGTTCAGAGATGTAGAAGTATATCCTGATGAAGAACTCTTCGTGGTGGTCATCCGGAAAAACTCCAAGCTTCATTTGGATGAAGATCAGTTGATGGAGAAGCTTGAACCATGGACGAACTGGCTTCAACTCCGCTTGGAAGATGGATCTTCTTCGCTCTTGTTGGAGGGATGAAGCAGGGCAGTAGGAAGAAGCTCTTCTCTTGAGTTTTCTTAGGGTTTTGATATGGTGGCTTCTTTCTACGAAAATAGCCTCATATGGTCCTTATATATGGGTGACCAAACATGGAGAGTCGTGCTTAATGGGATCACCCAATCATAGATCATATCCTGGCCATTAGATCTTCCCAAAACTCCGTCTGTCGACAGCCGACTTGCTGTTGTCGACAGGTGCTGACAGGTTTGCAAAATCCAGAAGACTGGCCTTCCGGGAAACCATTTTCTGTGTCTATCTGTCGATAGGTCACTATTCATCTGTTGACAGGTGCACTATTCATTTGTTGACAGCACACTATTCATCTGTTGACAACTACTTGTTCCAGTAGCTTGTCTTGTTCTTTTGCACTTGGATTTTGTTGCTTGTCTTGTGTACATTCACACCTACATTAAAAGACATTCTAAGTGAGATATAATGAATACATAAGTGACCATAAGAGCATTTTTTTCACTTGATCATTTGATTCATGTCTTTGTCATTGTCATCATGTTTGAATCATTCATATAACATCAATTAGTATTGCTCATCATCAAAAACATTTAAGCACTTGTTACATTCTCCCACATGAGAAGCCAACATTATCCCCCTTTTTGATGATGACAAAACTTACAATTGATACAATTGATGTTTCTCCCCCTTTTGGCAACATCCAAAAAGATAGTGAGTGTACACATGGGTAAGAATGAAGCAAAGAACTACTTGACCCCAAACTGAATTATGAAGGATCTGAGTGGGGTATGAGTGTTCAAATGGAATTTTAAGGTTGAGAACCGGTTTATATCCATTGCAAAATGTCATAAACACTAGTATTAAAACACATAAAATTCTACAATGGTTAAGAGATAATATTCCGGGAATCTTAAGTTATGGAATTTAGAAAACACCGTTCAAGAATATATGAACATAAGATAACCCTTTGGATAAAACCGTTGTAGAAAAACATGTTCCTTTGTGGGTGTTGTTTAGATGGTACTTGAAATTAATGTCTATATGAGCGATTAACAATAAACAACACATTGCCTTGATGTAAAAGCATGGAGGCTACACTCTATTTCTTGCGTTGAACTTTTTCTGTGTCAAGTTAATGTGGGAAAAGTATAATTAGGATCACTTTCACCTTTTGACGTGAAGGTAGACATTTGGGATGCCCGCACCCCCAGTACTCAGTGTAAGTGACCATCATACTATTGTGCAGAGATAATGAAAGGACTTTTGACGTGAAGACAGACATTTGTGATGCCCATGTCCCCGGTTACTCAGTGACACTCATCATTGCTCTGTCTTTGTCCCATTTCAAATACTTTTTATGAACTTTTGAGTGTTTGAAATAGGTAGCTTTTCTCCCTTTTTTTATTTATATTTTTAACAATCAAGGTCAATGATTATTTAAGGTCAATGGTTAATGTAAAACATTAAGTTCAAAAACCTTCTTACTTATCAAACCATTTTAGAAACATGATAATCCACAAGGGAGTTATTCAAGTGAGTTAGGTTAAAATCATTAGATTTGATCAATGTTTTCTAGATGACACAACCTAGACTCAAGCACAAAATATTATATCAAAATCATTGTGATTAATTCAATGTCTTTGATACTATGTGAATATGAAAGGTTGCAATGAATAGTAAGTCCCTATTCTCCCCTTGTACAAAGATTGTGATCATACTCATGAAGATGTTGAGAAAGATGAAGAATTTGAGCTGCAATAATTCTCCCCCTTTTTGTCATTGGCAAAAAAAATGCAAGGAAAAGACAAAGAATAAGAGAAAATAGCTAAATGAGATAGGAAATACTATTTGTATTCATTCATTTTGGGAAGGTACAGGGAGTTAAAAGGCAGGAGAGAGGAGGGAGGCAAAATGAGAAATGATTTCTCATGCCTGTTCATCCTGCTTTTCAAAAAAATGACGAAATACACCATGGGCAAGAGTGTACTTGGGTCCCATGGAGGGAGCCATTCTCTTCAAATGGAGAGCCAACTTCTCATCAAGGAGATTGGCATAGGCTTCTTTTCTAAGGGAGTTTCTTTTGAAGGATACTGATCCAAAACTGGCTCGAGCAAGAAATTGATCACTGAAATGGGATAGAAGTACTGCTTGGCCTTCAGCTCTTGACAAAGGGCTACATAGACTTTATATCGCTCAACCCAAATCCGGAAGGGATCCTGGACTAGGTGAATAGAGTTCATGTCTAAAAATGTAGCTTCTGATACTGGAGGGTGACCTTCCCCGGCTTGACATTCATTAAGCACTGACAGCTGCTGAGCAGAGAGAGGTTAAAATCTGGTCCAGTCTGAAGGTGTCAACCTCTCACATTCTGATAGGATAGGAGCTAGAACCTCAGCACTGACATGGCCTTGGTGGTAATCTCTGAAGAGAAATCTATGAAATGCCACTTGGAAGCCCTTATGTACCTTGATTCTGCCCATTACTCTGGCAAAACGTTCAAAGATGATAGACCCAACAAAAGAGTCCATGACCAGAGAGTGAATAGGTGGAAGCAAGATTTCCTCTGGCACCTGAAGGGTGGCAAAGTCTACTTGGATAGCTTCAGTGTGGGCGTCGACTGAACCAAGTGCATTTATGGCCTGCTTAAATTGGCTGAATTGGACCTCAGGGAGTCGATGGACATATCTATAGTTGTTGAAGAGTTGGAAATGCCTGGCCATCTTGATCTCCTTTTGAATGAATGGGGCCCAACAATTCTTGTGAGGAATTTGGAACCATTATGAAAGAGTCTGGGAATGGTCCCTTGGAGGGAATCTAGCAGACTTAGCTAGAACAAATTTTTTGTACAGCTCTCTGTGCCCCCTAGCCCATTGCTCTTCAGTCTTGGAATGAGCAATAGAAAAGATTTTGGATTTTTCAGTTTTGGTGAGAGGGGTATAAGGTAGAATGACATGTAAATGGTCTGAGAGATTAAGAAAAGGAAGGTTGACAAGGGTGGCAAAGACAACCTTCTGAAGATATTCTCTATACAGTGGTTTATTTTTGTTGTCCACTGTGAGAGAAAACCACAGAGGTGGATGAAGAGGTTCAGAGGAAAGAGAGGAGGTGGATGCAATTTCCTCTTTTTAGGAGCAGAACTAGAAGAGTCTACCCTATGGATATGATCCCCAACCTTCAGTACAGACCGGAGGATGACTTCTTCAAACTCATCCTTGATTTTCCCAAGATAGGGAGATTCAAGTTGAGCACCCTCAGGAATTACAGTAATGAAAGAGGGTGGAGGAGAAGGATGTAAAAGGGAGTGTGAGGTAGTAGGTGGGATATCTGATGGTCCTGAGGATGGTGGACTAGAAGAAAGGAGGCTCCAGCTGATGAGGAGTCTGGAGGGACCTTAAAGATAGGTGGAGGTGGAGGAATGGGTGTTGAAGATGCAGGAGATGAAGTGGATTGTGAAGGAAAAGGTGTAGGTGATGAGATGGTTCTGGGTTGTGGTTTCTTGAAGGTTTGAGGTGCAGGTGGACCTGTGGATGATGAAGGTGGTGATGAAGGTACATGGGTCTGAGTGGAGGAAGGAGCTGGGGGCTCAGGAGCTACAGCTTCTGCTTCTTCAGCTATTTACTGCACAGACTCTGACTCCAAAGGCCCTGATGGCCCTGACACCTTCTCAGCTGGCCCTAAAAGCCCTGAACCACTGACCTCAGCTTGCCCTGAAGGCCCTGACACTTGCTCATCTGGCTCTGATGGCGCTGAACCTCTGACCTCTGTTGGTGGACTAGCTGCTGCCGGCCCTGATGGCCCTGCCACTTGCTCATCTGGCCCAGATGGCCTTGGAACATCTTCTTCACTTCTTTGAGCAGCGGGAGGTGGAGGTGGAGGAGGAGCAGGAGCTTGGGCTCCAACTACCTTCAAAATCTCAGAAAGCATTGTCTTCATGCTTCCTAACTCCTTATTGAACCACCTTACAACATTCTTTACTTGAGACAACTCCTTGGATGTGGAGGCCTGGCTCATGAAAATGGAATTTACATCGGATTGCAATGAGCAGAGGATCTCCCCTTGAGCATCCAATCTTTCTATGACAGGCTTCAAATTAATAATGACTCTTTGCCTCATCTGTCTCTGATAAGGAGTGTCAGCTAGGAGAGGGACATCTGGAACTCTTGCTGCTTTCCCTTTCTCCTGGGCCTTGTCCATTTGAGGCTGCTGATCTTGGTCATCCTCAGAATCTGAGGAACTGGCAGTCTCACCTTCTCTGAACTGGTTCTCTGGGGGATTTTCATTTCCCTCCCTTGAGTCTCACTGCCCTTCTCAACTTCAGCTTCTTCTTCAGCATGCACACTTTCCATGGGAACTTCAGTTTGTGTTATTGCTGCTGCTTCTTCTTCTTGAACTGGGAGGACTTCTGAATGAATTTCAGTGTGGCCTGATGCCACAGCACTGACTCCCTGTATCTCCTCTGCCACTGACTGCTCCCCCATAATGGGAGCATCTTCCATTACAACATCCTCCTAAATTTGGACTTGCTCCTGCTGGCTTGGAGCTTCTTCCATAACTACATCTTCTGTGAGGACTTCTGCCACAGATTTTGCTATACTTGGCTCTTGTGCAACTGGCTCCCCTGAGAGATGGAGTCTAGTGCATCCCTAAGTAGACTGCCTACTTGGGAAGATGGAAGAGGAACCTTTGAGAATTGCCCAAAGGGCTCAATATGCTCAAGAGGGATGTCCTCAATTCTTCTGCTGCTTGCTTCTTCTGCTACTGCTGGCACTGCTGCTGCTGCTGCCTCAGATACTGCTGCTGCTTCTGCTACTAGTTCTAGGTCATCTTGGGCTTCACCAAGGATGGTTTCACCCTCAACCGCACCAGTCTTGGACCACACACCATTCACTACAGAAAATCCACTTTTTCTTAAATTTCTGGACCTAATAGCTTGGCCCATCTTTTCAGACACATCACCAATACACTTATCCGAAACGATGAAAGATTTTGGTCAGGAGATGGGCATATGGTAGGAGATATTCAATTGCTTTTGATATCCCACACTTGAGACCTTGCAAACTTCATTCTCTCAATGATCAACTCTGCAGTATTAATTTCCTGATTCTGGATAGCCCAGTACATCTGGTCTGAATCAGCCTTGGTGCATGAGGAGAAAGTTGCACTCCTAGGCACAATGATCTGACAAATTATGAAATGCAAAAGCCTTTAAAGGCACTGAGCTGGTTAATATCCAGCTTTCCATCCTTCAGCTTGAACTCCGGACCTATTATCCCTAAACCCTTGACCTTAGTGTCCACAGAGTGGACTCCACTTCGACCAGAGGTAGAGACTTCAAACAAAGATGATAACAGATCCCTGGTGATTCTGATTTGGGTTCCCTTGACCATAGAAGTCAGGGTCCCATCCTCTTCTATCTTCAGACAGACATAGAAAGCCTTGACAAGATCTGGATAACATACATCAGAAAGGGTTGCAATCTTCGTCCATTTCAGCCTCTGTAGAGCTTCAACCAAACTGCTCATTCCGTTCTTCTCCAAGTCTACTAAATCCACTGCCTTGTGCCCGCAAAGCTTTGCCTTGATTGAAGCGAACCTAGTTTGCTCTTTGCGGTGAGGAATGCAGCTCCGTAACCCCCAACACTGTTGGAAACAGTTGAAGAGGCCATGGAATCAAGCAGGAAAGGTTCTAGAGGTCTGGAAGGGTGGTTGAAGGAGAAACCCTCAAGAAATTTCTGGGGGAGAGGTTGAAAGCTTCAAATCTGGTGGAAGTTGATGCCGGGGGCGAAGGGTTATCGCCTCAGGCAAGAGAACGAAAGAGATAAAGAGGGGAGAAGAATCATCTCATATAGATTGCGGGATTTATGAAATAGAGGATCAATGCCCCCTTTTTGAAGAGGTGCACCTTTATGGCAGAAAACGACAAACTCCGTTTGAAAGAAATAAAGAATTACACAAAACGAACCGACAGGAGTATTTAAACAAGAGCATAAATGAGAAGTAATTGGGATAATTTTTGCTCACTTCAAGGAGAATAATTAATTTGGCTCCAAAATTTAATATTTCAGTATTTAACAGATAAATCTATCACAATTTACACATGCCTAATTCCCTTCTGAGAGAAGTGAACCTCTCTTCGGGTAAGGCTTTTGTGAAGATATCTGCCAACTATTATTTATATCGATAAAAGATATTTCAATATTACCATTAGCTACATGATCACGAATAAAATGATATCTAACCTCAATGTGTTTGGTTCTTGAGTGCTGTACTGGATTCTTGGTTAAGTTTATGGCACTTGTGTTGTCACATAATAGTGGAATTGACTTGATGTGCATTCCGTAGTCCTCAAGTTGTTGCTTTATCTATAGGAGTTGTGTACAAATTCCAGCAGCCACGTACTCAGCTTCAGCTATTGAGAGTGCTACTGAATTCTACTTCTTGGAGGACCAGGATATCAAGCATCCTGCAAGAAATTGACAACAACCACTGGTGCTTTTCTATCTAGTTTGCATCCAGCATAGTCAACATCAGAGTACCCTACTAAATTTACTTCACATGATTTGGATACCAGATACCTAGATCATGAGTTCTAGATAAATATCTGAAAACTCTTTAACACTAATTAAATGAGATTCTCTAGGGTCTGCTTGATATCTAGCACACATGCATACACTAAATAGTATATCAGGTCTACTGGCAGTTAAGTAAAGTAGAGAACCTATCATACTCTATAGATCTTTTGATCTACTTCTTACCATCTTTGTCACTATCCATTCTTGTTGAAGTGCTCATTGGTGTTGACAGTGGCTTGGAATTTTCAAATCCAATCTTCTTCAAGAGCTCCTTGGTGTATTTGGCTTGACAGATGTGGGTGCCATCTCCTCCTTGCTTGATTTGTAATCCAAGGAAGTAGTTCAGCTCCCCCATCATGCTCATCTCAAATTCTCCCTGCATAAGCTTCTCAAAGTACTTGCAAAGAGATTCATCAGTAGATCCAAAAATTATGTCATCTACATAAATTTGTACAAGTAGTATGTGCTTGACCTTTGACTTTATAAATAAAGTGCTATCTACTTGTCCTCTGAAACCATGATCTAATAAAAAGGAACTAAGCCTTTCATACCAGGCTCTAGGGCTTGCTTTTAAATATAATGTCTTATGAAGTTTAAAACATGATTTGGAAATTCTGAATCATCAAAACCCGGGGTTGTTTATACATAAACTTCTTGTTTATGAAACCATTTAAAAATGCAGATTTGACATCAATTTGAAATAATTTCAAATCTAGAGCAGATGCATATGCAAGTAAAATCCTAATAGCCTCAAGTCTAGCTACAGGTGCATAGGTTTCATCAAAATCTATGCCTTCCTCTTGGGAATAGCCTTGAGCTACCAATCTGACCTTGTTTCTTAGATCACACCAGCTACATCCAATTTATTTCTGAACACCATTTGGTGCTAATAACTGGATGACCTGATGGTCTAGGAATAAGTGACCATACATGGTTTCTCTTGAACGGATTCAGTTCATCTTGCATGGCTAGAATCGAAGACTCATCAGTAAGAGCTTCATTGACTGTCCTAGGCTCTATTTGAGAAACAAATGCTAGGTAATCACAAGGGATTACATTACCTCTTGTTCTTACCCTACAGATGGATCACCAATAATATTTCAGGTGGGTGATCTTTCTTGTATCTCCACTCCTTGGAAGTTTTCATGATCAATGTCGGGTTGCTGCAAGTCTTCCAGAGGTGGATCTTCCTTGTCCTCAATTGATGTGTTCTTTAATTTCTTAGACAAATCATCTGCATCATCAATGTCGCTCTCTGCTTCTTTCTCAAGGAAGGGTTAGTTTCATCAAAAATAATATGTACAGACTGTTCATCAATAAGGTGCGTTTACTAAACACTCTATAACCTTTAGTTTTAGTAGTGTACCCCATGAAGATGCCTTCATCTGATTTGGCATCCAACTTACCAATGTCTCTTTGCCGTTGTTATGAATGAAGCATGGACATCCAAAGGTTCTGAAGTGACTAATCTTTGGCTTCTTTCCCTGAACAACTCATATGCAGTCTTCTTCAAGATGGGTCTGATCATTACTCTATTAATGATATAGCTTGTTGTGTTCACTGCTTCAGCCCAGGATAAACCTTGGTAAATCATATTCTGACAGCATTGTTCTTGCCATATCCAATAAGGTTCTATTCTTCCTCTCAGCAACTCCATTTTGCTGTGGTGTCCTGGGTGCTGAGAAGTTATGCTCAATCCCTTGGTCATCACAGAATTTTGCAAATTTTTCATTTTGAAACTCTCCTCCATGATCTGACTGGATTCCAACAATGCAAACTTCTTGTCTTTCTGTACTCTTCTGCTGAAGCTTACAAAACTATCAAAGGTATCATCTTTATGCTCCAAGAAGGAACCATGTGAATCTGGAGTAATCATCCAAAATAACAAATCCAAAATTCTTTCTCTGAGGACTAGGGCCTCATTGGCCAAAATAATCCATGTGAAGGAGTTCTAAGGGTTTAGAGGTGGTTACCACAGTCTTTGACTTGAGGA
>CM024756.1:16046968-16149116 GCA_014218235.1 Colocasia esculenta
CTGTGATCGCGACGATCGTAGAGGTCGCGATCTGGTCGCGACGGCCTGGCCGGTCACGGCAAGATCGCGACGCTCTTGGGTGTCACAATCTGGTCGCCACGGCTCGATGCGTCGCAACCTCAGCAGTGAGATAGGTTTCCGACCTTCGCCGTTTCTGTTCCTTTTACTGTACCCGTGGCACCTGTGCTAGTTCCCTAGTGTGGTCTGCACTAGTCTTTCGCCCGGTGCTCGGCACTTAAGGGCTTGTCCCATGTGAGAGGTTGTTACCATTGCCTGGACCCCCCATCCTCGAGAGCCTGTTGAGGGAGTACTCCGAGCTATGAGTGTGCTCAAGTTGGCAGCCACCAGGCGGACTATGGAGCTTAGGGGAAAATGGTGGTTAGGACAGTGGCGTTGAGTCGCTTGCAGAGCTCTCGTGGTTGACTGGGACGTCGAGGTCAGTTTTCGGAGTCTTCTCGGCGCAATCCATCTAGTCCTTTTCTCACTGCCTCGCTCTTTGCGGCCCCGGAACCGCTTAGAGAGGCCAGGCGTGGGACCGTAGTCCGGCCAGACTACGGCGGTTACTGTTGTGTTACTTGTGTCCTACCTCGCTCTGACGAGATGTGAGGTCAGGACCCGGGTCGAGGATAAGACGTCGGTGGACGCACCTGACCTTGACTAGTGGTAGTGCTTTCCGTAGCTAGTGTTCCTTGTCCACACGGAGTTCCCTCCGTCTGTGTTTACTAGCCGTGTGGTGGTCACGACGAGCAGTCATACAGAGTTTCTGACCATGTGTACTTTCCATACCGTGCTAGTTGTAGTTTCGCTTCCGCACTTCCGTTTGTAGGTAGAAGATATAAACTACTATCATTCTTTTGATATCTATATTCTCCTACCTGTTTAGAGCCAGTAGGAGATTGGTAGTCCTACTGAGCTTCTGTTGTGAAGCTCATCCCTCCTTTTCCAGGTGAGACTTCTCAGCAGTGGCAGGGCGCGCGCCGGCGGAGGAGACGGGGCGGTAGTCGGAGTCCCCTAGCTAGCAGTGGTTCCCCTTTTTCAGTGTACGTCACCCTCGGGGTATGCCCCTAAGGGACTTATTCTTCCCCTGCCTTTTACTTGTACCAGCGTGCGTGCATTGAGACTGTACTTAGAGTGGTACGTGGTGGTCTCACTCTTTTTTCCGTTTCTGCACGTACACTTCTAGATTAGCAGTTGACGTTTACTTCTGTTACATATCCTATTAGACATAGATTATTAGCCCTTCCGGGTCCCTGGATCCGGGGCGGCGACCGCGAAAATCGGGTCCTCGACGTGGGCCGAGGGTCGGGTTCTCGGGTTGTTACATTATAAAGCAGCAATAATCAGATGAATCAAGGAATGTGCAGCGAGAATTTGTGTAAATAGTAAGCAGCAAGGTGATCCAGATGAACGAATGGGTTTCGTATAAGAATGTCTCCAAAGTTTAATGTAAAGGTCGCAGCAGAACAATTAAAGAATAGTGAGTAGATTAAGAGGTGGCAACGCAAAACGGAAAGGATAAGGAAAGGCATGATTAGTTTAGCAGCAAGGAATTTTGAATAAGATGACATCGAGTAAGTTTTGTCTTGATAACAGCGTGGCAGCAGTGAGAATAGAAATTGTAAAAAGATATGGGTTTGGTTTGCTGAGTTAGTCAGAAAATATTGTCTGAAGTGAGGAAAGCATATAAAAGGTAAAGTATGTAGTAGTGATATGGTAAAATTCAGAATTAGTGTGGCACAGAAATAGTAAAAACAGAATCTGAGCAGGGTCAGTTAAGCAGTGTAATTATGAGATAAGAAAAGTGCAACATCAGCCTGGGAATACGAATTAAGGTAAGATGTGCTGACAGTGGTATGCTAGAATTCAGAGTTTAAGCAAGTGGTTCGATCATAATAAGAAAAGCAGACCGGAAACATTAGTGTTTTCTTCCAGTAGTAAGTGAATAACTAAGATGATTTGGGAAGCCAGTAAAGGTGAAATTGAGGTCAGAGTTATGGTTTTGCCCAGTGTTTGGTGTGATCAGAGTAACGCAGCGGAAGCGTGGTAGGTTCATAACCCACAAGTCAGACAGTTAAGTATGTGAATGCAGATAAAGCAGAGTAATGGCTAACGGTGACAAGTGGATAATGAAATGGCACTGGAATTCAAGAATTTAAGCAAGGTTTAGCACGACAGAACATCCAAAGTAGCGGAATAAAGTGAAAGGTTTTGAGCAAGGAAAATGGCCCAGAAAGAAATGTTGCAAACACAGCCCAGAAAATGTGGAAGCAGGTTGAGTCCAAGGAGATAAAGTGCCACCGGCAAGGTAGGATCGCCTACGGTCAAAGGGTAAGGAATGTCAAATTGAATCTATGGAATGGAGCAGTAATGAAAGAGAATAGAAGGCAGAACAAGTGTGAAAAAAAAAAAAAAGGGTAGTCAGTACAGATGGTTTGAAAGAAAGATGCAGAGGAAATGTATCCTACTTGTTCTGTATATGGTTTTATTTCTTTTAGGTGTAATCTGGCTTATTATGGTTTATTTTGAATGTCAAGGATGACATTCCTTTTTAGGTGATAATAATGTAACGTCGTGCGTTTTTCGGATCCTTGCAGATCCTTGTTTAGCAGGTTTGGTGGCCAATGTTTGGCCCATTAGCTTGTGTTTCAGGTGTCCGCATGGGTTGTGAGGCTTTGTGGGCCGCAGATTGGGCCCAAAGTGCTCACAGGTTCTCTGCCTGAGAATGCGACAGGGGTATGTGTCGCATTCTGAACACGACAGCCCTGGTGGTCGCGTTCATGTTGCCGCTATTTGCAGTCTTTATCTGTATGGCTGCCGGATGTCATGCGCTGGGCAGTCAGCTGACGTCGGCCTTGGGAAGGCGACGGCCTCCTACATCGCGTTCAGGTCGCGACATAGGCCTGCGTCGTGTTCTTAACCGCTGTGTGTTTATAAAGAAGTTTGGCCGAACAGAGCTATGGCAAGCTCTGCTCGGCCAGGGGAGGCTGCTGCGGGGCTCTCTCGGGCAATTCGGACTTCTGGAGGAGTTTTTGGCGTGCTCTCACCGCAAGGACATCGTGTGGAGCGGGGGAGACGTCGTACCATGGATGGTTTTCGTGTTCTTCATGGAGGTAGGGAGATCCCACCTAGTTTTATTGCGTGGATCATGTATGTTGCATGTTTGAACTGTTTATCACTTTATAAACAGTAGATATCATGCTAGGACAATCATTAAAGCATGAAAAATGGGAATTAAACATGTTTTACATGGTTTGTGGGGGTGATCCGGAGAAGGGTTCTGGATTAGGGTTTTCGCTTGTGAATGCAACAGACCCTTCTGTCGCGACTTGGTCACGATAGGTCGACCCGCCGCGTTCTGTTTTGAACGTGACATGTTGGGGTGTCGCGTTCTGGTGGTAAACAAGACATATCGGGGTGTCGCAATCTAAATGCGACAGTACCCCACGTCGCGACCTCAGCCGTGAGGTCCTGTTGTGCATGGTTTTAATGGCAGGATTATCTGAATATCGTTATTCCTTGTGTATGGCACCGACAGGTGGAGCATTGGTGTTTGTAGCACTCATGAAGCGTGTTACTCTCGTGGTGAGCGGGTTTTAACATGGTTAGCTTGTTATTTATGTAGATGGTTTGGTGTATGTGTGTGCATTGTGCACACTCTATTCTGGTTTAACCATTAAGGTTGGTTTGTGGTGACGGGGCAGTGAGGTTTCGGTGTGAACCTAGCCTTGGTCCTTTAATGTATGTTATAGATTGTGTATCTATGATGGTTTAACTAGTAAGTTATGAGTTGCTATTAAGTGATTATCGTGTAACGAGTTTGGTGCGGCCATGGAGGTCACTTCATGATCAATGATTGGCCAGGATATCATTGGTTAAGGTAATGTATGTGTGTGTTTGTATAGGTTAGCTTGTACGTCGCGCCCCGATGCGGAATATCGGAACGCGAGGCACTTGCAAGTAAACGGGTACAGAGCAAGTACTAGACATCAAACCATTGCACAATGAATAATACTAAAGATAATTCTTCTCAATAATAACTTTTCAATGTCTAGTTACAACCACTAATATCAGAGCCAATCTATAGGGCCCAATTACGTTGAAATAAAAGTAAAAGACTAAACTAAGACTCTATCATAGCATTAGGACACTAGGGTACTCTTGACATCACTCCTAGTCGTTCCCGTTCTCTTGAGTGTATAGTTCATCCTCAGTCTCACCTGAGAACACAACGACAAATAACACAGGGTGAGCGATAATGCCCAGTAGGACTTAAATCTCAATAGTCAAGCAGGCTTTAAATAGTTAATGCATTAAAGGCAGAGTAACTAATGATAGAGCGAGAGAGTCAGGTAAAAGATAGCAGGATAGCATGTGAACGAAATAGCACAACTTTCCAAATATAGCACAAGTGTCGAGTATAGCACAAAATAGCAAGATGGCCATAGCACAAATAGCACAAAGTGTAGTAATAGCACAACGGGTATAGCATAGCACTTTTGTCAATAGACAATGAGAGAACATAGCACTTTTGATTGTCATTTAGATAGTCGAGATAGATAGCACTCGAGTGTAATGCCAAACACTCTAATCATTTAACTCCCATGGGCACTAGCACTTTCGGGCGCACACCCCAGGACCAGTTCGGGCCCTTTATATATTGCCAGGCATTGGTTATGTTGTTTATCTTTAGACAATCAGTCAATGGCCAATATAGAGTACCAAGAAATAGATGAGAGCACTAGATGAATAGACGATATAGTAGAGTGAACATGAATAGATGAGTGAGTAGAGTATAGATGAGAGCTAGTGGACATTGCACATAATACGTCGAGTAAACAAGCAATAGTAGTAGTTGCACAACACGTGCACTTGGTGTTGGCGGTCAGGTGGAACTCACGACCCTACCACTGGCCAAGTTAAGCACAGGTCCAGAGGTCCGGCGTAATTCAAGATAAGAGCGAACTTCTAATAGCCGTTTGGATCATATTGATCCCTAAAGGGTATCATAAGTGTTAGGGTACAACTGGCTCGTCGACCATGTGGGAATCCATGGACAGAGGAGACTTACGGAGGCCTTGAACAAAGACTCACTAGTTCGGCAGAAGGAGTATCCGACGGAGAGTTCATCCAAGTCAAGAGAGTGTGTATAAAGAAACAAGTGCTCGACGTTCTAGAGGAATTCTAGAACAGTGGAGCGTCGATAACGGTATTCCCAAAATAGTGCGAGAAAACGTAGACAAGTATATATTGAAATATGGCAATTTAATTACATAAATTACCAGATGTATTATGAGTTAATTACATGCCAAGTTAAGCCATAATTGGATGGTTCAAAGTGTGTGCATGTATCATGAAAATCAAAGCTAGAACAAGTCATGCGCATGTCTTTTTAAAATAACACATTTATGTTCAGTTTATAACTTGTATATTTACTGTGTATATGATTGTTAAACAAGGGTATGAACACTGTAACAAGTGTTAGCAACGAAAGTTATGGGTTTTCAAGCAAAAAGCCAGAACGCGATGCACCCTTGTAAGGGTCGTGACGGGCTAAGCTGAGAACACGATGTGGGCTTATACAGATCGTGATGGCCTTGTCAGTTCGGGCAGGCAGGTCGTGACGGGGTCGCATGAGGGTCGCGACGGGCTCTTCAGATCAGGCAGCAGATCACGACGACAGGTCCTGTCGCGATCAGTTCATGACGGAAGGCTCTGTCGTGACGGCCTTGTGAACACGGCCTATCGGGCCATCGTGTTCACAAGGTCTGCGCCCGAGTCCGACAGGGAAAGGACATTACATTGGATTGCGGGCCAGAACTTACCCTATTTGACATAGGGGGATTCAAAAAATCATAACTATTTGTACAAGCGATGAAAAATCATGAAACTAGTTGTGAATTGATCTAGACATGCATGGGTACTTACAGTAAATAGGAATTTGAAAACAAATAGGGTTTAAAAATGCTTTAAACACATGTATTCATGATGAACATGAAACAGTACATAGTTGAGATCAACGATTAAATTTGCAAGATAGGATGAACCAAAATTAGGGATTTTAGGGGCAAAAGATGCCTAACATGCATCATTTCCTACAGTAAAAATCTCGTGCCGTGGGGTTGAGTATACAAGGAGAACAAGAATTAAGAAGAGGGTTCGGTGTCATGATGAGTATAGAACATGAAAAATCAAGAAGAAAATATTGACTCGATGAAAAATTATGAAACTAAAGGGCTTTTGTTCCTGAGGTTTAGATCAACCTACAAATGAAATTGATTTAGTTTTGCTCGTGAGAATGCCTACCTTTGACTTGTTTTGTCTTCTAGGGTTAAGAACTTGAAGAACGAAGGAAGAAGCTTTGAGCAGCCTTTTCCCCATGAATTTCTATCCTCCTTGGCCTCTTCCCATGTCCAGCAAACCCTTGGCATGAGCTAGGGCCGGCCATGAGGGTTTTAGAGGAGTATTTAAGCATCTCCCCATTCTATTTCCTATTATGACTCCAATTCCTATTTATTCCGAATTTCCTATTTCCCTCTCCCCTTTTTAGGCATGTGATCTCCTAATTTGGGTTAGGTTAGGACCAAATTCATGGCCAACCTATTAGGGTAGGTTTAGGACTCAAATCTAACTCAAATTAGCTTTTTAATGCATTATATAAATACCCCTTTCTATTTAAGTATAATTTAGTTACGAATTTAAGGTATTTCTATTATTCCCCTTTTTAAAAATCTCTATTTTGACCCACTAATTTCTAATGGGTCTATTTAACAAAGCCCATTACTTCTTTTCATTTAATGGGTTTTATTTAATTCTCTTTTACTTGATTTTCTAATTGCTTTTATTTTTATTATTAAATTTTATTTTTCAAAAATTCCTGGTTGCTACATCCTCCCCTCTTAAAAGAATTTGGTCCCCAAATTCATATGATCATAATGGAGGGAATGTCTTACCGAAAAGATCGGGGTAGTTCCGTATGATGGCCCTTCCGGTTCTCATGTGGCTCTTCCACTCCGCGGTTATTCCATAAGCCTTTAACCACGTGAATGGGATGGTTCCTGAGCTCTGCACCTTCCGTTCCAGTATCTTGACTGGCTTCTCTTCGTATGTCACATCTTTGTTTAACACCAACTTCTCGTGTCGAATGATATGGGTAGGGTCATAGACATATTTTCTGAGCATGGAGACATGGAAAACATTGTGTACACATGCCAGATCGGTGGCAATGCCAGTCGGTATGCAACCTCACCAATCCTTTCGAGCACTTCAAAAGGACTGATAAATCTAGGACTAAGCTTTCCTTTCACACCAAATCTTGGATGCCACGTGTAGGTGACACCTTTAGAATACATGATCACCCACTTGAAACTCTAATTCTCACATTCTTTTGTCAGCATAGCTCTCTTGTCTGGACTGAGCAGTCTTAAGCCAGTCTCTAATCACTTGTATGTCATTGTGGTATGTTGCACCATATCTGGGCCTAACCAATGCTGTTCTCCAACCTCATTCCAACATGCAGGAGATCTACAATTTCTTCCGTAAGGTGCTTCGAACGGTGCCATCTTAATGCTCGCCTGGTAACTGTTGTTATAGGCAAACTCAATAAGGGATAGATGCTCGTTCCAATATCCTTGGAAGTCTATAGTGCAAGCTCTCAACATGTCTTCCACTATTTGGTTGGTTCTTTCAGTCTGCCCATCTGTTTGTGGGTGGAATGTGGTACTAAAGTTGAGTTTAGTACCCAGTGCACCTTGCAGTCCTTTCCAAAAATGAGAGGTGAATATCGGATCTCGATCCGAGACTATGGATGATGGAACTCCATGTAGTCTTACAATCTCCTTGACATATAGGGCAGCTAGTACCTCTACTGACCACTTACTCTTTATGGCTAGGAAGTGGGCAGATTTGGTTAGTCGGTCTACAATAACCCATATGGCGTCAAGTCCACCATGAGTCTTGGGTAAACCCATGATGAAGTCCATGCCAATGCTTTCCCATTTCCATTCCGGAATATCTAGCGGTCTGAGTACACCGCATGGCGCAAGTGTTCCGCCTTTACCTGTTGACAAGTAAGGCATGTGGCAGCATGCTCGGCTACCTCTCTCTTCATGTTCGGCCACCAAAACGTTCTTTTCATGTCTTGATACATTTTGGTACCTCCAGGGTGGATAGTGTACTTTGTCTTGTGAGCTTCATCCATTAACCTTCTTTTCAGTTCTTCATTATCGGGGACGCAGGTCCTCCCTTGGAACACCAGTCTTCCATCCTCAATCATAGTGAAGTCTGGTCTTTCGGCTAAGTTTCCTTGATGAGAACTAAGAATGGATCATTATCTTGTTGGGTTTTAATCTCTTCCAGTAAATCGGATTGAATCTTGATATTGGAAACCAAGACTCGATCATCTCTATGTTCAATATTTAGGTCTAACCTTGTAAATTGTTCTAGTAGTTGCATCTCGCCAAGGACTAGACTTGAAATAGATGCCATCAACTTTCTACTAAGAGCATCAGCCACGGCATTACCCTTGCCTGGATGGTATTGGATGTTGAAGTTGAAATCCTTCAGATATTCTAGCCATCTTCTCTGTCTCATGTTGAGTTCCTTATGGGAGAATAAGTACTTTAGGCTTTTATGGTCTGAGTAGACAGTGAACTTCTCCCATAGAGGTAATGTCTCCAGATTTTCAAGGCGAAGACCACGGCAGCCAACTCCAGATCATACACGGGGTAGTGACTTCATGAGTCTTCAGTTGTCGAGAAGAGTAGATGATGACTTTCTCCTTTTGCATCAGTACACACCTAGCCCAATTCCTGAGGCATCGGTGTAGACAGAGAAACCTTCTCCCTCTATTGGCAGAGAGAGAGAACAGGTGCTGAGGTCAGCAATCTTTAAGAGTTTGGAACTTTTCTCACACTCTTTACTTCAGGAGTATGGATTCTCCTTTTGTGTCAGACGCGTGAGAGGAACGGCAATCTTGGAGAAGTCCTTGATGAACCACCTGTATAGCCAGTCAGTCCTAAGAAGCTTCTGATCTCGGTGACGTTGGTTGGTCTCTCCCAATTAAGTACAGCTTCGACTTTGGAGGGATCAACGGAGATGTCGTCCTTTGAGATAACATGGCCCAAGAAAGACACTTCTTTGAGCTAGAATTCACACTTGCTAAGCTTTGCGTACAGTTTGTTGTCTCGTAAGACTTGCAATGCGATCTTCAAGTTCTCTTGATTCTTCATGCTCTTCTTTGGTCTTGGAATATATGAGGATATCGTCGATGAAGACGACCACGAAACGGGTAAGGTATGGCCAATATGATGTTCATGAGTTGCATAAAGGCTGCAGGAGTATTGGTTAGACCAAAGGCATAACGACGAATTCATAGTGTCCGTACCTGCTCCTGAAAGCCGTTTTGAAGATATTGTCATCCTTGATCCTCCTCATTTGATGATAGCCAGATCGAAGATCGATCTTGGAGAAATATTGAGCTCCTGATATTTGGTCGAATAGCTCATCGACCCTGGGCAATGGGTATTTGTTCTTGATGGTCAGCTGATTGAGTTGACGATAGTCGATGCACAACCTTATCGATCCATCCTTCTTTTTAACGAATAGCATAGGTGCTCCCCATGGGGAAGTACTCAGTCTAATGAACCCCTTCTCTAATAGCTCCATCAACTGCATCTTCAACTCTTTTAGCTCGGCAGGTGACATCCAGTACAGTTGATGCGATACCGTTGCAGCTCCAGGGATCAACTCTATGGTGAAGTTGACATCTCGTTTCGGGGGAATCCCTGGCAGATATTCAGGAAACACATTGGGGTAATCATGGACTATGTGGATGTCTTCTATCTTAGAACCCTATTTTCCACACATACGACTGCTAGGAAAGCAATACAACATTTCCTTATCATGTTATGAGCTTTATGATGGAGATTAGAGACATGTGTCTCTTATGTCTAATCCCAGAGAATGTCAATTTAGGAAAGTCATAAAGGTAACCTTCCCTTTACTTACAGTCGACACTTGCCCCATAAGCGGACAACCAGTACGCTCCCAAAATTATATCATAGCCTTCCATGCGCACACACCAGGTCGGCTTTCAAGTATGGTCTCCGATCATTACATCGGCAGATGGAAAGTATTTGTTCAATTTCTCTTTTCCTTTAGTGGCGTTGTGACAGAGAACTCAAACTCATAGATATAGGTTTTACATTTAGGGTATCAGCAAATTGTTGAGATATAAATGAATGAGTTGCTCCAGTATCAATAAGACAAATGCTAATAAGGAGAAAACTTGTAGAGTACCTTCTACCACGCCACCGTCCATAGCGGGTTCTCATCATGCAGGGCTTGCAGTCTTCCCTGTTTCTTAGCCGCATTAGGGCGCCTCTCATGTTCTTTCAGCAGCGGGCACTTGGGGATGCGGTGCTCGCAACTTCCGCAGTGCAGACACGCGCCAACTTTCCTCAGCATTCGTCAGCAGTGTGACCTAGCTTGTCACAATGCTTGCAGTTGCTTTTGGCTAGGGTGTTGGGCACGAAGACCATAGGTTTTCGTTCTGGTTGGACCCCTCTGTGATGTTGAAGGGTCATTTCTTGCCATTGTTTGGCTTGGCAGGTGATGGTCCAGAAGTATTTCCTTCTTTACGAACTTCCCTTGATACGGTCGGTGAAGTCTGTAGCATCTTCCAGCAGCTGAGTTTTCTTACCATGTCGGCGTAGGTCTGGTAGGTCTGGATGTCGAGAGGTGCCAGTTGGGTAATGTATTGAGGCTTAAGGCCGTTGAGAAAGCGCTTAGCCTTCATTCTCTCTGTGTTCACTAGGTGTTCAGCATACCTTGCCAGTCTAGAGAACTGGGCTTCATATTCGGCCACTGTCAGGCTCCGCTGCTTAAGAGCAGCAAATTTAGCAGCCTTCCTTTCTTGGACACGCTCTGAAAATATTTAGAATTAAAAGCTTCTTTCAACTCGGTCCAGGTGAACTGACCATTAGCTCTGGTCGCTTCAAACGACTCTCACAAAGCGGGGGCGTCCTTTTCAAGTTGAAAGGTGGCCAGTAGCAGCTTATCCCCCGCTGCACATTGCATGACACGGAAGATTCTTCTATTTCTTTCAGCCAGTGTTCTGCTTCATCTGGATCCGTGGATCCACTGACTAGGTGGGTTCAGACTCGGAAGTTATGTTGCAGGTCGCTGCACCACGATTGCCACCTCTTGGGTAGCTTGCACAATCGCGAGAGTAAGTCGTGAATGGTCTGTTGCATGCCCCTCATTTAAGCACATTCAGCCGTCATCTTGATTGCTTAGTCCTACAAAAATAACTTATTGTATGATATTGATGTAAAATTTAATTCGTGCGTGTGTGAGTTATTTTAGCTAGTTACCCTGGCTCTATCCACAACTCACATAGGTAGGATAATTGACTCTAGTCGAGGCTGGTCAACCTAGATCATCCTATACTAAGAACAAACCTAGGCTCTGATACCACAAAACGTCACGCCCCGACGCGAATATCGGAACGCGAGGCAGTTGCAAGTAAACGGGTACAAAGCAAGTACTAGACATCAAACCATTGCACAATGAATAATACTAAAGATAATTCTTCTCATTAATAACTTTTCAATGTCTAGTTACAACCACTAATATCATAGCCAATCTATAGGGCCCAATTACGTTGAATAAAAGTAAAAGACTAAACTAAGACTCTATCATAGCACTAGGACACTAGGGTACTCTTGACATCACTCCTAGTCATTCCCGTCCTCTTCAGTGTATAGTTCGTCCTCGGTCTCACCTGAGAACACAACGAAAAATAACACAAGGTGAGCGATAACACCCAATAGGACTTAAATCTCAATAGTCAAGCAGGCTTTAAATAGTTAATGCATTAAAGGCAGAGTAACTAATGATAGAGCGAGAGAGTCAAGTAAAAGATAGCAGGATAGCACGTGAATGAAATAGCACAACTTTCCAAATATAGCACAAGTGTCGAGTATAGCACAAAATAGCAAGATGGCCATAGCACAAATAGCACAAAGTGTAGTAATATCACAACGAGTATGGCATAGCACTTTTGTCAATAGACAACGAGAGAACATAGCACTTTTGATTGTAATAGATAGTCGACATAGATAGCACTCGAGTGTAATGCCAAACACTCTGATCATTAACTCCCATGGGCACTAGCACTTTCGGGCGCACATCCCAAGACCAGATCGGGCCCTTTATATATTGCCAGGCATTGGTTATATTGTTTATCTTTAGACAATCAGTCAATGGCAATATAGAGTATCAAGAAATAGATGAGAGCACTAGATGAATAGACGAGATAGTAGAGTGAACATGAATAGATGAGCAAGTAGAGTATAACTGAGAGCTAGTGGACATTGCATGTAATACGTCGAGTAAACAAGCGATAGTAACAGTTGCACAACACGTGCACTTGGTTGGCAGTCAGGTGGAACTCACGACCCTACCAATGGCCAAGTTAAGCACAGGTCCAGAGGTCCGGTGTGATTCAAGATAAGAGCGAACTGCTAATAGCCGTTTGGATCATATTGATCCTTAAAGGGTATCATGGTGTTAGGGTACAACGGCTCATCGACCATGTGGAAATCCATGGACAGAGGAGACTTACGGAGGCCTTGAACAAAGACTCACTAGTCCGAGAAAAGGAGTATCCGACGGAGAGTTCATCCAAGTCAAGAGAGTGTGTATATAGAAACAAGTGCTCGATGTTCTAGAGGAATTCTAGAACAGTGGAGCGCCGATAACGGTATTCCCAAAATAGTGCGAGAAAATGTAGACAAGTATATATTGAAATATGGCAATTTAATTACATAAATTATCAGATGTATTATGAGTTAATACATGCCAAGTTAAGCCATAATTGGATGGTTCAAAGTGTGTGCATGTATCATGAAAATCGAAGCTAGAACAAGTCATGTGCATGTCTTTTAAAATAACAAATTTATGTTCAATTATAACTTGTATATTTACTGCGTATATGATGTGTTAACAAGGGTATGAACACTGTAACAAGTGTTAGCAATGAAAGTTATGGGTTTTTAAGCAAAAAGCCAGAACGCGACACCCCTTGTAAGGGTCACGACGGGCTCAGCTGAGAACGTGATGTGGGCTTGTACAGATCACGACGGCCTTGTCAGTTCGGGCAGGCAGGTCGCGACGGGTCGTATGAGGGTCGCGACGGGCTCTTCAGATCAGGCAGCAGATCGCGACGACAAGTCCTGTCGCGATCAGATCGCCATGGAAGGCTCTATCGCGATGGCCTTGTGACGCGGCCTATCGGGCCGTCGCGTCACAGGGTCTGCGCCCGAGTCCGACAGAGAAAGGAACATGCATGGATTGCGGGCCAAAACTTACCTATTTGACATAGGGGGGTTCAGAAAATCATAACTATTGTACAAGCGATGAAAAATCATGAAACTAGTTGCGAATTGATCTAGACATGCATGGGTATTACAATAAATAGGAATTGGAAACAAACGGGTTTAGACATGCTTAAACATGGGTATAATGATGAACATGAAACAGTACATAGTTGAGATCAACGATTAAATTCGCAAGATAGGATGAATCAAAATTAGGGCTTTTAGGAAAAACGATGCCTAACATGCATCAGTCCTACAGTAAAAATCTCGTGGCATGGGGTTGAGTATACAGGGAACAAGAATTAAGAAGAGGGTTCGGGGTCATGATGAGTACATAACATGAAAAATAAAAAAGAAAATATTGACGCGATGAAAATTATGAAACCAAAGGGCTTTTGTTCCTAAGGTTTAGATCAACCTACAGATGAAATTGATTTAGGTTTGCTCATGAGATTGCCTACCTTTAACTCGTTTTGTCTTCTAGGGTTAAGAACTTGAAGAACGAAGGAAGAAGCTTGAGCAACCTTTCCGCACGAATTCTCTCCTCCTTGGCCTGTTCCCACGTCCAGCAAACCCTTGGCACGAGCTAGGGCCGGCCATGAGGGTTTTAGAGGAGTATTTAAGCATCTCCCCATTCTATTTCCTATTATGACTCTAATTCCTATTTATTCCGAATTTCCTATTTCCCTCTCCCTTTTTAGGCATGAGATCTCCTAATTTGGTTTAGGTTGGGACCCAAATTCATGGCCAACTATTAGGGTAGGTTTAGGACTCCAAATCTAACTCAAAATAGCTTTTTAATGCATAAATACCCCTTTTCTATTTAAGTAATAATTAGTTACGAATTTAGGGTATTTTCCTATTATTCCCCTTTTTAAAATCTCTATTTTTGCCCACTAATTTCTAATAGGTATATTAACAAAGCCCATTACTTCTTTTCATTAATGGGTTATTTAATTCTCTTTTACTTGGTTTCTAATTGCTTTTATTTTTATTATTATTAAATTTTTATTTTCCAAAAATTCCAGGTTGCTACATGTAGGCCACAGGTGACCAGAACAAGCTATCAGCTTGTGTACGTGGTTTGTAATTAAGATGTATATGTATGTATTGCGGTTTGTGCGTTGCCGAGTGTGGTGGTCCAGCGCCTATTCTGGAATGCCTCTTCAGTTGGGTACCCCAGGTTCTGTGTGAGCCAGACACGTGTGTTTGTTGTGCTCAGGGTTTGTCCCGGTACTTGTGTTGTACCGTTGAGGTCTGTGTCGGTCCTGGACACCCTCACTCATGTGCTTAAGTTGTACGTCGGCTGAGGGAAAGACGACAGTAGGACAGCGACTTGTGAGAGTTTGTGTTTGATCGCTTGTAGCGCGATCATAGTGGGGGTGCGGAACCAGTAGTCGACACTGGTCCCCAGCTAGTCTTGTTTCCAATGCCTCACTTTAGGGAGCTTAGGCCAGGGTCCCTAAGGGTGCCAGGCATGGGCCTGCAGGGTGTGTGACCTGTAGGTGTTGTCACGCCCCAACGCGGAACATCGGAGCGCGAGGCAGTTGCAAGAAAAAGGTATAGAGCGTATACTAGACATCAAACCATCGCACATTGAATAATACTAAAGCAAATCTTTCTCATTAATAACTTTTCAAATGTCTAGTTACAACCACTAATATCAGAGCCATTCTATAGGGCCCATTACATTGCGATAGAAGGAAATAACTAACTAAACTCTAAGATAACGACTCGAGGGCACTACTGGCTTCACTCTTGGTCATTCCCTTCCTCGTGAGTGTATGTGTCTTCCTCGGTCTCACCTGAGAACACAACATCAAATAACGTAGGGTGAGCGATAATGCCAGTAGGACTTAAATCTCAGGCTCAAGCAGGCTTTAAATAATTAACGCATTTAATGGCAGAATCTAAAGATAGCAGGTACAGAGAGTCAAAATATAGCAAGAGATAGCACAACAGGTATCAAGATAGCACAATAGCACGAGATCGGGTATAGTTTCCAAATAGCACAAGTATCGAGTATAGCACGAATAGTAGGATGGCCATAGCACAACTAGCACAAGTATAATAATAGCACGACGAGTATAGCACTTGTTTGTCATTCTAGACAACGAGAGAGTATAGCAGTTTGTGTTTTGATTGTCATATAGATAGTCGAGATAGATAGCACTTGAGTGTAATGCCAAAACACTCTGATCATTTAACTCCAATGGGCACTAGCACTTTCGGGCGCACATCCAGGACCAGATCGGGCACTTTATATATTGTCAGGCATTGGTTATATTGTTTATCTTTAGACAATCAGTCAATGGCCAATATAGAGTACCAAGAAGTAGATGAGAGCACTAGATGAATAGACGAGATTGTAGAGCGAATGTGAATAGACGAGCGAGTAGAGTACAGATGAGCTAGTGGACATTGCACATAATGCGACGAGTAAACAGGTGAGGTGATAGTAACAGTTACACAACACGCGCACGTCGTATCGGCAATTAGGTGGAATTCACGATCTTCCCGCTGGCCATGTTATGCACAAGTCCAAAGGTTCGACGTGATTCAAGGTAAGAGCAAACTTCTAATAGCCACTGGCCATGTTATGTACAACCGGCTCATCGACCATGTGGGAATCATGATCAGAGGAGACTTACGGAGGCCTTGTGCAATGGTTCACTAGTCCGGCGAAAGGAATATCCGACGAGAGTTCACCACAAGCCAAGTAAAGTGTGTATATAAATAGTGTGTCGACATTCTAGAGGAATTCTAGAACAGTGGAGCGTCGATATCGGTATATAAACCGCGCAAGAAACGAATACAAGTCCTTTAAAATAGGGCAATTAACATACTTTTATTGCAATAATTTACCAGATACATTATGAGATATTTTCTACCAAATTTCAGCCACATATGGATGGTTCATGTGTGGGCATGTGTAAGAGAAATCATAGCTAGAAATAAGTCGTGAATATGTATTTTAAATCTCAATGTAGCTCCATTTTTTTTAAAACAAGTTTTTATGGGGGTATAACAGAAATAATTTTTATGGATTTTCATCAAAAACCTGTGAAGGCGACATAGGCCAATGAGGATTGCGACAGGGTAGGCAGATCGCGACATGGGTACTGTCGCGACTGATGAACAGTCCATCCCCACGTAATTTTAAATCAATTACATACTTATTTGGTGATAAACAAAACTCTGTCAAAAGTCCTCTAAACTACATTTCATAAGTCTTATAGTACAGGAAAAGCACCAAGGTCAAACAAGCCACAAAAGGTATGCATTACTTCTCTGAAGCTTTAATCTCTTCAACGTATTATTTCTCTAAGTCCAGAACGATTTCCTTATAAGCATATCGATTTCAAAAGAATTATCATAACGATTTCCCTTCTGGCTGAAAAGTCATGTTGTTTCAATCAAGTCGATATCATAACGATTCTGTAAGTCATCGCAACGACTTCTTCAGAAAGCGTAACGACTTGCTCCCGTAACGATTCTGTAAGTCATCGCAACGACTTCTTCAGAAAGCGTAAGACTTGCTCGCCGTAACGATTCTGTAAGTCATTGCAACGACTTCTTCAGAAAGCGTAACGACTTGCTCGCCGTAACGATTCCATAAGTCATCGTAACGATTCCTTTAGATCTCGTAACGACTTGCTTGTCATAACGACTTCATAAGTCATTGTAACGATTCCTTTAGCCGTAACGACTTGCTGTCATAACGACTTCATAAGTCATCGTAACGATTCCTTTAGAACTCGTAACGACTTGTTTGTCATAACGACCTCAAAGTTATCGTAACGATTCCTTTAGAACTCGTAACAACTTGCTTGTCATAACGACTTCATAAGTCATCGTAACGATTCCTTTAGAACTCGTAAACGACTTTCTTGTCATAACGACTTCATAAGTCATTGTAACGATTCCTTTAGAACTCGTAACGACTTGATTCTCATAACGATTTCATAAGTCATGTTTCCATCAAATAATTGTTACCTTGATTTGAAATACGTTGAATAGTCAAAGTCGTATCTCACCTGTTTGACTACTATGCATTTAATAAAGACTGAACTTATCTCTGCATGCACGCAGAACATATCGTCCATTATCGTGTATTCTCTGCATGTATCTTTTTAGAACGGTAAACTGTCACTACTATATCTATGTTTACTTGCTCTAACGTTGACTGACATCTGGAGATAGTGTTAGATGTCTACCATTAAAGCTCAACCTTTGCAGAACCTTGAAGTTGTACCATCTTACAACGTTGGACATAGAAAGAACTACAAGTCACCTCAGAAGATCTCATCACTTTGCGTGCTCAAAAGAATAAAGACTGTTGACTGGAAGCTTCCACAAATCCTTGTCTAACGTTCACCAAAGCTGTGAGACAACGGCTATCTCATCGACTATATTCAAAATGAAGATATATATACAAGACAAAAGATTTGAAGATAGATATATCGAGGATCAAGAGATAAAATCAAGAGAGCAGTCTTTGAAGTCCTCCCAAGAATTCCAGAGCCAGCTTCTTCATTCCATTCCGCCTTGGCTCTTAGCTCCCTGTGCTGTAAGAAAAATCAGAAGAGAGCTAGAATAGTTCTGAGAGAGAGCACCCGTGTAGATCTGTAACTCTCAGTGCTTGTAGCTTCAGATCGAGTTCTGTTAAGCTTGATCTAGGGGCTAGTCAATCCTTTTTCAGATTCCCTTGTTTGTTTCCCTTCGGGTGTGAAGGAAGACCTGGTGGTTTCCAGGGTGGTGTTTTCTTCCTTCAGGAGTGAAGGAAGACCTAGTGGTACCAGGGTGGTGTTCCCTTCGAGTGTGAAGGAAGACCAGCTGAGCTGGGTGTTGTTTCGTCCATAGGGGGACTGTACCCTAGATAGTGGAATCATGGGTTGCTCAGGGACTGGACGTAGGACTCCTAAGGAGAGGAGATCCGAACCAGGATAAATCTGTGTTGTGTGATTGTCTTTTTTGTGTGATTGTTCCTTTTACTAACCATTACTAATCTCTTCCAAGAACGTTTTTGTGTTTGTTTAAGTTCAGGTCTTAACTAAGTAAATATTTTTAAAGACCCATTCACCCCCCCTCTGGGTTCGCCAACGGGCAACAAGTGGTATCAGAGGAGTCTCTTCGACAAAGAACAAGATCCAACGATCTGAAGAGTAAAGATCCATGGCAGCCCAAGGTCACAACGAAGGTCAGTCAGTCAACAGACCTCCCTTGTTCGATGGTGAAGATTATACCTATTGGAAGACAAGAATGGAGTACTTCCTGCAAGGACATGATTATCAAATTTGGTCGATAGTAGAAGAAGGAGATCTTCTGGTAACAAATGAAAAAGCTCAATGGACGGATGAAGACAAGAAAAAATTTCTCTAAATTGTAAAGCCAAGAGCATGCTGTGTTGTGCGCTAAGTAAGAAAGAATTCAACAGAGTTTCAGCCTGCAAATCCGCAATGGAAATGTGGGAAAAGATCAGAATCACTTATGAAGGCACAGATAAGGTCAAGGAGACAAGAATAGATATTCTTGTAACCCAATATGAGCGATTTCAAATGCAGTCAGGTGAATCCAACCCAAATGTTCAGTAGATTCACAGACATCACTAATGGGTTAGCCGGATTATGAAAAACCTATGAAATGGGAGATATGGTCAGAAAATTCTTAGATCCTTGCCATCCTCATGGACTCCAAAGTAACGGTCATTGAGGAAGCCAATGATCTGAAGAGAATGTCTCTAGAAAATCTAGTTGGGTCACTCATGGCCCATGAGATAAACATGGAGAGATTAGGAGAATCCTCCAGTAGAAAGAAGCAGTCCAATGCGCTCAAAGCTGATGAGGACTCATCTAAAGAATCTTTGGACAATAGTGAGGACAGCAAAGACAGTGATGAAGAAGCCATGCTGTCAAAAAGATTGCAAAGGATCCTGGCCAAGAAGAAAAAGTTCCAGTCCGGTAGGAGGTATTTCAAGAAAAACAAAGATTTCAAGAGACCAGACGGAAAAGATCAGAAGAGAAATGAGCCACTCTGCTACGAGTGCAAGAAGCCAGGACACATGAAGGCTGAGTGTCCAAAGCTCAAGAAGCCAGAGTTTAGAAAGAAGGATAACTCCAAGAAGTCAGAAGTACAAGAAGAAAGCCATGGCAGCTGCATGGGAAAACAGCAGTGACTCAGACGGTGAGTCAAGCTGCAGCAGTGATGAAGAAGAAGCCAACCTGGCTTTTATGGCAAATACCGAGGATAAGGTCAACACTCGAGCATCCAAATGGTATTTGGACAGGGATGCTCAAGGCACACTGTCAGGAAATCAGAAGCTTTTCACCCTCCTCCAAAATGAAGAAGGGATAGTCACCTATGGAGATAATGGGAAAGGCACAGTAGTAGGCAGCGGGTCTGTAAACAACAAAGGAAAAACAGTCATTGAAGATGTATTATTGGTCAAAGGATTGAAGCACAATCTAATTAGCATTAGTCAGCTGTGCGACAGAGGCCATCAAATCAAGTTTCAAGAGTCTAGGTGTAGCATACTGAAGGATGGAGAAATCATCTTTGAAGCTAATAGAGAAAAGAATTTGTATGTACTCTACCTTGAAGAACTCAAAGAGCAAAACGTTTGTCTGGCAGCTAGTAAAGACAAGACTACTGAATTGTGGCACAGACGTCTTGGACATTGTAGCATAGATGGCATAAGAAAACTTTGAAGAAAAATCTTGTGGAAGGTCTACAAAAGTCAGTGGAAAATTGGAAGGTGTTTGTAAACCTTGTGCTAAAGGAAAGCATACCAAGAGCTCCTTCAAGTCAAAAACCGTGGTAACCACCTCAAAACCCTTAGAACTCCTACATATGGATCTATTTAGGGCAATGAGGACTACCAGTCTTGGAGGAAAGAACTTCGGATTTGTCATAGTTGATGACTATTCAAGATTTACATGGGTTTCATTCCTAGAGCATAAAGATGACACTTTCGATAACTTTGTCAGCTTCAGCAAGAAAGTTCAGAAAGATCAAAAGTTCAGTATTGTGTCTATCCGATCAGATCATGGTGGTGAGTTTCAGAATGAAAAGTTTGCTAGATTCTGTGAGAGTCAAGGAATTGAGCACAACTTCTCAGCACCAAGAACACCACAGCAAAATGGCATTGCCGAGAGAAAGAATAGAACCCTACTGGATATGGCGAGAACTATGCTCTCAGAATATGATCTGCCAAGATATTTTTGGGCTGAAGCAGTTAACACAGCAAGCTATATTGTCAACCGAGCAATGATCAGACCAATCCTTAAGAAGACCTCTTATGAACTGTTCAAAGGGAAAAAGCCACAGATCAGCCATCTCAGAACCTTTGGATGTCCATGCTTCATTCACAACAACAAAAAAGGGACATTGGTAAGTTAGATGCCAAATCAGATGAAGGCATCTTCATGGGGTACACTTCTAAACCCAAAGGCTATAGAGTGTTTAATAAACGTACCTTATTGATTGAACAGTCTGTGCACATTATTTTTGATGAAACTAACCCTCCTTGAGAAAGGAAGTAGATAGTGATAATGATGATGCAGATGAATTGTCCAAGAAACTAAAAGACACATCAATCGAGGACAAGGATGATCCACCTCTGGAAGAATTACAACAAGAAGAAATCTCTCATGAAACTCTTCCAAAGGAGTGGAGATACAAGAGAGATCACCCACCTGAAAACATCATTGGTGATCCATCTGCAGGGGTAAGAACAAGAGGTAATGTGATCCCTTGTGATTATCTTGCATTTGTATCTCAAATAGAGCCTAAGACAGTCAGTGAAGCTCTTACTGATGAATCTGGATATTGGCCATGCAAGATGAACTGAATCAGTTCAAGAGAAACCAAGTATGGTCACTTGTTCCAGACCGTCAGATCATCCAGTTATTGGCACCAAATGGGTGTTCAGAAATAAACTAGATGAATCTGGTGCAATCTTAAGAAACAAGGCTAGACTGGTAGCTCAAGGCTATTCTCAAGAGGAAGACAGAGATTTTGATGAAACCTATGCACCTGTAGCTAGACTTGAGGCCATCAGAATATTGTTAGCTTACGCATCTGCTCTAGATTTAAAATTATTTCAAATGGATGTTAAATCTGCCTTTTTAAATGGATTTATAAAAGAAGAAGTTTATGTGGAACAACCGCCGGATTTTGATGATATAGACTTTCCGAATCATGTTTTTAAATTGCATAAGGCTTTGTATGGTTTAAAGCAAGCACCTAGAGCCTGGTATGAGAGGCTTAGCTCTTTTCTCTTAAAACATGGTTTCCGTAGAGGTCAAGTAGATAGCACTCTTTTATAAAAACAAAAGTTAAACACATATTGTTGGTTCAAATTTATGTGGATGACATCATCTTTGGATCTACTGATGAATCCCTGTGCAAGATTTGATTTTAAAAATTAATGCAGGGAGAATTTGAGATGAGTATGATGGGGGAGCTCAACTACTTCCTTGGACTTCAAATCAAACAAGGAAAGGAAGGAACTCACATCTGTCAAGGAAAGTACACCAAAGAACTGTTGAAGAAGTTTGGATTTGATATCACCAAGCCACTGTCAACACCAATGGGTACATCAACCAGGATGGACAGTGACAAGGATGGTAAGAAAGTAGATCAAAAGATCTATAGAGGTATGATAGGTTCATTACTTTATTTAACCGCCAGTAGATTTGACATATTATTTAGTGTATGCATGTGTGCTAGATATCAAGCAGACCCTAGAGAGTCTCATTTAATTTCTGTAAAAAGAATATTTAGATATTTAGCCAGAACTCATGATTTAGGTCTATGGTATCCAAAATCTTGTGAAGTAAATTTAGTAGGATATTCTGATGCTGACTACGCTGGATGCAAAGTAGATAGAAAGAGCACCAGTGGTTGTTGTCAATTTCTTGCAGGGTGTTTAATATCATGGTCCTCAAAGAAACAAAATTCAGTAGCACTGTCTACAGCTGAGGCTGAGTATGTAGCTGCTGGAAGTTGTTGTACACAACTCTTATGGATAAAGCAACAACTTGAGGATTTTGGACTCAAAATCAAGTCAATTACTGCTATGCGACAACACCAGTGCTATCAACCTCACAAAAATCCAATTCAGCATTCCAAGACCAAACACATTGAGGTTAGATACCATTTTATTCGTGATCATGTAGCTAATGGCAATATTGAAATATCCTTTATTGATACAAATAATCAGTTAGCAGACATTTTCACAAAGGCCCTACCTGAAGAGAGATTTACATCTCTTAGAAGGGAGTTAGGCATGTGTATTTTGTGAAAAGATCTTCTTTTAAAACTGATATAAAGAATTTCAGAATTTAAATAAGTTCTCTCTCTCTCTTTTGTAAAGTGAAAAGACTTCGAATACATCTGTTTAAGCGCTCCTTTCAGTTAAGCTAAAGTCGTTCGAGGCGGTCAACCTCGTTTGTCGCTTTCTGTCGCCTCACCTTTTGGAGCATTTATTTCTTTTTAAAAATCAATGCGATAACGATTCCTCTTCTTCGTTCACCTTTTTTTTTTTCTTTCGTCCCGTCGCATGAGCCGATGCCCTAGCGACTCACACCTCCATTCTCTGCAAGTCTGAAGCTTTCTTCTTCTTCCCACAAAATTCTTGAGGATTCCTTCTCGTCTCCTTCCTCCACACCCTTCAGAACTTTTCCCACCTGAATCCATGGCCGCACCAGCTATCGCCGGCAGTCTGGGTGGCTACAGCGCCGAATTTCTCACTCCTGAGCAGCAGAGCTTTCACCTTTGTGAAGACAAGCTCTGTGTCATAAAGAAGTAGATTGAAGATCTGAAGAAGAATGGAATGAGCAGCATAGTCGAGAAGCTCAACCAGATGCAGTGGAAGGGCGTTACCACTTACTCAGAGGTTAGTTATCCGGACTTGGCAAAGGCATTCTACGTTTGCTTAAGAACAGAGGCAGATGGGTCCCTTGTCTCTTCGGTAAAGGGCACCCTGATCAAAAAGACCCTGAGCTACTAAGAATGTTGTTTGAGGTGAAAACATCAGGCTTTAGTGGAGTTCACACTGAGGACGCTCAAGAGAAGGGTTGGGAATTGTAGGGCCGGGCTTCAAATTGAGGGAAGGCAAACTTGATATAAATCAGCTGAATGCCTTCAATCGCCTCCTTCACTTCATTGTTTGTCAGATTTTGGTTCCCAGAAGTGCAACCTTCTCATCTTGCACTAAGGCCGATTCTGACCTAATGTTCTGGGCCATTCAAAATAAGGAGATCAATATGGCCGCAGTAATAATGGAAAGAATGAAATTTGCCAGTGAACCAATTTGGGACACCAAGAGCAAGCTGAATGTGTCACTGCCATATGCCCATTTACTTACCAAGATTTTCAAACACTTCGGTGTTGATCTCTCTGGGGCAGTTGTAGAGAAAATGGGCCATGCTATCAGGTCCAGAAATTGAAGAAGAGTGGCTTCTCTGTAGTCAATGGGGTCTGGTCCAAGGCCTCAGTTGCTGAAGGCGAAGTTTACATTGGCGATGCTTCAGGTGCTCACCATCAGATGGAATCAGCTGTTGAGATGTCAGAATTGCCAATGGAATCAGTTTCTGTTCCAACCTTTGTAGCAGCCAGAGCAGCAGGGCATCTATGGCCGAAAATCAGTCAGAGGTTGCAGTAGAAGAAGAAGAGAAAGGCTGTCAGCAGCAGCTCTAGGAATTCCAGAAGTGCCAGCTGGAGTTTGTGCCGAAAGAAGAATTAAGGATATTCTTCCAGAAGATATTATGCCAGTTACAGAGGAGACTGTGGCATCAGGTCACCTTGTTGAAGAGGTTCCACTAGAGGAAGAGCACCCAATTTTTCAGGGTGACTCTGTGATGATGGATGCTCCTTGTCAGGGGGAGTCAGTACCTGTTGAAGAAGATGCTCAAATTGAGGGGGAGCAATTACAAGAAACAACAGCAGAAAACCTCCAACCAGTGGTCATCAGGAGGAATGCACAGAGATTCTCCAACTTAGATAAAGATAAGGGGAGACCGCTAGCTCCTCAAGTTATGATGAAGATGATGATCAACCTCCTCCAGCCAAAGAGGGCAAGAAGAAAGACAAGAGACTGCACCTGAAGTACCTCTCTTAGCTGACACACCTTTTGAAAGGCAGGTCAAACAGAAAATAGTCATTAACTTGAAACCTGTGATGAGAGGCTGGATGTGCAAGGTGAACTGCTATGTTCACTCCAATCAGATGTGAATTCTATTTTTCTGAGCCAGGCTTCAGCACGCAACGAGTATGTTCAGATTCGCAATGCTATGAAGTGGTTCAATCAAGAGATGGGCACCATGAAGAGCATGATCTCTGAAATCTTTACAGCAGTTGGAGCTCAAGCTCCTTCCCTCTAGCAGCACCAGCAGAACAGCAACAGCAGCACAAGCAGAAACAACAGCAACAGCAGCACCAGCAGCAACAGCAGCAGCACAAGCAGAAACAGCAGCAACAGCAGCCCAGTAGAAGCAGCCGATGCAGTTCAGGCAGCAGCAGAGGCTGAAGTACCAGGGCCATCAGGGCCAACTGTGATGGAATCAAGGCCATCAGGCCAGAAGTGTTGGATTCTGTGCAATCTTTGCCTGAAGAAGTGGTCTCAGATCCATTGCCCCCTGCTCCCTCTTCCACCCACACTCCTTTTCCCCCATCTCCACCCACAGCCTCCACAGCTCCACCTGCTCCACCTCCTTTCAAAAGACCTAGATCCAGACCTATTTCTTCTCCCACACCTTTTCCTTCTCCTAATACTTCATCTTCCCCTGCTTCCTCCACTTCTCATCTTCCTTCCTCTCCTAGCTTTGAGGCCCCTCCAGCATCCTCAACTGGAGCCTCATCCTCTTCTGGTCCTTCTTCAATACCAGAAGTAGGCATTTCTACCACTGATGATTTCCTTCACCCTTCTGCACCTCCCTCCTTTATCACTATTATTCCTAGGAGTGCTCAAATCAACTCTCCTGTTCTTACCGAAATTAAGGATGAGTTTGAAGAAGCTATCCTTAGGTCTGTGCTAAAGGTAGGAGATCACCTTTCCAAGACAGACTCCTCCAGTACTGTCTCCAAGAAAAGAAAACTCAATTCCTCCGACACTCCTCTATACCCTCCTTTGTGGTTTTCTCTTACAGTGACAAACAAGCATACATCACTGTACAAAGAGTATCTACAAAAGGTTGTCTTTGCCACCCTTGTCAACCTCCCTTTTCTCAACCTCTCTGACCACCTTGAAGTCATTCTTCCTTACACTCCTCTTTCCAAAACCGAAAAATCCATATCTTTTCCTCTGCCCATTCCAAGACTGAGGAGCAATGGCTAGATCTCAAAAAGATCTTTTCAATCGCTTTCTTCAGGCTAAGGCAGCCAGATTTCCTCCCAGGGATCACTCTTTGACCCTTTCTGAGTGGTTTAAATTTCATCACCAGAACACCTGGGCTTCTTTTATCCAGAAGGAAATCAAGATGATCAGGCACTTTCAGATGTTCAATAACTACAGGTATCTCAACAGATTACCTGAAGTTCAGTTAAGCCAATTCAAGCGAGCCATCAAGGTCCTATCCAGCTCTGGGCACTCTGAAGCAGTGAGAGTGGATTTTGCCACACTCCATTTGTCTAAAGAGATCCTCTTGCCTCAGATTCACTTCCTAATCATGGAGTCTTCTGTTGGATCCATTATCTTTGAACGTTTACAAGGGTCATGGGCAGAATCAAAATTCAGAAAAGTCTCCAAGTTGGTTTTTCCAGATTTCTATTCCGGGAATATCACAGAGGGTTTGTGACATCTGAAGTTCTTGCTCCTATCCTCTCAGAATGTGAAAGGCTAAACTCCTCAGAATGGTCCGAATTGTATTCCTTGTCTGCTCAGCAGTTAGCTCATCTCAATGCTGCTCAGGCCAGGGAAGGAAAAGCCCATGTCTCTCCTGCCACCTTCTTGGACATGAACTCCATCCATCTTGTACTTGATCCCTACAAACTATGGGCTGAAACATACAAGGTGTTTGTAGCTCTACGCCAAGTCCTCAAGGAGAAACAGATTTTCTACCCTGTTACCATGGATCAATTCCTTGCCTGTGCAAGCTTTGGAAAAACCTCCTTCATCCGGTCCTCCATGGATGCTGATGAGTATGCCCAGTTTCTCTCCAAGCAGCGCAGCATCTACCTGTCTCGGATGGCTTCTACCATGGGACCAACTTTCTTTATTTCTGATGGAGCTTTTAGGCAATTTTTTGGTAGGCAGGAAGAGCAGGCCTGGGAAGCCATTTCTCATTTTGCCTCTCTCCTCTCTCCTGCATATTATTTGCCTGTACCTCCTCAAGCTTAATGAAACGATTGTATCCCTTCTTCTCATTGTCTCTTATTCTTTGTCTCAGTCCTATTTCTTTTTGCTTAATGACAAAAAGGGGGAGAAAATACTTACATATTTTAATATACACTTTTTCTGCTTACTGTTAAGAATTGTTAAAATACTGATTAAGTTTTGTCATCACCAAAAAGGGGGAGATTGATGAACAGTCCATCCCCACGTAATTTTAAATCAATTACATACTTATTTTGGTGATAAACAAAACTCTGTCAAAAGTCCTCTAAACTACATTTCATAAGTCTTATAGTACAGAAAAGCACCAAGGTCAAACAAGCCCACAAAGGTATGCATTACTTCTCTGAAGCTTTAATCTCTTCAACGTATTATTTCTCTAAGTCCAGAACGATTTCCTTATAAGCATATCGATTTCAAAAGAATTATCATAACGATTTCCCTTCTGGCTGAAAAGTCATGTTGTTTCAATCAGTCGATATCGTAACGATTCTGTAAGTCATCGCAACGACTTCTTCAGAAAGCGTAACGACTTGCTCGCCCTAACGATTCTGTAAGTCATCGCAACGACTTCTTCAGAAAGCGTAACGACTTGCTCGCCGTAACGATTCTGTAAGTCATCGCAACGACTTCTTCAGAAAGCGTAACAACTTGCTCGCCGTAACGATTCCATAAGTCATCGTAACGATTCCTTTAGATCTCGTAACGACTTGCTTGTCATAACGACTTCATAAGTCATTGTAACGATTCCTTTAGAACTCGTAACGACTTGCTTGTCATAACGACTTCATAAGTCATCGTAACGATTCCTTTAGAACTCGTAACGACTTGTTTGTCATAACGACCTCATAAGTTATCGTAACGATTCCTTTAGAACTTGTAACGACTTGCTTGTCATAACGACTTCATAAGTCATCGTAACGATTCCTTTAGAACTCGTAACGACTTGCTTGTCATAACGACTTCATAAGTCATTGTAACGATTCCTTTAGAACTCGTAACGACTTGCTTCTCATAACGATTTCATAAGTCATGTTTCCATCAAATAATTGTTTACCTTGATTTGAAATACGTTGAATAGTCAAAGTCGTATCTCACCTGTTGACTGCTATGCATTTATAAAGACTGAACTTATCTCCGCATGCACGCAGAACATATCGTCCATTATCATGTATTCTCTGCATGTATCTTTTTAGAACGGTAAACTGTCACTACTATATCTATGTTTACTTGCTCTAACGTTGACTGACATCTGGAGATAGTGTTAGCTGTCTACCATTAAAGCTCAACCTTTGCAGAACCTTGAAGTTGTACCATCTTACAACGTTGGACATAGAAAGAACTACAGTCACCTCAGAAGATCTCATCACTTTGCGTGCTCAAAAGAACAAAAGACTGTTGACTGGAAGCTTCCACAAATCCTCAGTCTAACGTTCACCAAAGCTGTGAGACAACGGCTATCTCATCGACTATATTCAAAATGAAGATATTATACAAGACAAAAGATTTGAAGATAGATATATCGAGATCAAGAGATAACTCAAGAGAGCAGTCTTTGAAGTCTTCCCAAGAATTCCAGAGCCAGCTTCTTCATTCCATTCCGCCTTGGCTCTTAGCTCCCTGTGCTGTAAGAAAAATTAGAAGAGAGCTAGAATAGTTCTGAGAGAGAGCACCCGTGTAGATCTGTAACTCTCAGTGCTTGTAGCTTCAGATCGAGTTCTGTTAAGCTTGATCTAGGGGCTAGTCATCCTTTTTCAGATTCCCTTGTTTGTTCCCTTCGGGTGTGAAGGAAGACCTAGTGGTTTCCAGCGTGGTTTTCTCTCCCTTTAGGAGTGAAGGAAGACCTGGTGGTACCAGGGTGTTGTGTTCCCTTCGAGTGTGAAGGAAGACCAGCTGAGCTGGGTGTTTGTTTCGTCCATAGGGGGACTGTACCCTAGATAGTGGAATCCTGAGGTTTGCTCAGGGACTGGACGTAGGACTCCTAAGGAGAGGAGATCCGAACCAGGATAAATATGTGTGTTGTGTGATTGTCTTTTTTGTGTGATTGTCCTTTTACTAACCATTAATACTCTTCCAAGAACGTTTTTGTGTTTGTTTAAGTTCAGGTCTTAACTAAGTAAATATTTTTAAAGACCCATTCACCCCCCTCTGGGTTCGCCAACCGGGCAACAGCGACGGCCTTGTGAACGCGACAAAGGCGGGAAAGGGTCGCGACAGGACAGGCACAGGATTGCGACGGCTCACCTGTCGCTTTCTAAATGCGACGGGTAGGCTGTCGCAATCAGACCTCAGAAGGCGACATATCGGGCAGTCGCGATCTGGTGGTCTGCGCCTGACTCTGACAGGAGTCAAACCAGACATTGGATTTCGGACCAGAACATTCAAATTTTGATACAGGGTTGTTTAGAAAATCATAACTAATTATATACAAGATGAAAAATCACGAAACTAGTGGCAAATGAAACTAGACATAAGAGAGTACTTCCAGTAAATAGGAATTAGAAAGAGAGCAGGGTTTGAACATGGTTTGAGCATGAACAATAACGCGTAATATAGAACATGACACAGAGAGCAAGATTGATTTAATTCGAGCAACATGCTCAACAAAAATTAGGGCTTTCAGGGCAAAGATGCCTAACATGCATCAGTTCCTACAATAAAAATTTCGTAGCATGGGATTGGGTATACAAGGAGATCAAGAAGGGTTCGGGGTCATATAAGTTGCAGAACATGAAAAATCAAGAACTAAAGATATGCTCGATGAAAAATTATGAAACTTGAGGGTTTCGTTCCTGATAGATGAGACCCTACAGAAAAAGTTTCATCTTTTATGCTTGTGAGAATGCCTACCTTGGACTCGATTTGTCTTCTAGGGCTTAGAACTCCAAGAACGAGGAAGAAGCTTCAAGAACTCCTTCTCCCCACGAGATCCTCTCCTCCTTGGCTCTTCTCCAAGTCCAACAACCTTGGCAATGAGCTAGGGTCGGCCAAGAGGGTTTAAGAGGTGTATTTATATAAATACAAGTTCCTATTCCTACTACTACTCAAATTCCTCTTAATTCCGAGATTTCATAACTCCACCTTTCCTCTCTTGCTTTCCAATCTCTAATTGGGTTAGGATAGTATCTAAATTCGTGCTAGACTATATGGGGTAGTTTAGGAATCCAATTCCAACTCTAATTGCCACTTTTATTGCTTTATAACCCCTTTCCAATTATGATTTAATTAAACTCCGAATTTATGGTATTTTCTTATTATTCTACCCTTGCAAATTCATATTTTTGACCCAATAAATTCTAGAGGATCCATTAAGCAAAGCCATTACTCTTTTCCATTAATGGGTTTTATTTAATGCTCTTTTCGTTTAAATATCCATTAGCTAGGTTTTAATTCTTTATTTAAATTTTTATTTATTTTTTCGCAAAAATTCAGGTTGCTACAGGTGTGGTGTTGGTTGGTCTCCACTGTTCTTTGGCTTGTGCTTGTGGAGCGGCAGTTGGACCTTTCGGACTGAGAGGTAGTTCTTGTGTTGTGTTGTCCGGGTTGGATACTGGCGTCATGAACCAGTAGTCTGTTCTCATGTGGCGGCGTCATTCCTTTCCGACTCGTGCTTTGCTACTGGTTGTAGTGTGTGTTTAATGGCTTGTTGGTTGGGGTTTTACCCGTTGAGGTGTGTCCTGGTGTTGGCACGGTTGTAGTTGTGGTTGGTGAGCGGAGACTCACTAGTTGTGGTTTGACTTGTGGTGTGCCTCGTCGTTGGCACAGTTGTGTCAAGGTTTTGCCCGTGGTGGCATGCTTTGTGGTGGCACTAGTTTGGTTGTGGTTTTCGTGGTGGTACCTCGTGGTAGTAGTACCTATACGTCTTTTCAGGTGTTGAGGTGGAGGCCGTGTGGTGTGACCTTCCACTGTTGTGTTTTACCCTTCCTGGGGTAAACTTCCGATTATGGTTTCAGTGCGTGATGGACTGGCATCATTGTAGCCCGTCCTTCTACCTTGTGTGTGGCTCCCGACATATTGTGGTCTGGGGGTATAATGGGCTAGCTCTTGGTCAGCGGTTCTGCTACCCGTGTGTTTGGGGTTCGCCTGTGAAGCTTGTAGCCTCGGCAGTGGTTGCCTGTATGGCTTGTAGCTTAAGCGACAGTCGTTGAAATAATGTGCCTGTAAGGCTTGCGGCCTAGGCATTTCAGTTGTTGAGCGAACTAGTAGTGCTATGCTAGTCCTGTGGTTCCTCTTTCTTTCCGAGGAATATGTTTTTTTATGATTTACTATTTAAGTTGTTATTTATAAATGTTGTGAGCATGATATGGTTGGCTATTTGAGTTGCCAGTGAGACCCTCTGGGTTGAGGTTCTTCAGTGTTGCATGTTGTTTTGGGTGGTCCCCTACTGAGCCTGTGACTTGTTGAGGCTCACTCTCCTACAGTTCTTTTCAGGGCTTGTCACTTGTGTGGCTTGTGGAGATGTTGTGGCAGACTTGTACCACCAGCTAGGGCTGTTCATAATTCGGTTCAAACCGAAAAACCGAACCGAAACGGCCAATTCGGTTCGGTTCGGTTCGGGTGAGAAGTCCCATGGTTCATTTCGGTTTTGCACAATGAAATCGAATGAACCGAAATATATAATAAATATTTAAAATAATAAATATAACATAAAAGAGCGTCTAGCCCAGTGGGCTAGCGCGCTGTTTTCTATTGGGGCGGTCCTGGGTTCGAAACCCAGGACCGCCCCGCGCCTGGTATTAGAAGGTATTTTTTTTTTTAACCCAGGACCGCCCCGCGCCAAGGATGTTTCTTTGTTTTCGGTTCAAACCGAACCGGTTCGGTTCGGTTCGGTTTGATAAATTTCGGTTCGGTTTCCTCAAAAAAGAGGTCCAACCGAACCGAACCGAACCGTGAACAGCCCTACCACCAGCAGTTGACTTGTAGTCGTGTTGTGTGAGTTTGTGCTCCCTCGGGTATGCCCCAGGTAGTTGTACTTTTTAATTGGACATGTAATAATGTATCGGGACAGTTGTAAATTGTTATATGCATGTATGAACACATGTACTTCTTGTGTCTTATATTGTAGTTGTTGTCTTTTATATTCTTACTGGACACTTGTGTGAGATATCCCTTGCGAGACTTCGGTCCATTCGCGGGTGGTGGATCTGGATATGGAGCCTTATTGGGCATAAGTATCCAGGGCCGTCAAAGCTCCCCTCCCCTTGAAGTATGATTCTCATGGTTTATGGGGTGGTGGTGAGAGATCCATGCTTCGTTGTTGGTGAGGTTCTCATTGAGGGTAGAATATCTCTTTTAATCCAGATTCGAGGGATTTAAGGTGGTTTGAACCATTTACTACTTATTAGAGCTTCCTATGTTCCCCTTCTCTGGATGGCATCATTTTGTGGGCTTTTTGGGGTAATCCTCGGGAAGACCACGCGAGACCCCCTCTGTCTAATGTCGCGATCGGTCGCCAGACCACAATGGTGTCACGCCATATGCCTTGACCGTGATAGGCTCTTGCCATCATGGCAGACCTGGGCGACGCGACAACATCACGGTGGGCCTGGGCAACGCGACAACATCATGGCGGGCCTAGGCGACGCGAAAACATTGTGGCGGGCCTGGGCGATGCGATAGCAGACAAAAGACAGGTAAGTTCATATGAAGTCTATTTTTCATCGAATCTTTGCCTATTCTTAGTTCTTTCTGTACCTATGGCACGAGTGCTATTTTCTAGTAAGGTCCTACACTATTCATTCGCCTAGTTCTATGCACCTGAGGGTTTGTCCCGCGAGTGGTTGTTACCGTTACTGGGACCCCCATCCCCGTGCACCTGTTTGAGGGAGTGCTCCAAGCCACTAGCGTGCTCGAGTCACTGACATTGGTAGCAGAGGGGAAAATTGTTGTTAGGACAACCACGTTGAGTCATTTGCAGAGCTCTCGTGGTCAGTCTGGGATGTCGAGGTTGTTTGGAGTTCATCCCAGTGCAAGCTAGACAGTCCTTCTTCTCACTGCCTCGCTTTTGGTGGCCCCGGAACCATCTAGAGAGGTTAGGCATGGGACCATAGTCTGGCTAGACTATGATGGTTAATGTTGTGGTTACTTTGTGTTCCTTTGTTCAGGCAGGGTCCCCTTGTCTGCGTTCACAGTCCTGTGGTGGTCACGACGTGCAGGTCACACAGATTTACCGGCCGTGTTGAGTTTTCCGTGCTGTAGTTGGTTAGATTGTTTTCCTTCCGCTCTTACCCATGGTGGAATAGACTATATATAAACTACTATCATTTAATTATTATATTATATTCTTCTGTTAGAGCCAGTTGGCGATTGGTAGTCCATACTGAGCTTTTTTGTGAAGCTCATTCCCTCCTTTTCTAGGTGAGACTTCCCAGCAGTGGCAGGGTGCACGTCGAGTAGAGGAGGCGGAGCGTTAGTCATCAGCCAAGCAACTAGTAGCTATCTTTCCCTTCCGTTTGTACTTCACCCTCGGGGTATACCCCTTAAGAGTTCTATCTTTCCCTTTTCCCTTACTTGTACTCATTGTGTGTTGGGACTGTACCTAGAGCGATACACTATACTCTCGCTCTCTCTTCTGCTTCCGCGTACACTTCTAGTTCAGTGGTTGACATTTATTTCTTTACTTATGTTGTTGACTAGGGAGCTGATGGAGAAGTAGGGAGAGTCAGATATGCCAGTGCCAGTTGAGGTTCAATAGGATGAGTCAACAAAGGATCTATTCCATTGGAGTTTCTACCCTCAGTTACGTGTACCTTTAGTCCATCATCCATCTAATATCCCATGGACTGTATATTAGGCATGGTTCAATTAGGCCTATACGGAATCCATCTGAGTCTCACTCTTATTGAATTCTCCTAAAGAACTCCTTCTCTCAATCTGATTGACCATGGCCAGTGATTTGCCTAAGTAAGATTGCAAGAGATATTCCTCTCATGATAACGAGAGTGGATGATCCTTTATTGACTCACAGTTGCCTTCGTAAGGTTGGCTACCATTCCCAATAACTGATTGTACTAGATCTAGAACTTCTAGACCTATAAGTCCGACATTAAATAATGGAGTACTCAAATAAGGCACCAATGGTGTCTCAAGTCAAAGAAGCAGTTACATAATTGGGACCACAAAATCGCTATCTGATAATTACGTATCATCAACCATATAACATTCTAAGAGTAGATTATTCAGTGAACTCTGTTGAGTTAATTGTGCGCACATACACTGTTTCAATATGTTTTAATGATAACATAAATCATGTGTGACTTGATGATGAACACAAGAAGCTTACTTGATTGAACTGATGTGTTGACACGTGACTCACATGTCGACACACACTGTGGACATGAAGTCATGGCCCTTAACTAGTAAAGAATGTTTCACTTTGATTCATAAACTTTGTTAAGGACATCTAAGTTGATGACACTTGATTGTAGGAAAATACATTATTCAAGGCAATGCACAATACCAAGCTCTATCTGAAGTTGAAGAGATTTAGGAAGTTCCACAGTAGTTGTCGACAACCACAGACTTGTCTGTCGACAACTAGAAGCAACCCACAACACCAAGCTCTGGAAAAATTCAGTTAAGCAGTAACTGTCGACAACCAGGATGTGTTTATCGACACTAGTGATATCCCTCATCAACAAGCTTCTGGAAAAATCAAGTAAGCAGTAGTTGTCGACAACCAGGATGTGTCTGTCAACAGCCCAACTAAACAATCAAGGATTCAGTTCTGGATAGAGAATTTGCGACAGTAGATGTCGACAACCTTCTTACGTCTGTCGACAACCGCCGTCCCAATGCCAACACATAAGATGCATGTGCTTTTTATTAGGGCATCCTATTCTCATACATACGAATCCCAATGTACGTGTGAGATAGGGCCACCCTATATAAAGACTCCTTTGCCTCTTTTCGGACTAAGGAGCCTCCACACTCTTCCTAAGGCCCAGAAGCAACCAGAGGTAGGCTCCTCAGTGCTCTGCAAAAGCTCCAAGGACCAACAACCAGGAGATTCGTGTAAGGAGATCAAATTGGAGCAATTCGTAATCAGAGCTCAAGCATCCACATCAGTTCATCTGAAATTTGAAGTCAGAAGAATATAGACGAAGAACCTGGAGAATTCGTTCTCTCATCTGTTCTTTCTATACTCTGATTTCTTTCTTTGCACTTCATTTCATCAATTCAGAGTGTGTGCTGGTGAATTGAGCAATCCTTGTGCTTAATTCACATTTGTGTGATCTGATCTGAGAGTCTGAACATCTCAGATCGTGTGTGTTGAACTTGCTGATAAGCAGTTTGGTGTGTGTGTGTGGAAGGTGGATGTCGGTACACAAGTGTGTAATCCGAACCACCTTAAATCTTCGTGTCCTGTGGTTGTGTCTTGCTCCAGTGCTAGATTTTGATAGGCCGATTGATGGTCTTCACTTCCATCACTATTAATTTCGAATTCACATTCTGTACACACCACTGGACTTAATTTCTATCTATGTTCACACCATTTTTCATATCCATCTTAATCTTGAATTTGAGTACTGTTTAATTTTAAATTTGGAGGTAATATATTCAACCCCGCCTTCTAGATTCCCTTTAGAGTAATTCTCCATACTCTTCAATTGGTATCAGAACGAGTTTCTCCAATTTTTCAGTTAAATTGCTTGATCTAATGACAGGAGATTCTGCATGATGAATACTAGTAAGAGATTTTTAGCTGAAGAACACTCAGTGTCCAGGCCTCCATTCTTTGATGGAACTGATTATACTTATTGGAAAAATCGTATACAGGTGTTCCTGAGAGCTCAAGACTATGACTGTGGAAAATTGTGAGCAAAGATCCCTATGAGCTACCTGTTTGTAAGTACACTTAGACAAGGGAGCATATTCGAAGGGCAACTCTGAACTGTAGTGCCATGAACATGATGCAGTGTGATGTGCATCCAAAGTAATATTCAAGAGTGTCCACATGCTCATCTGCAAAGGAGATGTGGGACAAACTAGAACTAATTTATGAAGGTACGTATGAGGTAAGAGTAACCAAAGCTAGCATGCTTGTTTCAGAGTATGAAATGTTTAAATGGAAAAAATGAAGAAACAATCTCAGATATGTTTGGCTCATTTCATGATAATCATTAATGGTCTGAAGAGTTTTAAGAAAGAATACAGTGAAAGTAACTTAGTAAGGAAGATACTTCGATCTCTTCCATATGCTTGGCACACTAAGGCCACTGTCATTGAAGATTCTAAAGATTTATCAACAATGCAATTAGATGAGTTGATAGGATCTTTAATGACCTATGAGATTAATCTGAAAAGAAAAGAATATGATATCATTAAAAAAAATCAATTGCATTGAAAGCTTCAGGTAAAGCCTCATCTAGTTCTAAAAATGAAGTTGAAAAAGATAAAAATGAAACGTCTAGTGAAACTGACAATGATGAGATGGCCATGCTACTAGACATTTTAGAAAAATTCACAAATTCAGAAAGAAGGGCAAGGTAATTTCAAAACTCTTCCTAAGAAAGATTTTTCAAACAAGCTTGACTCTAACAAAAAGAATGACATAATTGTTTGTTGAATGCAAAATACAGGGGCATATGAGAGGTGAATGCCTAGAGCTCAAGAAGAAGTTTGCATACAAGAGCCTCAAGTGATGACACTAGTGAGGTAATTCCTCTTTTGAAAGCTATACTATTGAAATGTGGAAGAGGCTTACACTGTATTGTTTGAAAAATTTTGTGATTATCGCTCTGAAAATAAGCCTTAAGAAGAAAATCAATAATCTTGTGCATAACTCAAATGTAGATGAGCAAATTGAATTTCTGAACAGAGAAGTGAATCTATTGAAAATGAAAAGAAATTTCCATGTTGAACTTGATTGTGTGAAAAATAAACTTTAGGAGAGCGAAAAAGAAAAACAAGTTCTAAATGAATCTTGTGAAAAACTTCAAAATGAGAATCAAGAAATTCAGAAGAAAATGGAAGAAGCACAAAAAGAACTGAAAGATAAGAATAAAACCTTATAAAGGTTTGTGAAAGACAAAGAAAATCTTGATGCTGTGTTAGGAGTCAAAACAAACACAACAAAACATGGATTGAGATTCCAAAATGAAAAACAGAAGAAGTTTGGACAAACACTGATTACATCATTTGTTCATAACAAGTCAACTGCAAAAAAGCAAGTTTATCTCAAAAACAAGGATTTGAATGAACAGAAAACCAAGCAAAAGAATTGGACTTGTCGACAAGTGAGATTGCCTATCGACAGGTATTCACATCAGAATTTTAATTGTTGACTAGCACGACAGTATGTCGACAGATCAAGACTAACAAGGCACTATGGTGAACAAACACTGCAAATCAATAGAAATTCACATGTGCAGAATAGCAACAAGAAAATCTCAAGAAATCAAACCCCAACATGTGACTATTGCAAAAAACTTGGCCACACTGAGTTACATTGCTAGCATAAATTGAGTATGATGAAATGCAAACAAATGTGGATACCTAAGCATTTACTTTCTAGTGTGGATGAAAGCATGGGACCCAAAGTAATTGGATACAAAATTTCTCTTTTGATTTGTTTTTTTAGGATGTCTAGCAGCCCAAAATCAAAATAAGTGGTATCTGGAGAGTGGCTGCTCAAGTCACATGACGGGAGACAAAAAGAAATTGTGGTTGATTTTTGAAAGCGATGGTGGTCAAGTCATTTTGGAGGTAACAATAAGGGCCAGATTATTGGCACAGGTAAGGTAGGTATGGATGCTTCTAACTGTAGCACCCCGAAAATTTAGTGATTTAAAGTTTTAATAAATGGGAATAAATAATTTCCATAATATCGGAGTATTTAAAACATATGTACCACTATTGTACATGCAAGAACACATCGGAAAATTCTATGAAAATTATAAATCACCCCAAACATTATTTCTAAATGTTCCACGAAGAAATTCATGCAACGAAAAATCCAATTGATCAAGTGTACGTCACATTGTGACAAATTATCCAAATTAGGAAACTAGGTCGGAAAACCGTTAACACGGAAATGCGACACGACCATAAAATTAAATAAAAATGTTGGAGAGACTTCCACATTATATATTGATGACCCATTATCAGAATTGGGCTAATGGGCAACATTTGGCCCAAAATCAATGAAGCAAGAAAATGCATGGAAATTCGCAATCCTAAATAAGCTGAAAATGGAAGGAGGCAATTAGGGTATAATGGGATGCAATTATGCTCTCTTGGCAACCCAAATTCATGCCTAGCCATCCTTGGAGGTTTCTTGATGGCCAAGACACTCCATGAGGGAAGAGATCTTCAAAACATGGAAGGGGGCATGCAAAAACCGCAACTCTTCCTTCCTTGTTGCAATATGACTTCCAAAGCCATAGATGCATAATACTCTCCACCAAACCCTAGGGGACGAGTTTTACATCTTGTTGGGGTCGTGTGGAGGAATTCTTGGCAGCTGGGGAGCAAGAGATCGAGCACACCAAGCCCTTCTTCTTCCCCATTGCGTCTGCTTCGACCTGTGCAAACAGTCAACTTGGAGTCGACCAAAGGTAGGCCAAACTTAAACCACATCATTCAAGACTTATACCCCTAGAAAAGAGTCAATCCTAGTTCCTAACCCAACAAGAATACCTAATTTTCATGCAATAGGTCGGGCGTATTAGGCGTTCTCTAACAAGTGTTCTGAACAAGGACTGTCTGGAGAATGAAACTTGTTTGCCCCAGAAGGTAGGTTTTCTCAGGCCAAACTTTAACAAATCATATATCAGTGTAGAGCATTGAGTCTGGTTTCATTTCCAATTGGTTTCATCAAATTCCAATGAGTACATCTTGAGTTATAAGCGTTTTGCCAAAGCCGCGCATGTTAGGGACTTTTTACGTTCATGTCAATTTATCGTGCATCCTGAGCTATTTTAAATTATTTAAAAATCATAGTTCTCTTCTACTCCATGTTCCCAACAACTTTCATGTTGACATGTTTGTCCCAAGAGCCCTAGTTTAGAAGATATAAGCATTGCATAGACCGAGCACCTGTTCCTGCATTTTTCTGCGTTTTCGTGTTGATATCTGAACCGCGTCTGGTCCAGGCGACGCGATTCCAGCGCCTGGTATCGCATCGACCTTGGCCGACGTGATTCAACAAAAGACATCCGTGAGACCCGACGTGATTCTCACGCTGACCAGTCAAAGGCCCGCGTGAGACTACGCGCCGCGTGGGAGTCTATGCCTGTCTGAACCGCGGCGGGATCCCCCGATGCGATTCAGGCGGTTTTCCTGCCTATTGCCATATTTAATGATTTTCCATGAACGCGTCGGGTTACCTCGACTCGATTCACATCAAATGGCGCCAGGTAGGCCAACGTGATTTACCTTCTTCACGGTTTCGTATGTTTTGACTGTGCACTACGTTATGAAGTGCGTCCACTGTGTAGACGCGTATTTCCAGCTTACCCGAGGACTGTTTACATGGTATCAAGTGTATGATTTGCATGTCTTGGTTCTGATCATCATGAGGACTGTTTAATGGCCTAAAAGTAATTAACCCATTTAAAAGCTATAATTACACGAACGTCATTCTAATTGCTCTCTTAATGATGTGACCATTCATGCAACTAGTGAATTACTCCTCTTATTGTTCTAGCTTATTAAAATGATAATTGTTATCTGAAAATCTTGCAAACAATGTTTAGTTAAAGTGCATAGTTTCATCTCATGTTATCAGGTTAAGTGCTTTCCGCAAGTTTGAAACCGGTGGATTGTGGATTGAGACACGTGTTCACTACACACTTGCACATCTAGGCAGCCCCTTCTTGGGGATTTGGAAGCTCTCTATCGGTCATTCCGTATCGGTAGACTGGCGACCTTCTCTCTAAGACCTCTGTTAATCTCCGTACTCCGTGGATTCCCTCATGGAGACCGAGTCGGCTGTACCATTGAAGTTCCCTGGAGATAGCATGCACTTCCTCTCTCAACTTGTTCTCGTGAGTGTGATTTATAATCTAGACTTAAGCCATTAATGAAAATAGTGAATTAAAGTATAAATTGTGCTATTATGCTGCCGAAATCATCTCTTGACCATTGTTATCATGGAATCATGTTCACATTACTTATTACTTGTTCTCATCATCATCAGAACATGACATACACATGCTTACATCTTGAAACTCTCATTGGCCATTATTAATGATTGTGGGTATCTACATTTAAAATTGAAATGAGATGCTGATCGGGCACGGCGAGTGTCCATGGGCTCCAGTCTAGCCCCAATGATGGAGAGTCATAAATTCTGTTAACCATGGGGTATATGATTACTGGTGTTGCATCTGCGCTGGGAGTACTTGTGTGTTATATAACATATCGGGCTTTCTGGTTTCCTCCGTCCGCGTGTTGGATGACTGGCCACTAACGCGTCCGGCCTGGGCGACGCGTTAGTGTCACGTCGGAGCTGCCTGACGCGACAGTCATCCGTGTCGCAACTACTTGGTGCGTCACGTTCTGGTCGTGCCGGTCAACGGGACATGACAGTGTTCCGCTTTTCGGTCGTCTGATGCATGTCAGAGTGGCAGGTGTGTCAGGGTGACCTGTCAGGTTGTCGCGGCATCCCTGGGGGACGCGTTCTGGTCGCGGTGTGCAGGGTAATCGTGTTAAGGTTGGTAACGCATGCCCCGCCCCGTCACGTCTTGGGGGCCGAAGGCTAAAAGCCTGGCCGGCGCCCTTTCCCCTTCTTTTCCCCTTTCTCTTTTCCCTCCTCCTCTCCGAGGAGGGGAAGCTTTTCCCCCCGTCCCTTCTCCGCCAGTTGGAGCGTGGTGGCACCGGCGGTGGCTCGTGGTGGAGCAGGAGCGGCGTCGTAGAGCGAGGAGGAGGCGGCCGAGCGTCGTAAAGGCCCTCCTTTAGGGTTCGTTCTTCAAAACCGGTGGGATTTCTGTGCCCTTTCCAATCTGGGTGATTGGGAGCCCTCTTGGTTGATTGCCTGCTTTTACAGCTTTCCCCATGCTCCCCTCCTCCTGTGTGGCATGATTGTAGGGTGTGGGCAACCCCGGGATGTAGCATCCCGGCGGTCTGCCTCCCGACTGATGTCACGACCACCGTGCGCGTCGTGACATCAGAGGAGGCGTCGCCCCGGTCGGGTGCGACCTTATCGCGGCTCAGTTGGCTGTCGCGATAAGAGTCATGTCACGACCTGGTTTCCTGTCGCGACAAGCTTGTTGTCGCGACGCGCTTACCTGTCGCAACAGGGTGCTTGTCGCGGTTGCCCCTCCTGTCGCGATGGTATCGTGATGGGCTAGGAGCGTGCGACAGCACCAGGCTTGCCTCGGGTATTTCTGTGGCCTCGTTGGTGTGTCGGTGTGTGCCCCAGGGCAAGGTTGCCCTTAGGATCTTCTGGTAGGGAACGTGGCAGGTTGCCTCCCGGCGTTCAGTGACCGAAGATGACACCTTCGTGGTCGTGTCCTAGCGGCGGTGCTAGGAGGCTCGCGTCTGTCTAATAATCGATTGTCTGACTGCCAATCAATTATTAGCAGAGCGGTGGTTTCTGTTCTGTTCCGTGGTGTTCTGGGTTCTCGGGCCGTGCCCTGTGTGCCGGCGTTGGCCGACGGCCCTTTTGGGGGTTTCTGGATGGGGTGCGTGCGTGCCTGTGCCTGCTGGGCTTTTCTTGGTTACAAGCCAGCTGTGCCAGTTTCTGTTGGTGTGCCTCGACTGTTCTCTTTCGCCCGGTGCTTTGCACTTGAGGGCTTGTCCCGTTCAGAGGTTATCTCCATTTCTTGGGACCCCCATCCTTGGGAGCCTGTTGAGGGAGTTCTCCGGGCTACGAGCGTGCTCGAGTTGACAGCCTAGTGTGGCGGACACCAGAGCTGAGGGGAAAATGGTGGTGGGCAGCGGCGTTGAGTCGCTTGTGGAGCTCCCTTAACTGTGTCTGTGTCTTCGAGGTGGTTGAGGCATTTTTACCGGTGCGGACCAGCTAGTCCTTCTTACTGCCTCGCTCTGCGTTGGTTTCGGAGCCGCGTAGGGAAGGTAGGCGTGGGGCCGCAGCTCGGCCAGGCTGCGGTGGTTTTTAGTTGTTCTTTGTGTGAGGCTCACTAGCCTCACTCTACCGGGGAGGTTGTAGGCAGGAGTCAACGGCTGGCTAGCTGGAGGGTGGACGGTGTGTCCTCCTCGCAGCTACCAATGGCGGTGGCTGGGTTGCTCTTACTCTGACGGAATTTCTCACGTTGTTTCTAAGTGAGTCTCGTCGCCCTAGCCTGCACGGTGGTTGTAGCCTAGCCGTGTCTAGTGTCGTGGGCTTGGTTGGGTTGGCTTCGTGGGTCGTGTTTAGTGGTTTATGCTCAGCGTGTTCTCTCGGGGTGATTTGTGCAGTCACCCGACCGTTGTTTGGTAACCCGTTCCTTGGTGCCATCCGTGGTGGCACCAGAGTGTGTAGTTCTTTGACCTTGTGGCGTGTCCAAGTGCAGAGTGGTTCTGCTTGTGGGCCTTCGACCTTGTGGAGGTCCGAGGTAGCCGTGCTGGTGGTGAGACATCTGTCTCACGTGGTTGCTTATGTCTCTCGTGGTGACACCTGATTGTTCCTTCCCGCCTCGTGGAGGTCTGGGATGTTGGTGCTTGTGTCATGAGACTCTGGTCTCACGTGGTTGCTCCGGTGTTCCGTGAGCTTCTCTGTCTCGGCGGGTGCATACCGAGGTGTTGCTTCCACATTGTGTTTGACTCCACTGGTTCTGCGGGAGTCGTGATTGGCCCGACCCTGGTTGTGGGTCGTGGCTTTGCTCTGTTCCGCTACTTTATAGTACTCTACAGTAGGTGTTTTCCCGCTTTACTGCTTTGTAGAGTAGTTTGCTTCCGCTTTGTTGGAGTTCCTGCTTCTCTGGCTAGTAAGGGACTGGTTATCCTACTGAGCCTTGTTCGCAAGGCTCACCCCCACTACTCTCTTCAGGTAGGGACTCGCAGTCGTAGGAGTTCATTGTCGGACGGTCGTGGTGGCAGTTCGTACGCCGTGCAATGCCAGTAGTGTGAGTTGTGAGCGTGAGTGCTCTTGTTCAGTGTGAGTTGAGAGTGGCCTTTTTGCAAGTCCTTGGGGTATGCCCCTTAAGGACTGCACCTTCTTTCTGTACCTGTACTTTTATTTGGGACATGTTGTACATAATTCCCTTATTATTGTACGAACCTTCTGTTATGTTTTTGAATTCATTGCTTATCTCACTGGATTAAATTCTAATCCCTTCCGGATCTTCGGATCCATGGGTGGCGGCATGACCTTCAGGGTCCTTAGCGAGGGTCCGGAGGTCGGGTCGTTATAGTGGTGTCACCCAAGGGTCCAACAAGATTTGTAATGAGTTAATAACTATGGTTGTCCCAAAGAAAGGTACTAGTACGTTGTTGGCCTGTCCGTGTAGAGTTGCTGTTAGGTGACTATTTGGTTCTTTGTTGCAGGTGGCTAGCTTTCCAGCAGGGTCCGAGTGTGAGCTGCGGGGAGTGCTGCTGCTGTTGCTGGGTGCTCATGCGATGAGCATGGTCATCTGGTTCGCTCGTGCTGCGGTTGGGTTCGTCGTCGGCCTGCTCGTCTGTGTGGGTGTGTTGCGAAGGCTGAGAGAGCTTGCGTGTGGTGTGACCTTCATCGGTGTAGGGTTGTGGTCTACAGAGCCGGTCGAAGGTGTCCTTGCCTTGTTGGTTGTCCCCTCTGTTGTTGGGGTGTGTGCTGCATTGGTTGTGTGTGTGGTCTTCTGTTTGGCGCTGTTGTGTGCTATGCTCTGCTTGGTCGACGTTGTTGCTTGGGCTAAGCAGATGTTCTGTGTGCCGTGTTGCATCGTTGGTTGAGCGTTGCGACACTTGTCTGTGGTTGTTGTCGACCTTAGGCTGGCTAGTTGTGAACTCTGGTGAGGTGTCCCAGAGTTCTTCTCTATTGGTTCTGGTGGAAGTAAGGTTTCCTCAGAACTGTGTTGTGCTCGTTTATGGTTGTTGTTGCGCTGCTCTCTAGGTTGAGGTGCATCGCTTGGCTGCTTGTGTTCTGTGATGGTTCCCAGAATTGTTTTGTTGTCCTAGTGATGGTTTCTCTCTCTCTGGACTGCTTCTGTGCTTGTTGAAGTCTCCGCTATGTTACCTCTCTGTTCTGAGGTCTTGATGCTTGGTTGGTTGTGTTGCACTAGCACCTTACTGTGTTGTGCAAATCTTGGTTTGGACTGTTGCGTGCAGTCTGCTTGTCTGCCTCTGGTCAAGGTGAGGGACCTTGACCATGTGTGTGGCCCTGTGTTGGCCGATTCGCCGTGTTGTATGGCTGTTTGGTTGGGCTGCGTTCTGGTGAGGTTCTCCCAGACGGATCTTGGCGCTTTTGGGGGAGTTTCTCCCCAAAGCTGCCTTGTTTTGTTTTGGTCGTCACTGCTCTCTCTCTCTATAGAGATGAGTTGTTGATGTTGCTGGTTGGACTGTCTGTGTTACAGTCTGCTTGGGTGTTGTCGGTCAAGGTGTGGTGCCTTTGACCGTGTGTCTGGCCGTGGTGCGGGCCAGGTTGTCTTCTTGTTCGTTTTCGAGTTTCTCGACTGCACTGGTGGGACTTCATGTGTCCCCGTGGTCGGGTGGTTTGCTTCACTTCTCACACCCTGCATGCTCTCCCAGATGGTGGTCTGGTGACTGCAGTGGGTGTCTGGTTGGCTGTGCCTCTTGGGTGAGTGCTAGCCTTGTGTGATGTTTTCTTCTTTGTGTGAGGAAGAGGCCAGTTGTGTGCCTTCTTCCTCTGCTTTCCGTGGTTGCTCAGGGTGGTGGTGTTCTACCATGGCAATTGGTGTCGTGTTTCACACTGTGGTGACCTTTGTGGGGAAGGTCCCTCCCCTTGAGCTGTCTTTAGGTTGAGCTGGTTGCTCCCCTCGTGTGCATTTGTTTCCTTGTGGCATGATGGGTCATGGTGTACCTATTGTTCGTTTCGTGTTGTGCTATTTTCTGTTTTCTTAACTGGACAATGTAGGGCAACGTGCCCTGTGTTCAGTGTGAGGTGGCACCGGTTTTATTCTATTTGGCTTGCTTGTGCAGGCATTGTTCAGTGTGTGTTTTTGCTTGTGCCTCAGTTGTGCTATGGAGGCACCTGTTGCCATTGGGCGTGTGGCCCTCTCCGCCTGTGGTGGTAGGAGCGGTGCCTTGTGTCTGTGTGCTTCTAAGAGCCAATGTAGTTGTTGCACTCTTGAAGTTGTTGGGTTTTCGCGTGTTTCTCTCTTGTGGGTCTTTGGTGGAGAGTCCCTTCCTGTTGGCTTTGAGTCGTTCCAGGTTGCGGGTACGATTGCATACTGCACCTTGAGCGTGTTTCTTTTTCGTTGCTTCGTGTCTTGTGCCTTAAGGGTTCGGGGCGGTGTGGCCTATTCTGCCTTTTTTTCTTGCGGCTTCTAGCAGGTCTCTTGTGGAGACTCCTTCCTATTAGCCGTGTTGTTTCACCGTTGGTGCAACTGTGTTGCATCTTGCCGAGTTTGGTGCTTGTGGTAGCACCATGTGCTTGTGCTCGAGTGGTTTGTTTTTGTGCCGTATAGAGCCTTGGTGCATTGTGTTGTACCTTGGGTGGCTCCTGGTATTTGTGATAGTACCGTGTGTGTGCCGTGTGTATTGATCGTGAGCTTCGTGCGTGATTTCACGAGTTTGCTCAGTGTTCGAGGCATTGACCTTTCCGCCTCTAGAACACTTTGTGCTGGTCCGTGCCTTGTGTTGTATCGTCCCTTGTGGGGTGGCTGCTTTGCCTTGTCTAGGTAGCCCTATCGGTGGTACGCCAGGTCTTGGCCGAGGCCTGTGTCTGGGTTTTCCCTCTCTCTTGGAAGCGAGTGCGTTCAGTTGGGGTACCCTATTTTGGTCTGCGTCCCTCTGAGGTCGACGTTCTATCCTCGACCTCTGCGGTTTTTTCATTGCCTGTGCGGTTTTCCGATGTCTTGGGATGCCTGGCTTTCCCAACCTCTACATCTTCTTTGGTTTTGGCTCTGCCGTGTGCCTGTGAGCGTTTGGTTTTTTTTCATGGCCCCACAGTCGTTGTGTGTCCTTGTCGGACCACGAGGATGATCTGGGTGAGATCTAGTGGTGCCGACGGACACTGCCTTGCTCACCGTGGTTTTCTCCACGTGCGTGTTTTTCGCTTGGTTTTGGGTCACCATTAAGAAACTCTCGTTTGGCCGTGCTAGCTGTTGCTAGTTGTGTGGAGCCATTCAGCGAAGTCTTGTGGATGATCTCTTGGCATTTTCTCGGTTCGCCATCAGTAGCGGTGACCTCTGTCTAGCCACTGGTGACAGAGTGAGTTACTGACCGGTTGGTCTCAACAGCGTGGTCTGTTGAGGGCTCAGTCGTGGTTTCGACTGGCGATTCCAGTGTTTTCTATCGTTTGTCTGGTTGGACCCTCCCTTTGTGGCGAGGTCGTGGTGGTGACCACCGGGAAGTCGTGGTACGACTTAGTGGTCCCTTTGCACCTGTTGCTTTTCTTCGACCGGGTTTCACTTAATTTCGAGGATGAAATTCTTTTTTTGTTGGATGTATTGTAACATCTCGGGCTTTCTGGTTTCCTCCATCCGCGTGTTGGATGACTGGCCACTAACGCATCCGGCCTGGGCGACGCATTAGTGTCACGTCAGAGCTGCCCGACGCGACATTCATCCGTGTCGCGACCACTGGGTGTGTCGCATTCTGGTCACGCCCGGTCAACGGGTCGCGACAGTGTTCCACTTTTCGGTCGTCTGATGCCTGTCAGAGTGGCAGGCGTGTCAGGGCAACCTATCAGGTTATCGCGGTGTCCCTGGGGGACGCGTTCTGGTCGTGGTGTGCAGAGCCGTCGCGTTAAGGTTGGTAATGCGATGCCCCACCCCGTCTCGTCTTGGGGGCCGAAGGCTAAAAGCCTTGGTCGGCACCCTTTTCCCCTTCTTTTCCCCTTTCTCTTTTCCCTCCTCCACGAGGAGGGGAAGCTTTTCCCTCTCGTCCTTCTCCGCTAGGTTGGATCGTGGTGGCGCCGGCGGCGGCTCGTGGCGGAGCAGGAGTGGCGTCGTGGAGAGAGGAGGAGGCGGCCGGCATCGTGAAGGCCCTCCTTTAGGGTTCGGTTTTTCAAAACTGGTAGGGATTTCTTGTGCCCTTTCCAATCCGGAGGATTGGGAGCCCTCTTGGTTGATTGCCTGCTTTTACAGCTTTCCCCATGCTCCCCTCCCCCTGTGTGGCATGATTGTAGGGTGTGGGCGACCCCAGGATGTAGCATCCCGGCGGTCTGCCTCCCGAATGATGTCGCGACCACCGTGCGCGTCGCGACATCAGAGGAGGCATCGCCCTGGTCGGTGCGACCTTATCACGGCTCAGTTGGCTGTCGCGATAAGAGAGCTGTCGCGACCTAGTTTCCTGTCGCGACAAGCTTGTTGTCGCGACGCGCTTACCTGTCGCAACAGGGTACTTGTCGCGGTTGCCCCTCCTGTCGCGATGGTATCGGGACGGGCTAGGAGGGCGCAATAGCACCAGGCTTGCCTCGGGTGTTTCCGTGGCCTCGTTGGCATGTCGGCATGTGCTCCAGGGCAGGGTTGCCCTTAGGACCTTCTGGTAGGGAATGCGGTAGGTTGCCTCCCGGCGTTCAGTGACCGAAGGTGACACCTTCGTAGCCGTGTCCTAGCGGCGGTGCTAGGAGCTCACGTCTGTCTAATAATCGATTGTCTGACTGCCAATCGATTATTAGCAGAGCGGTGGTTTCTGTTCTGTTCCGTGGTGTTCCGGGTTCTCGGGCCGTGCTGTGTGTGCCGGCATTGGCCGACGGCCCTTCTGGGGGTTTCCGAAAGGGGTGCCGTGCGTGCCTGTGACTACTGAGCTTGTCTTGGTTACAAGCCAGCTGTGCCAGTTTCTGTTGGTGTGCCCCGCCTGTTCTCTTTCGCCCAGTGTTTTGCACTTGAGGGCTTGTCCCATTCAGAGGTTGTCTCTGTTTCCTGAACCCCCATCCTCGGGAGCCTGTTGAGGGAGTTCTCCGGGCTACGAGCGTGCTCGAGTTGACAGCCTAGTGTGACGGACTCCAGAGCTAAGGGGAAAATGGTGGTGGGCAGCGGCGTAGAGTCGCTTGTGGAGCTCCCTTAGCTGTGTCTTGTCCCGATGTTGGGTTCACATTCTAATTAATCAATACAACATGTTTTTGATGATGAACATTGGTGGACATTGATGTGCAATGATGTACAATGCAAAAAAGTGATAAACAATGTGAATTGAGTTTTGAATGCATGAGATCTTCAAACAATAACTTGTCATAACAACTTGGTACAATGCTTGATTTTATGCTCATATATCTCACTAATTATGTCTACTTTTGTAGGAGATATACCATGCAAGACATGTGCCAAAAACTAGCTTGAAAGATCAAGAAAAAGTCAAAGGACAAGGTACCTGTCGACAGCAAGCAAGGACCTGTCGACAGATACAATCAGTCAGAAAGCAGCAGTTCTGCCAAGGCACTGCCTGTCGACAGCAGGAGTTCACCTGTCGACAGATTCAATCAGTCAGAAAGCACAAGTTCTGGAAGGCCTGCGCCTGTCGACAGCAGCAGACCACCTGTCGACAGATGCACACAGTCAGAGCCTTCATCCTTCTGGTTCTTCACAAACTGTCTACGCCTGTCGACAGCAGGTGCAATACCTGTCGACAGACAAACCGAAATCATATTACGGGAAGTTTTGCAAGTTTCCAAACTTAGTGTTTCTATGGAGTACGACTCTCCATATGTTAAACTCATATATAAGCAACCTTTTGCAATAAATCTCGTACACAAGCAGCCTTCAAGCAAAAACCCTAAAGAGTTCTCACAAGAAGCTTTGTTCTGCTGCTCTGCTTCAACTACCGCCCAGAACCAAGAACGAAAGACTCTTGAAGCGGAAGGTGAAGTCCGGACGTCTTGGATTCAAGCATCTACATCAACATCTGGTCTCAAAGTCGAAGCTTGGACTCCAGGAGGACGTTCAGAGGAAGAGTTTGCTTATGGTTTGTTCTTCAACTCTCAAACCCTTCCCTGTTTCGTTCTATTCCATACCTATGTGTGTGTGTGGTGTTTCAAGCGTTTGTTGTGCTTGATACACGTGTGTGTGGTTATCTGATCGTGGGTTCACATCAGATAAACACGTGTGTGAGTTGTAGTTCGTGAACTAGCTCATAAGCAGGTGATTCCGTATGTGTGTGGCCCGTGGATGTAGGATACACGAGTTGTGTATTCCGAACCACGTAAAATCTACGTGTCTCGTGGTTTGCACGGATTTGCGTTAGATGTTGGTAGGCACGACACGTTTATACACGTTTGAGTACTTGCTTATTCGTTTTTTTATCACTCACACACATCCACACACAGTCTGATTATTGCTAACACTTTAATTGTCTGTGCTATTGCAAAAAGAGGGCGTTAAGCTCTTAAATTGTCTGTAATCTATTCAACCCCCCTATCTAGATTACCATTTAGGGAATTCCGCATCTCTTCAATTGGTATCAGAGCTGAGTTTCTCCGATTTACTGCTTTATCTGTTTGATCTTGCGATCAAGAGATTCACGGTCAAATGGAATCTAACAAGGGGTATATGGCCGAGGGACACTCAGTGACCAGGCCACCCTTTTTTTATGGCACTGACTATCCGTATTGGAAAAATCGAATGCGGGTTTTTCTATGCGCACAGATTTCGAACTATGGAAAATAGTCAAAAAGGGAGCATACGTACTGCCTGAGGACGAGGATACCTGGACGAGGACCAAATCTCAAAGGGGACACTCAACTGGAGCGCCCTCAATATGATGCAATGCGCCGTTCACCCAAAGGAGTACTCAAGAGTCTCCACATGCACCTCAGCTAAGGAGATGTGGGACAAGCTTGAGCTCATCTATGAAGGTACGTCCGAGGTAAGAGAATCAAAGGTAAGCATGCTAGTTTCAGAATATGAAATGTTCAAGATGAATAATGATGAAACCATTTCAGACATGTTTTCCAGATTCATGATAATCATAAATGGATTGAAAGGTCTCAAAAGGAATACTCGGAGAGTGACTTGGTGAGGAGATACTTCGGTCTCTTCCATCATCTTGGAACACCAAAGCCACTGTCATTAAGATTCCAAAGACCTCACCAAAATGAAAGTGGATGAATTAATTGGCTCCTTGATGACTTATGAGTTGAATGTTAAAAGAAAAGAAACTGAAGAAATCCTAGGAAGCCACTTTCCTTGAAGGCTTCCAGGAGGACTTCTTCAGTTTCCAAAAAGGAATTAATTCAGGAAAGTGAAGTCAGTGAATCGTCTAGTGAGAGTGACAATGTGCTACTAGTTGATGGCCTTCATCATAATTTGCTTAGCATAAGTCAATTGTGTGATAAAGGTCATAAAATTGTCTTTGAATCCAATTCATGTCAAATTCTTGATAAGGAAACAGGAAGCCTAAAATTTTCTGGAAAAATAATGAATAACATCTACATGGTTGATTTAGATGATCCAGAAAATAACAATTTGTGTCTTGTAGCAAACAAACAGGACGAGCTTACATTGTGGCATCGTAGGCTCGGTCATGCTAGTTACAATGTATTGCATAAGATCATGAGGCTTAAGTTGGTAAGTGGTCTTCCTGAAATCTTCTTTAACAAGAATGAAAATTTTTGTGATGCATGTGCACAGGGAAAACAAACCCGGAAATCCTTCAAATCAAAGGCACCGGTAAGTACTTCCAAAGCTTATGAACTCTTGCACATGGACCTATTTGGACCTACGAGAACACTCCGTCTCAATGACAAGCGTTATGGTTTTGTCATTGTGGATGACTTCTCTAGGTTCACTTGGGTAAAATTCCTGGCTCACAAAAATGAAGCATTACACGTTTTTGAAGAATTTTTCAATAAGATTGAGCACGGGAATGTCAATAAAATCTGCTCTATCCGCACTGATCACGGGGGAGAATTTGACAATAATTCCTTCTCCGAATTTTGCAGGAACCAAGGTATAGACCACCTATTTTCCTCCCCGAGAACTCCCGAGCAAAATGGAGTTGTGGAGAGGAAGAATAGAACCTTGGTGGAGATGGCTCGTACGCTTCTGGTCGAGAATCAATTAACACGAACCTTTTGGGCAGAAGCGGTAAACACATCTTGCTACATCCTTAACCGAGCCATGGTAAGACCCGTATTCAAGAAAACTCCTTACGAACTTCTGAAAGGTAAGAAACCCACCATTAGGTACTTTAAAGTTTTTTGTTCAAAGGTGTTTATCCATAACAATGATAAAAATGACTTGGACAAGTTTGAAGCCAAAGCGATCAAGGTATTTTTCTTGGATACTCTGAACATTCTAGAGCATATAGGGTGTTCAATCTGAAAACTAGAACTGTGGAAGAAACTCCACATGTCATTTTTGATGAATCTCAAATCAAGCCTAAAATTGTTAATTCCTATAGGTTTGATGACATGGAAGGACAACACTTGATGAACTTCAAAGAAAGAAAAAGGAAAAACTCAAGAAGTTTCAAAAGGAAAGAGTGGACTTCTTCGCAGGTACGATGATGAAGATGACGGTGTTTGATCAGAAATCATGATGATGTTCCTGCTGAAGATCCACAACAAGAAGAACAACCTCAAGATGAAAGTCCTCCAGCCACCCCTTCTCTAGAATATCCTCCTCAATTGCAAGATCAACCGGGCCTTCAACAATCACTAATGTGAGGTACTCTAAAGCTCATCCACTTGAGAATGTCATAGGTAACATAAATGATTCAGTTCAAACTAGGTCTCAGGTAAATCAAATAGTTGAACAGGATCATTTAGCCTTTGTATCTCAAGTGGAACCCAAAAATGTTGAAGAAGCACTAAAAGAAAACTCTTGGATTGATGCCATGCATGAGGAGCTTGGGCAGTTTCAAAGAAATAATGTCTGGAGTTTAGTTCCTAGAACCCTGAAATTTTTGTCATAGGGACGAGATGGGTCTTTAGGAATAAACTAATGAAGAGGGTAAGGTGGTGAGAAACAAGGCTAGACTAGTTGCAAAAGGATACAATCAAGAATTTGGTATAGACTTTGAAGAATCCTTTGCACCTGTAGCTAGACTAGAAGCAGTTAGGATCTTGTTAGCATATGCATGTTCAAACAAGTTAAAATTTTTTCAAATGGATGTCAAAACTGCTTTCTTGAATGGCTACATAAAAGAGGAAGTCTATGTCTCCCAACCACCTGGCTTTGAGGACCATGATAAACGAGGTGGTTGAGGCATTTTACCGGTGCGGACCAGCTAGTCCTTCTCACTGCCTCGCTCTGTGTTGGTTCCGGAGCCGCGTAGGGAGGTAGGCGTGGGGCCGCAGCTCGGCCGGGCTGGTGTGGTTTGTAGTTGTTCTTTGCTGTGGCTCACTAGCCTCACTCCACTAGGGAGGTTGTAGGCAGGAGTCAGCGATTGGCGATGGGGGTGTGGACAGAGTGTCCTCCTCTTAGCTGCCTATGGCGGTGGCTTGGTTGCTCTGTTTGTGATTGAGTTTCTCACATTTTTTCTAAGTGAGTCTCGTCTCCCAAGCCTGCACGTGGTTGTAGCCTAGCTGTGTCTAGTGTCGTGGGCTTGGTTGGTTTGGCCTCGTGGGCCGTGCTAGCAGTTTCAGCATTGCGTGACCTCTCGGGGTGCCTTGTGTAGACACCGACCGTTGTTTTGTAAACCGTTCCTTGGTACCGTCCGTGGTGGCACTGTAGGGTGTAGTTCCCTGACCTCGTGGAGTGTCCGAGGTCTAGAGTGGTTTTTCTTGTGGGCCCTCAACCTGTGGAGGTTTGAGGTGGCCGTGCTTGTGGTGAGACGTTCCTTCTCACATGGTTGCTCGGTGTCTCTCGTGGTGACACCTGGTTGTTCCTTCCCGACCTCGTGGAGGTCTGGGATGTTGGGTGCTTGTGTCGTGAGACTCTTGTCTCACGTGGTTGCTCCGGTGTTCCGTAGCTTCTCTGTCTAGGCGGTGCGTGCCGAGGTGTTGCTTCCACATTGTGTTTGACTCCGCTGGTTCTGCGGGAGTCGTGATTGGCCCGACCCTGGTTGTGGGTCGTGGCTTTGCTCTGTTTCGCTACTTTGTAGTACTCTATAGTAGGTGTTTTCCCACTTTACTACTTTGTAGAGTAGTTTGCTTCCGCTTTGTTGGAGTTCCTGCTGCTCTGGCTAGTAAGGGACTGGTTATCCCTACTGAGCCTTGTTCGCAAGGCTCACCCCCCTACTCTCTTCAGGTAGGGACTCGCAGTCGCAGGAGTTCGTTGCCGGACGGTCGTCGTGGCGGTTCGTATGTCGTGCGTTGCCAGTAGTGTGAGTTGTGAGCGTGAGTGCTCTTGTTCAGTGTGAGTTGAGAGTGGCCTTTTTGCAAGTCCTCGGGGTATGCCCCTTAAGGACTGCACCTTTCTTTCTGTACCTGTACTTTTATTTAGGACATGTTGTACATAATTCCCTTATTATTGTACGAACCTTCTGTTAAGTTATTTGAATTCATTTCTTATCTCACTGGACTAAATTCTAACCCTTCCGGGTCTTCGGATCCGGGGTGGTGACGCGACCTTCGGGTCCCTGGCAAGGGTCCGGGAGGTCGGGTCGTTACATGTTGAATTGATACAATTACCACATACACGTTGTCTTAGTGTGCATTTCAAGGTGGATCTTTCCTTGGTGCACATTAGTGTCTCGTGCCCGATTAGTGTTACATGATCGTGCTCGTGCGTGCTTGCTTGCTTGCGTGATATGGCCATCCTGCAATTTTTGCAATTTAAAGTGATATCTTGCGTGCTGGTTACATGCCCCACTATTGATAATCTCTTGCTTGTTATATCGTTCTAGATCTTGCTCTATCATGATCACTCTATCTAGCTTGTTTCATGTATCATGTTTTAATAAGTTTTATTCGTACATGCATATCATGACATTCATTGTGCTTACCTAGTTCTAAATTGCTAATCACTTATATCATTGCCTGCACATTGAGATATAAATCCTACTAGGGTAGTTTGCTCATTCCCTACCTTAACCATTCTAGGTGATTATGAAATTCAAGAGGAGGAGCAAGTCGAGGATGGGAATGCGACTGAGTGATGAGCATTCCAACTGTGTCTAGCTATAGTTAGTTTGCTTTGAGTGTTAGATTCATATAGTAGGTAGTGAGGAATAAATGTACTTTTCCTTTTATTGAGTCTTAGTCCTGTATTAGTTACCTTTGATATGTTGAGTTGAGATTTGAATACAATTTCATTTGAGTTCAATATTTGGGCCCGATTATGATGTTGTGTTGATACACATCTAGTGCGTGCTAGTTAGAGGCTTATTTGCCGACTGTTCACATCTCAGAATATCGACTCGAATTATCCGAATTAATATCCGCTGCGTAATTCTTGGGACGTGACACTAACTCTATTGAAAATGTTTTACTTGTAGAAGACCTTAATCATAATTTGCTAAGCATCAGTCAATTGTGTGATAAAGGCTACAAAGTGATCTTTGATTCAGAAGCATGTCATATAATTGGTAAGGAATTAGGAATTGTTAAATTTTCTGGCAATAGAGTCAATAACATTTACCTAGTTGATTTAGATGAACCTGAAAATAAAAATTTGTGTCTTGTTGCAAGTAAAAATGACCAATTTCATTTGTGGCACCGTAGGCTAGGTCATGCATGTTACAGTGTTTTGAATAAACTCATGAGATTAAAACTGGTTAAAAGTCTTCCAGAAATTCATTCAATAAGGAACTGAATTTTTGTGATGCATGTGCACAGGGTAAACAAACTAGAAAATTATTCAAATCCACTGCACCAATAATCACGTCAAAACCCTTTGAACTGTTGCACATGGACCTTTTTTGACCTACTAGAACACTTAGTCTCAATGGCAAACGCTTTGGATTTGTCATTGTAGATGATTTTTCTAGGTTCACTTGGGTCATGTTCTTATCTCATAAAAGTGAAACTCTAAAAATTTTTGAAGACTTTTTTAACAAAATTGAGAATGGAAACACCAATAGAATATGTTCAATTCTTACTAATCATGGGGGAGAATTTGATAATAATATGTTTTTTGACTTCTGCAGGGACAAAGGAATTGAACACAAATTTTCTTCTCCAGGGACTCCAGAACAGAATGGAGTGGTAGAGAGAAAGAACAGAATGTTGGTGGAAATGGCTCACACACTCTAGTAGAGAGTCAACTCTCAAGAAACTTCTGGGCAGAAGTTGTGACACATCATGCTACATCTTAAAGAGAGCCATGGTAAGACCTATAGTGAAGAAAACCCCATATGAACTTCTAAAAGGTAAGAAACCAAACATTGGGTACTTCAGAGTCTTTGGTTGCAAGATTTTCATTCATAATAATGACAAGATAGACCTAGACAAATTTGAAGCTAAAATTGATTCAGGAGTCTTTTAGGATATTCTGAACATTCTAGGGCTTATAGAGTGTTTAACCACAAAAACAAAACAGTAGAAGAAACTCCACATTTTGTCTTGGATGAGCTTTATGCAAAGACTGATGATTCAAATGCTTGCAAATATGATGAAGACAAGGAGACATAATTGAAAAGGAAATTGACAAGAATTTGTCGACAGACCAAACAAGGTTGTCGACAGACCTTCAGCAGATCAACAGCATGGATCAACGACAACAAATATCAGGTACTCAAAAGATCACCTCTTGAGAATGTCATAGGAAATGTGAATGACAAAGTTCAAACTTGATCACATTTTTGAAATATCATTGAACAAGATCAAATAGCCTTCATATCTCAAGTGGTAAGAACATTGAAGAAGCCTTAAAAGACATTTCTTGGGTAGAGGTAATGCATGAAGAATTGAATCAATTTCAGAGGAACAATGTTTGGAGCCTAGTCCCTAAAACACCAGAAATCTCAATAATTGGAACTAGTGGGTGTTTTCAGAAATAAATTAAATGAAGAAGGAAAAGTTGTTAGGAATAAACTCGTTTGGTAGAAAAGGATACAATCAAGAATTTGAGATAGATTTTGAAGAATCCTTTGCACCAGTAGCTAGACTAGAGGCTATGAGAATTTTGCTTGCATATGCTTGTTCCAACAATTTTAAATTGTTTCAAATGGATGTAAAAACTATTTTTCTAAATGGATACATTAAAGAAGAAGTTTTTGTTGAACAGCCACCAGACTTTGAAATTCCTGATAAACCTAACCATGTATACAATTGCACAAAGCACTTTATGGTTTGAAGCATACACCAAGGGCATGGTATGATAGACTGAGCAACTTCTTGATGAGTAAAAAATATTCCAAAGGTAAGGTGGATCAAACACTTTTTACAAAATGTGTCCACAATCATATCATTGTTGTTCAAGTATATGTGGATGACATAATCTTTGGCTCCACTAATCCTTAATTGTGTGAAGAATTTTCTAAACATATGCATAGTGAATTGAAATGAGTCTTATGGGATAATTACAATTTTTCCTTGGCTTATAGGTTAAACATTTGAAGATGGATTCTTCATCAATCAAGAAAAATATGTCAAGAAATTACTGAAAAGATTTCAGTTTGAGCAAGCCAAGCCAGCATCTACACCGATGAGATACATGCATAAAAATAGAAGTGATGAGAAAGGTAAATTGGTAGATGCAAAACAATACAGAGGTATGATAGGCTCTCTCATATGCAAGTAGACCTGATATATAATTTAGTGTGTGTCTTTGTGCTAGATTTCATCTAGTCCTAGAGAAAGCCATTTACTTGCAGTTATGAGAATTTTTAGATATCTCTCTGGTTCATGTGATTTGGGTTTATGGTATCCGCTGGTTGTAACATTGATTTGATTTCTTACTCAGATGCTGACTATGCTGGATGTAAACTTGATAGGAAAAGTACTAGTGGATTTTGTGAATTCCAGGAGGTTGCATGGCATCGTAGGCATCCAAGAAGTAACACTCATTTGCACTTTCCATTACATAATTGCACTTTCCAATTGTGTGATAAAGTTCAATGAATGTTTGGTGATCAAAAGTCAGTTGTTTGATTACAACATTAACATTGGAAGCACACCTATCCTATGTGACAATACAAGTGCTATCAATCTTTTTAAAAACCCAATTCAACATTCTAGAACAAACACATAGAAATAAGGCATCATTTTCTGAGAGATGAGTTGCAAACAAAAAAAATGAATTAGAATTTATTCCAATAGAAAAAAAGTGGATGACATTTGTACAAAACCATTGGTAGAGGATAGATTCACATCATGAGAAGGAACTGGCTTATGCAAAATGAAATGAACTTCATGTTAAAATTGAAAAATAATTTTGATCTTTCTGTAGTGACTACGTGGTATATCAAATAGTGACATGTGGAAAGACAAGTTAGGCTTGTCTGGAAACTATCATTATGCGTGAAGAAATTCCTCCGCCAAGTATCAATAGTCCTCTCTTGCATAAAGGTCATCAAATCACAACTTTTGATTTTGATAACTTGTCTTCTAATTAATTGCATGTTGATGTATGCTCGATCATGCTTATAATGTTCCTTGCATACTACTTGGCATGAACACATATGAAATGCTTGAAAATCATTTTCTTTCATACACATGCAAGGGGGGTGAGTCAAAAGAGTTTCTGAGTGAGTTGCTTGAAAAACATCTTGTCATATCTGTCTTGTCGACATCTTTCATTTAGTTTGTCGACAAATGATATGCCTACAATTCAATCATTTTGTTTCTTCAGTGGCTGTCGACAATCTTGCATCTTGTTGTCGACAGATCTTCACTTCCAGAACCAACTGTTTATGTCTCAGTACTTATTGACACATATGCTCTGTCTGTCGACAGTTGCCTCCCTTTCATGACCTTTGAACATCTATCAATTGCTTTTTCAATATTGAATGAGATTATTCATGACATCTTTAAGGGGGAGAATTGAAAACTTGTACTCTTTACAACTTTTCATAATCAAATGGTAAATAAGGGCATTGAACTAATCACAATGATTTTGAAATAATGATTTATGAATGAGTCAAAGGCATGTATCATCTAGAAAACATGAACAAATCTAATTTCTTAAAATGACTTCATTGAGTAATCTTTTTGTGGATGACCTTATATCTAAAATTCTTTGATAAGTAAGAAGACTCTTGACTTTAATATTCTGAATTTGCTTTTGACCTCAAACATTCATTGAACTTAAAATAAATAAATAAAAGGAAGGAGAAAAGCTACATGTTTCATATTAATTAAAAAAAGGGGGGGGGGGGGGAAGGCAGATCAATGATGATTCACATACTGAGTAACCAGAGACATTGGCATCACAAATGTCTATCTTCGCGTCAAAAAGTCAACTGTCACCTCTGTTCATGGTATGATAGTTAATTACACTGAGTAACTGGGGATATTGACATCACAATGTCTGTCTTCACGTCAAAAGGTGTAAATAAATTGAATTACCACCTACCCTAAAGAAACATCAAAATCTTATGAAAAATAAAATTGAGTGCAGCCTCCTTTCATTCAGTCAAGCTCATTCTAAATGTTTCTTGTCAAATGCTAATTTGAATATTCATTTCAAGTGTCCACTGAACTTCACATCATAAAGACATAAGTAACTCTTCAACAAAGATTTCATTCAATGAGTTATTTTACATAAATATGTTTTTGTGAGGTGCATTCTTCTTGCTACATTATCTAAGACTACTAGAACATTATCTCCAAATCATTATGAAAATATGAAATTCATTAATATTATTGTTTATGACATTTTGTAATGAGTGTATTACACTATTCAAACTCTCAAATTTATACTGAACACTCATTCTCATCTTGCACTGATCAAAAAAGACAGTTCTGTATCCTTTTTTCAGTGGTTGTCAACAGACGACCATGCGATTATCGACATCCATAATCGAGTTCCAATCAAAACTTGAACCGGTTCACATTCTGCGCGGGTCCTGTGTCAGTTCACTTTTCAAAGGGTTTTAATAACCCTAGGTGTCGACACACCCCCCCTTCACCCTTTCATCTTCCACCAACAGCTACCCTTCCTCCTTTTAAACTCTCTTTCTCTTTAGGGCTCCATCTCCAGTGTCTCTCTCTGTTGCTACTCCTCTTCTCCTCTCCCTCCCTTTGATCCATTCCTCCTTCTGCTACATCCTCACCATGTCAACTCGGCAGAAGATGGTTGCCTCTCGTCAACGAAGATCATCTCAAGATGTTGGTGACAGTTCTAGGGCTCCTGTAGAGCGCCAAAGCAGACACATAGCTGATCGCTCCCCCAGAGTTGCATGTGCCCCAAAATATTGATCTGGTCAGAGTTCATGGGGTATTCAAGAAGATTATGCAGCCTAGATTTGTGGATTTTTCTTCTCTTGAAGACATGTTTTCAGTCTGGAAATTCTATTCAGTCAACAAGGATGGCTTCCTTTTTGAAATCTCAAAAGAAATACTCACCAACAGCTGTTACATAATTTTTTAACAACCTGGGTATGCCTGAGGAGCAAGATTTTTACTCCACTGTCAGAGGTATCACCTTCCAACTCACCCCAAATCTCTTCAGTAGAGCCTTACAAATACCAAACAATGGGGTTGATGTTCTTCTTACCCATCTACACACCTCTGACCACTATACCCTAATCACTCAGCAGCCTTATGATCCCACCAAAGCCTTTATTAAATTGAATGCCAACACCTTTCCACCCCTTCATCGAATGATCCATCATATCTTCACAACCCTCATTGCTCCAAAAGATGGTAGTAGAGAACTTGTCACTGAGATTCACAAAATTCTCTTCTACTATTTTCTTCAAGGCCAACAAATCAATCTACCAATCTCATGTTTGACCTCATCAAACAATGCTACAACAATTCTAAAGCTCAATGACTTATGCCTGCCCCATAACCACTATTCTCACCTTTGTTGGGATTCCCATTACCTTGAGTGAGCTTGTCACATTTAGAAGTCGAAGTGCTTATGATATCACAACAGCACAGAGAATGGGATACAAAATGGTTGAAGGCAGAGCCACAAGAACTCTAAAAGGTCAAGAGGTTGAGGAAGAGCAGGATTCAGAAGAAGATGACATATATGAAGATGAGCCACAACAGGTGTAGATGGACATTTCTGAAAGCCATGAGGACATACCAAACATTCCAATTGAGCCAGATATTCAAAGTGCACCTCAAGTTCTAGTTCTGCAGATATAAAACAATTCTTTACTGGTCAGTTGCTTCAAGTTCAGACAACTATCACACAACACATCAACAATCATTTGATTAGTTGAAGCAACATGTGACACTAGACTGGATGCCATTGAAGAAAGTCACGATCACATTCAAAAGCATCTAGATGGCATAGACTATGGTCTAATGAGGCTTTGTGATGATTTTCAACATCTACAGATTTCTACAATCCACCCAATCCCCAAGATGATAACTTTTCCAATATGTCATCTTTTGGAGCTCAAGGTCCACCTCATCCTACTCCTCTTGGGGATGACAATCCTTAAACATGTATTGGGAAATTTTTGTTTGGGGATCAAGTTGGGTAGAAGTGCTTCAGATCATTTTGTCAATGTGTGCAATGCATATGTATGCTCTATGTATGTCAAATGTACTGATTGCAAACTTTTTGAATGAAATCAACTCTTATCTTATCTTTTGACTTGTTGCCATTTCCATTTTTTTGAATATTGTCAAAAGGGGGAGAACTATGATTGTATTTTTATTATCATCAAAAAGGGGGAGAATGTTGGGTTGTGATTGCATGAACACCATAATCTGGTTCTTACATGTTTTTGATGATGACATAATGGTTGTTCAAACTGATCATAAGTGTTAACGAATGATAAATCACTGCACTGATGTGTCGACACATGTAATACACATGTCGACACACAATTCTGGATAATATCTAAGTTGATGTTTTTTGTTTGTAGGAAATATGGTATACAAAGAGTGCACAACAAATCAAGCTCAAATTTGAAATAGAAAATATTGAAGAAGTCCTACAGTAGTTGTCGACAACCTCCCTCTGTCTGTTGACAACTAATGACAACCATCAGACAACAAACTTCTGGAAAAATCATTCAAGCAGTAGTTGTCGACAACCTCCTTGCATCTGTCGACAACTACTGATAGCCTTCAGCAACAAGCTTCTGGAAGAATCAAAGTGAGCAGTAGCTGTCGACAACTAGGATGCGTCTGTCGACAACTCAGATAAACCTTCAAGGATTCAGTTTTGGATAGAAGACTTGTGGCAGTTGCTGTTGACACCACCTTGCATCTGTCGACAACCACTGTCCAACACCAACACATGAGACGCATGTGCTCTTTATTAGGGCATCTTTTTCTCGTACACACGAATCCCATGTACGTGTGAGATAAGGACACACCTATATAAAGACTCATTGCCTCCTTTTCGACTAAGGAGCTCTACTACACTCTTCCCAAGGTACATAAGCAAACAGGAAGGCTCCCCAGTGCTCTGCAAAAGCTCCAAGGACCAACAACTAGGAGATTCGTGTTAGGAGATCAATTTGGAGCAAATTCGTTAGTAGAGCTCAAGCATCCACATCAATTCATCTGCAATTCGAAGTCAGAAGAAGATCGGACGAAGAACCTGGAGAATTCGATTCTCTCATCTGTTCTTTCTATACCCTGATTTCTTCCTTTGCACTTCAGTCTATTAATTCAAGTATGTGATGTTTGAATTTAGCAATCCTTATGCTCAATTCACATGTGTGTGACTTGATCTGACCTTGTTTATCTCAAATCGTGGGTGTGTGTGATTGTATGTGTTGAACTTGCTGATAAGCAGTTTGGCGTGTGTGTGTGGCCGGTGGATGTAGGATACAAAGTTGTGTAATCTGAACCACCTTAAATCATCGTGTCCTGTGGTTTGCTTTGCTTCATCGTTAGATGCTTGATAGGCATGATTGATTGTTTTCACCTCTTTCACATTTTGATCTTAAGTTCATACCTTGCACACATAATTGGACTTAAATTCGATCTGTGGTCTCTCCAGATTTTCATATCTCTTTTAATCTTGAATTTAGTGATACTCAGCTTTAAATTGGAGGTAATCTATTTAACCCCCCTTCTAGATTCCCTTTAGAACTAATTCTGCATACTCTTCATTGGAAACATTGTCATGCCATGACAGCACCAAGGTTATGACAATTGACTTTCAAGGGGTCCTCATTACCTCCCCTTTCATTAAAGAGTGCCCAGAGTAAGGCATGCATTTAAAGTGGTGCCCAGTGGCTGATTGCTCATGGTTAACTGTGTCACTATCAGAGCCATACCTGAAAAGGTAATTTGGTCTGGTAGGGAAAAGGGAAGAAAATTTAGAGATAAGCTTGATATGGGTTTTAAAGTGTTGGGTTTGACTTCTTTCCTTGGCACGACCATCAAAAGATCCAGTCTCATTAGATATTGGGGATTTTGAAATTGATTAATGGATCATTTATTTGTAGGGACATGCATACGACCAGGTTCATTTTGAATCCCATGCAAATTTTGCCACTCTTTGCGATGCCCTGTTATATTGATTGATTTGATTTGAATGTATACGATCAAGTTCGTTTTGAATCCTGCGGGGACTTTACCACTCTTGACATATATTTGACTTTGATGTTTATTGCTCATTTGATTGATTGCCCTTTTTTGAGACATCCTCTCATCAGGGAGTGCTTCAGGTTAGTTGTCTTGCCCAGACTACCTCTACTACTCATACTTTGGCCGAATGAGGAGAACAACTTTCTTGCCCTCAGGGATGGCCGTGATAGTGATAGTGTCTTTCAAAGCAATTGGCTTAGGGCGCCGTGAAGTGTGTGAAGATGCCCATGCCAATGACAAACTTTAATGAAAAGGGAGGGAACTTTGGACTCCTAGCACAAAGCTCTCATGAACAAAGTGCTGCGGCAGCATGACAATATTGAACATTCATCTTTTTTATGGATTTTGACACTAATAAGCAATATAATAGCTTTTAAATAATAATTCAGAGGATAAAAGAGGACGAATGCCCTACGTTGGGGAAAGACTCAGAGGATTTGAAGAATGTACATAATTACTCGGGAATTAAAATGATAAGTAGGGACTAAAACCCCAAAAGCAATGGGAGAAAGGTCGGATACCCTGATCATGTGTGGAAAGGTGAGAAGGATGAAAGAATCTGGAGACTCTGAGGGGCCAGAGGGAGTAGAAGAAGAGGGGCGTGAGGTCTGGTAAAAAGACCACTGGTAGTATTGGAAGCAACAATGGAGGGACCATGCCTAAAGGATGTATAATGCTTTGCAAGGAGAGGGGCACGTGCCCTTGGGTAATTGAATGTGCTAAAGATTTAGCTTTTGAATGTGTAAGAACAAGTTGAATGGTTGACCCCTTCATTGAGTGGAAAAATTCACAACAAATGTGTGATGGGTCATGAGAGATTGAAGGGAGAAATTCCTATGAGTATTTTGAATTGAACATAGCTAGCAACGAGGATGATTGACATATTTGCAGATGGCCTCTTGATGGCCAAGAATGGGGGGGGGGAGGGATTCCGCTCGGTAAATGTGCCTAGTATGTTGACGATAACCGACATGCATGAAATATATTCTTGGATCTTAAAAAGCATACCAGTCCTGGGACTTCCTTCTCTTGCTGGCTCTATCCAATGCTCTTTGGTTGATGGACCCGCTCTGTTGGATGGGGGTGGATGGAGTGGAAAGCTGTCTGGATGGTGGAGGTGTAATGGGTATAGAAGGAGTACTTGCTCACGTTGGGTCAATATATATGGAGGTGTGATGATAGGAATTGGGGTTGTTGAAGGTTTAACAATGGAGGGAATGATTGGTAGTGGAGGTTCAACAATGGGAGTTGTAATAATGGGAGCATATAGTTTAATGATGATGGGGGTAATGAGGGGGGAGTTGGTAAATGGCATATGAAACATGACCTCAGAAGGTTCATCGTCGTAACACCAAGTGGTTTCATGGAGGGGGTCCTATATTGACAGCATTAGCCTAAGCAATAGGTTGTGGTGGAGGTGGAGGTTGTTGTGGAGGTAATGGTTGTGGTGGAGGAATAGGTACAACAATGGGAGCGGGTGCAATATAGACAGCTGGAGCTTCTTCATTCATTGGGGCATTGTATGGCCCAGTTGGAGGTTGTTGAGTCCGAGAAGGACAGATTAATGGATGCCTGGGTGGAGGCATGTTGATGTATGGAGGTGTGTGTTGAACCGCTCTTATATTTTATCATTTTATTTTGGTGATAACAAAACCCATGTTTAACATAAAATATCATTAATATATGTCATATCATATTTTTCTCATACAATATATCATGGCATTCTCACTTCAGATTACACTAAGTTTCAACTTCGACATGCATGTATTATATTATATAACCCTTACAATCAGTTGGGTCAACATACTAAGCCTAAGTGTGACACTGTCAACTTTCATTAAATTTTTTTTTCTAAGTACACATTGTATATATATATATCATACTGACTCCGACTCTCCAGAAGTCGAAGTCTCACTCCGACTTCCATACAGTCCAAGTGGCACATCGATTACTGTTTTAATTTCACATCGATTGTCTCACACATCGATTGCGTTTCACTTGAACATCGATTGCTTCATAAACATTGATTACCTTTAAACATCGATTATACTTAAACATCGATTGTCTTTCACATCGATTACCTTAGAACATCGATTACATCAATTAGACTTAAACATCGATTACATTGAAACATCGATTGTCTTTCACTCAAACATCGATTACTTTAGAACATCGATTGTCTCATACATCGATTGTGTTTCACTTGAACATCGATTGCTTATAAACATCGATTACCTTTAAACATGACTGTCTCACACATCGATTGCGTTTCACTTGAATATTGATGCTTCAAACATCAATTACCTTTAAACATCGATTGTCTTTTCACTTAAACATCGATTACCTTAGAACATTGATTGTCTCAAACATCAGTTGTCTTTTACAATGATTATCTTTAATCAAACATAGATTGCTTCTATATCTCACATCGATTATTGTTATTTTGTTGATCTTACGTCGACTTTGATACAATCGAAGTCTTTCTTATTGTTTACTGGAAATACTCTGACTCTTTGAAAGTCGAAGTATAACATCAACTTCCTTGATCATCTACACTTAGATGTTTTTAAATATATGTTTTTATTTTTGCAATAAAACTATTAATGCATTATTAGTACAATTAACATTCTAATCATTATAGAACTATTTAATGAATAGCAAATGAACACATGATGTACACTACGACATTCTTTTTGTTATATGTACGATAATTTATGCAGTGTGATTTGTACTTCTCTATTCTTTTTGTTGTCAAGTTCAAATGATTTAGCGGGAAAATTTGACTCTAATGTATTCAAATTTAAAATCTCATTTCCATTATCTTGAAACTTGAAAGATTTGTATATCTGCTCTCTCACTCATTGTCAGACATATAGTTCGTACTTTGCATAACAGATGGTCTGCAGAAAATGCAGTGGTAGTATAAACAGTATGGTCTATTTGTCAAACTTACCTACCACATCTCACTTTCTGTCAAGACTCCACGTTTTGAGGAGAAACTTGTTGCATGACCCATACAATGCTATCTGTCTTTAAATGCATTGTACATCTGTTTGAAATCCTTTCTGTTTTACATATTTTCTGGTATCTCACCTACCTCCGAAAGAATGGAGGTATTATGTTTTTCTCTTAACAATGCAGACACTCAGCTACCTACAGAAGCATGCTAGCTATCTTTCAGTCATGGGCTTGGAGCTTGCAGACATTTATTGAAGCTATCAAATGGAGCCATGAAGCTATATGCATAGCCTGAAGCCGTTGAGACTCAAGGGCTGAAGATCTGATGATGGACATCTCAGCTGTCTCAAGTCTCAAGACCCAACGTTGAAATTCAAACGACTACTTTCAAACGGGAAACAAAAGATTGAAGCATATATATGAAGTTGAAGTTTTGAAAGAAAGATACACCAACAATACAAGAAGAGACACAAAGTGTAACATACACAACCACATTCAAACTCAGAAAGAAAAGAGAGAAGCGCTCAAGATCTGAAGAGAGCCATCTGTTCAAGCTTCGACTTCCAAGCTCTCTTGCATTCAGAGCTTTCTCTTTGGGTGGCTTTCTGCTATTGTAGATCTTCTTAGTCCACCCTCTAAGAGTCAGAAAGAGTCAGAGATTTCATTCATACTGTATCTCTTTCTAATCTTCTATGTTTGCTCATCCTTCAGAGCAGACACACCAGTGTTTATTTCTGTGTAAGAAACCAACAGGAGGTTTGTTCCCTGTAGTGCCCCTCTGTGAAGGGAAGACCTACGGTTGTAGGTGGTTGTAATACCTCTCTGTGAAAGGATGACTTGCTTGGGTGCAAGTGGGTTGTAATATCTCTCAGGTTGAGAGAATGCCAAGTGTTCTTAGTAGTTAGTGAAAGTTCCACAGGGTTCTTGGGGACTAGGCGTAGGACTCCTGATTGATAGGATGGCCGAACCATGATAAATCTCTGTGCACTTTGTGTGATTGATTCCGCCAAGTTTTTCACTTGTTTCACACACACTACACTAAGTACTAACATTACTATCTAGTGTTATCTATTTTCAGATAAATTTTTAAAGTGCAAGAAGTCCTATTCACCCCCCTCTAGGACATCTAAAGCTCCATCTCGATCGTGTATGGAGGTGTATATGGAGTGGATGTTTGTTGAGGTGGATGGTGGATGGCGTCCATTGATCCGTCGTGCCTTAGACCTTGTTGATCAAATAAACCCATGATTAGGGAGTCCATTAGATGTGTCTGAATGTAACGTCTCCGCTCATAGAGCTCTTCCATAGTGTTGATCTGTTCATGGCCAAGATGTGCTTGAATCTCAGAGTAGAGTTTGAAATGATAATTTTGATTTGCTCTGACATCAAGAGCACATGTTGCAATCTTGTGGTCATTGACCTCCAACAGTTAGCAAATTGGATGAATTTCTCGTCAGACCTCATCTTCTCGGATGCTAGTTCCATGATGGAGAGAGATGGATTGACGCGGTCCTTGTATCTTTGAAGGAATGTTTTGTGGAGGATGCGGAAGTCCTACCTCTCTTGGCTCCAAAGAGTAGAACCATTTAAGTGTAGGGCCGTCAAGAGATTTCCTAAAAAGGAATGCCAGCATGAGGAGATCTCGTTGCAACAAGATGACTCAGAGAGAAATTCCTTTACATGAATGTAGGAATTTCCCATGCCATTGTACAGTCGGTAAGACGACACCTCCGAAGGATGTATATGAATTTTAGGGAGAGCCAACATGGCGGCAATGAAGTCACCTGTGGAGTTTGAGAGTTTATTGATTTGTTTCTCTATTTGATTCAACTTTGTGAGAAGAGTATGTTGGAGTGGGATGAATTGCCACTGGGCATTAGAGGAGTACATAAGGGAGGCCATGAATGAATGGGCCTTCCAAGGGTTGTCCATATGGACCGAAGTTGGGGAGCTAAAGTGGCCAAGGGGGCGAGGTGAAGGATGTACAAGAGGGGGCGGCAAACTTGCTGGAATATACAAAGGCAGTGCCTGAGAGAAGGAGGCAGAGAAGGAGTTACACTCTCAACCAAGATTGAATTAGTTGAGTTGTTGAGGTGTGATCTGTTCTAGTGCATTTAGAACATTTTGTACATTGGAATCATAATGGGGAGAAGGCTCTCTTTGGGTTTTGATTGGAGTTATATTTGAGGGAATATCAAATTGGCTAGCACGCGGTGTGCGTACATGACCATAGGAAGTGATGTATGTCCCTCACGGTGGTGAGATGGACGGACATGAGATTGAAAAAATTGGCCATCTAAACTATCCTCATAGTCCACATAATTGAAATTAACATGATGATATGGGTCCATTTTTAACAAGCAAGAAGCAATCAATCAGTGTTGAACAAAGATGTAAATCAATCAATATGGTTCAAACAAATTGTGATGCTTAGGCTTGTTCTAGGAGTTTCATGATTAATTAAATGGATTTGAGAATAGTGTGTCACTCCAAGTGAGATATTAGTTGAATGGATTTGGCTTCTTCGGGGTACAACTAAACTCACAAACTCACCACGCAATGTGATAGCTAAACTTGGGTCTTCAGGATAGTACAACCAGTTCGGTCTGCCGTGAGGGAATCCACGAGGTACGGAAACTTACGGAGGTCTTGGTAAAGGTCCTCTAGTCCAATGAGATGGAATGCCCTAAGGAGAGGTTGCCCACACCAAGAGGGTGTGTGGAGCCTAGGAGATGAGGGAAGGAGGTCCTTCAACCAAATGAATATGCCTTGTATGCAACAAATCAAAATAACTGGACGACAGAGAGAACACGCCTCTGTTTGCACTTAAAATCGCGACGGATTCAGCAGTTGCGTATAATGAGGTGAACCGCGACCAGTCACCTGGTCGCGATCCGAGAGCAGCCCCATAAGGCTGTCAGAGCCGCGGCCGGTCCTTGTGGTGTGGTATGCAGATAGAAACGCGATGGCTCGAACCGTCACTGAAACAACAAGTAAACTGTGACCGTTTTATAGATCGCGTATCAAACACATGAAACACAACGTCTAAATCTGTCGCATATTCATTAAGGCACCCGAGGCAAAAAAATGAAGCAGAAGAAAAGGAGGGTATGTACAAGCAATCAAACACACACAACGCTCAGCATGCAGTAGGGTATGAAGCAGGGAGAAAAAGGACACAATCTCAAATATGCATGGATCAACTCACAATTTTTTTTATTTCTCAAATTTTCTTTGAAATCAGCAATTGGATAATCACTTGGAACAAGAGAGGGGAGGAAAAGAAGGAGAGGCACGTGAGGGTGCCAAGGAAAGGGTGCCAGTGGGTAATCAAAGAAAGGCGGAAAGAAGTCCCACTGTGATCGCCAATTTGTAGATCGTGATTTTACATTCTCGTGAACTACGAAGCATCCACAAGGAAAATAATGAGAAAATAGAGAAAAAAGAAAGATGGAGCAATACTCTTTGATGTAATCATGATCGCCAGACACACGAGGGTGTCAAAGGAGTATAAGTAAATGCAAATATGGAGATGATGATAGAATACCTTTTAGCGGGGAGATGTGTGGGAGAGAGCGGGTTCGCTTCTTCTTCTACAAGCATGGTCGGCCGTGGTAGAAGGCTCTTTCTTGATGATTACCCTTTCAAATAAGACAATAAAATAATAGAGTATTAGCCAAAGAATGTGTAGTATTCAATTCTAAAAATATAAAATAAACATGAAGAATATGGAGAAGAACACACCTTGTTTGTGGCTTTTAAACCCCTAGAAAATAGGTGTGTGTGTGTGTGTATGCATGCATGAATATGTGTGTGTGTTGATTGGAGTGTTGACTGGGAGAGGGAGAGGTGCTCTCGTGGGAGCTATGGAGGAGATTATGGAATAAACAAACAATAATACACAAGAAAGAGGAGGTGCTTCCCCTTTGATGATGGCGCAAGTAGTTGCTAGATAGGTGCTTGAAGATGCTTGAAGGGAGGAAGAGGATGTTGCTGCGACTGGTTGATGATGATGGAGCTGAGAAGAGATGGAAGCTTGAGGCGACAGTCTGGTAGGGCTTCGCCTTGGAATTAGCTCTCTCACAACTCATTGGACGTGGTTCTCTGGAGTCTCCTCCTTCTGGAACGATGAGACATGGAGTGTATATATAGGAGATAGGCTCGAATTCGAGATGGACAATAATTCAAATTTGCGACGGACACAGTGATCGCCTTTAAAGTTGAATCACGATGGGTCAATCGGACGCATTTAAGGATATCCAATCCTGATCAAATTAGGACCAAAATAATAGTTTTAATCATGACAGGTATGATCGACGTGGTTATGAATTTCCAAATTTTGTTTATGGAAATTTACCAAAAGTCGAATATAGAATATTGAATAGCGACAGTTTGACCGGACGCGTTTCATAAAAGGCAACAAGTATTGTAAGACCCGGCCTCCTTGGGCCCTTGGCCCCATCCTCAGGGTCGTAATAGGCGCCTGGCCGCGACTTGGTCGCGCCAGAGCGGCCTGCCGCGGACGGGTTTGGTGACGCGCTGACCCCGTCTGTCGCGTCTTTCTCACGACAGGGGTGGACGTTGCGTCCTTCTCGTGTCGCCTTGGGCTGTCGCGACTGCATTCTGGCACGACGTGACTGCTGTCCCGTCTATCAAAACGGTCGTGTCGAGTGGCAGGAGCGTACAGCATTGACGCGACCTGCTAGACCGTCGCGTTTGCTTTCCCGGTCTTCGAGGTTTGACTGCACTTTTGGTGTCGCACCTTGGCGGGTGGTCGCGACAGGGTCGCGACGCTTATGGGGGTCGCGACAGTGTCGTTACCGTGCCTGGCCGCCACGTCGCGTTCTGGGGGCCATCAGTTCAAAACCGAGGGCGCGCCCCATTTCCATCTCTCGCCCCTTTTACCTCTTCTTCTCCCTCTCGAGCTCTCTCGCAGTTTCTCGGTGTTTCTCCTTGCTCGTGGTGCTCGTGCTAAGACGTGGACGTGTCGTTCGTGTAGGGTGCGTGCTCGGGTTGTCTGGTGCGGGGAGGAGGTGTTCTTTCCTACGAGAAGGCCCTAACGGGGTGGTTCTTCGCGTGGAGGTAGGGACCTTGATCCTCTCGCCCTAAGTATGCTCCCTTCCTCTCTACATCGTGTTTCCTCTGTGGTTTGGGGCTTGGGAGTGTGAGAACTCCATGCTCGAGTTTCAGCGAGGTTTCCTTCGAGCGTAGATTTGTATAAATCCATGTTTTTGTGGGGTTGTGGGTGGTTTGGGTGATTTAAAGCTTTAAATACATGTTGAGCATGCTCCCCTCCCCCAATGGTTTGGTATACCACGTTTTGGGGTGATCTCCAGAAGAGATGGTTCCGGAACTCCCCCCTCGACTGAAGACGCGACCTATCATGGGGTCGTGATGATGTCGCGGCGCCCAGGTATGTCGCGACTTGGTCGTGTCGGCTAGGCCGCCGCGATAGTGTCGCGACCAGGTTGGGCGTCGCGACAAGATCGCGACAGCCTACTGTGTCGCGACCCCGACTGAGAGACAGGTTTTGGTCTTTCCCGTTTCTGCTTTTCTTTTATTGTACCCCTGGCACCTGTGCTAGTTCCCTAGTGCGGTCTACACTAGTCCTTCGCCCGGTGCTCGGCACTTGAGGGCTTGTCCCGTGTGAGAGGTTGTTACCGTTGCCTGGGACCCCCATCCTCGGGAGCCTATTGAGGGAGTACTCCGGGCTACGAGTGTGCTCGAGTTGGCAGCCACTAGGCGAACTCTGGAGCTTAGGGGAAAACGGTGGTTAGGACAGTGGTGTGTGAGTCACTTGCAGAGCTCTCGTGGGTGGTCTGGGACGCCGAGGACAGTTAGGAGTTCTACCCGGCGCAGGCCAGCCAGTCCTTCTTCTCACTGCCTCGCTCCTTACGGCCCCAGAACTGTTTGGAGAGGTCAGGCGTGGGACCGTAGTCCGGCCAGACTACGGCGGTTACTGTTGTGTTACATGTTGTGTTACTTGTGTCCTACATCGCTCTGACGAGACGTGAGGGTCAGGACCCGGGTCGAGGATAAGACGTCGGTGGACGCACCTGACCTTGACTAGTGGTAGTGTTTTCCATAGGTAGTGTTCCTTGTCCAAGTGGAGTTCCCTCTGTCTGTGTTTACTAGCCGTGTGGTGGTCACGACGAGCAGTCGTACGGAGTTTCCGACTGCGTGCACTTTCCGTACCGTGCTAGTTGTAGTTTTGCTTCCACACTTCCATTTGTAGGTAGAAGATATAAACTGCTGTCATTTATTATAATATATATATATATAATATATATATATATATATTCTTCTGCCTGTTTAGAGCCAGTAGGAGATTGGTAGTCCTACTGAGCTTCTGTTGTGAAGCTCATCCCTCCTTTTCCCAGGTGAGACTTCTCAGCAGCGGCAGGGTGCGCGCCGGGCGGAGGAGACGGGGCAGTAGTTGGGGTCCCCGTAGCTAGCAGTGGCTCCCCTGTTTCGGTGTACGTCACCCTCGGGGTATGCCCCTAAGGGACTTGTTCTTCCCCTGCCTTTTACTTGTACTAGCGTGTGTGCGTTGGACTGTACTTAGAGCGATACACAACGGTCTCGCTCTCTTTTCTGTTTCCGTCTGTACGCTTCTAGTTTAGCAGTTGACGTTTACTTCCGTTACATATCCTATTAGACGTAGATTATAGCCCTTCCAGGTCCCTGGATCCGTGGGCGGCGACCGCGAAAATCGGGTCCTCAGCGTGGGCCGAGGGTCGGGTTCTCAGGTCATTACAGTGGTATCAGAGCGAGAGTCTGACAGGACTTGTAATGGATTTAAACTGCAACAGGAAGTCCCACGGTAGTACAAGTACACTGCTAGCGCCCGAGTGGTATTGTTAACCCTTGTTGGTTGTGTGTCGTGTAGGACATGGCTCCGCGTAGGCGCAGTCAGGCCAGACAGATGATTGAGCAGCAGGATGATCCGAGATGCCCGCGCAGGGGCAGGTCAAGGAGGAGGTGTCGGCAGACGATTCAGTGGCACAGCCTCAGGGTGCAGCGACAGCAGCAGCGGCAGGTGGGCAGCAGCAGCAGGAGTACCAGCCTCAGCCGCAGCAGTATGCAGACTGGTTTCCCATGGCCGAGCAGTTCTTTAGGAACTTGTACCAGGGAGCGTACCAGCCCGAGCAGGCAACAACACGTGTTCAGTTTTTGGTACCAACTCCAGTGGTGCCGGAGCAAGAGGTAGAGCTAGAGGTGGAGCAGCCAGAGCGTCAGCAGTGGTCGGGCACTGGGAGTACCCGGGCAGGGCGGTGGAGGATGGCGGTTACGGAGGATAGGACCACTCTCCTCGAGAGGTTCCTGCGCCTTCGGCCACCGATGTTCCACGGTGAGTATGATCCAGACAAGGCAGAGAGCTGGACCCATGAGTTAGAGCACATCTTCAAGACGATGGAGTGCGCTGAGGAGGACCAGGTTCGACTGGCAGTGTATCAGCTTAAGGGAGCAGCCCATGAGTGGTGGAGAGTTCAGAGGCAGACGCACTTCCAGGGGCAGAGGTTGGATCACATCACTTGGCAACAGTTTTCGGAGGTCTTCCCCGACGAGTACTTCCCTGACTATGCTCGACGTGAGAGACGGGAACAGTTCCATGCGTTGGTTTAGGGCGACCTCACAGTTTCGCGGTACCACTAGAGGTTGTCTGATGTTGAGGCATGTGCTCATGTCGCAGGCAGCGATCAGGCGTGTGCAGAGAGGTTCATAGCAGGACTGAGACCAGACCTGAGGGGGGGTGTGATGGCACACATGTGTACCACCTTGGGAGAGGTAGTGGCGAAGGCCACCGCCTTGGACAGAGAGACCTGGCAGCCAGCAGTAGCAGTAGCAGCAGCAGTAGCAGCGCAGCAGGGAGGAGCTCTTCTAGGTCCTCGCTAACCAGCGTCCAGGGGTAGCTGCGGTAGTGCGACTTCCTCTTCCTCCGGCTCGGGCAGTTCCGGCAGCGCTGGGATTCGCTCGCAGTTTAGGAAGTTGTCTACTCACGGGGGTGGTCGGAGACGACAACAGAAGCGCCAGTCCAGGTTTGCAGAGCAGTCAGTTGTCCAGGGAGCTGAGCAGGGCGGTCAGGAGGCAGTTTGCTACACCTGTGGCTTACCAGGCCACTTCAGGAGGGATTGCCCATGGGGCAAGCCCCGCAGCAGCAGCAGCCAGTGCAGTACGCTCAGCAGCCGCCTCAGTACCAGTACCCTCCTCAACAGCAGGCACCGCGTCAGTAGCAGCGGGAGCAGTACAGCAGTAGGCTCAGCAGTTTTCGCAGCCGCAGTAGTACCAGCTGTACCAGCAGCAGCAGTAGTACCCCCAGCAGCCGCCGCCGCAGCAACAGCCCAAACAGGCGCCGCAGCGTGGGTGTGGTCGTGGTCGCGTGATGGCGCTCACCCGGGAGCAGGCAGAGGCGTCAAACCTGTTATAGGTACTCTACCTATCCTTGGCAGAGCTGCTCGTGTTTTGGTCGACCCCGGTGCTTCTTGTGTTTTGCTTCCGAGGAATTCTATGAGTCCTTGCTTGTCACGCTGCTGAGAGGCAGTGTGACGTGATGGTCGATCTCCCGTCTGGTGACTATATGCATTCCTTTGCTTACCTGGAGGGTGTGGCAGTCGAGGTTGAGGGGCACCAGTTTCCGGCTAGGTTGTACGCACTGCAACTTTGCGACTTTGACGTCATCCTGGGCATGGACTGGTTGGAGGCTCACTCAGCCGTGGTTGATTTCCAGCGGAAGACCGTTCAGTTTAGGATACCTGAAGAGCCCGTCCTCTGCTTCCGAGGTATCGGTCTACCCGTCGGCCATTTATTTCCTTGTGTAGAGCTCGCCATTTGATCTGCGATGGCTGTGTGGTATCTTGCTTCGGTTTGTTCTTTAGAGCCTAGCGGATCTTCAGTTTTTGACGTGCCGGTTGTTTCTGAGTTCTCTGACGTCTTTGATTAATCGGTATGTTGTTATCTCCCCTTTGCTGTTTTCCAGGTTGAGACCGAGTTGTCTTCATTTCGAGGACGAAATGTCGTAAGGTGGGTGGGACGTAAGACCCGGCCCCCTTGGGCCCTTGGCCCCATCCTCAGGGTCGCAACAGGTGCCCTGGCCATGACTTGGTCATGCCAGAGCGGCCTGCCGCGACGGTTTGGTGACGTGCCGACCCCGTCTGTCGCGTCTTTCTCGCGACAGGGGTGGACGTCGCATCCTTGTCGCATCGCCTTGGGCTGTCGTGACTGCATTCTGACACGACATGACCGCTGTCCCGTCTATCAGAATGGTCGTGTCGGGTGGCAGGAGCGTACAGCGTTGACACGACTACTAGACTGTCATGTTTGCTTTCCCGATCTTCGTGGTTTGACTGCGCTTTTGGTTTCGCGCCTTGGCGGGTGGTCGTGACAGGGTCGCGATGCTTATGGGCGTCGCGACAGTGTCGTTACCGCGCCTGGCCGCCACGTCACATTCTGGAGGCCATCGGTTCAAAACCTAGGGCGGCCTCATTTCCATCTCTCGCCCCTTTTACCTCTTCTTCTCCCTCTCGAGCTCTCTCGCAGTTTCTCGGTGTTTCTCCTTGCTCGTGGTGCTCGTGCTGAGACGTGGACGTGTCGTTCGTGTAGGGCGCGTGCTCGGGTTGTCCGGTGCGGGAGGAGGCTCTTTCCTACGAGAAGGCCTAACGGGGTGGTCTTCACGTGGAGGTAGGGACCCTTGATCCTCTCGCCCTAAGCATGCTCCCTTCCCCCTCTACATCGTGTTTCCTCTGTGGTTTGGGGCTTGGGAGTGTGAGAACTCCATGCTCAAGTTGGGCGAGGTTTCCTTCGAGCGTAGATTTGTATAAATCCATGTTTTCGTGGGGTTGTGGGTGGTTTGGGTGATTTAAAGCTTTAAATACATGTTGAGCATGCTCCCCTCCCCCAATGGTTTGGTTATACCGCATTTTGGGGTGATCTCCGGAAGAGATGGTTCCGGAACTCCCCCCTCGACTGAAGATGCAACCTATCGTGGGGTCGCGATGATGTCGTGGCCGGCGAGGCCGCCGCGACATCGTCACGGCACCCAGGTATGTCGCGACTTGGTCGCGTCGGCTAGGCCGCCGCGACAGTGTCGCGACCAGGTTGGGCGTCGCGATAAGATTGCGACAGCCTGCTGTGTCGCGATCCCGACCGAGAGATAGGTTTTGGTCTTTCCCGATTCCACTTTTCTTTTACTGTACCTGTGGCACCTGTGCTAGTTCCCTAGTGCGGTCTACACTAGTCCTTCGCTCGGTGCTCGGCACTTGAGGGCTTGTCCTGTGTGAGAGGTTGTTACCGTTGCCAGGACCCCCATCCTCGGGAGCCTGTTGAGGGAGTACTCCGGCTATGAGTGCGCTCGAGTTGGCAGCCACCAGGTGGACTATGGAGCTTAGGGGAAAACAGTGGTTAGGACAGTGGCATGTGAGTCACTTGCATAGCTCTCGTGGGTGGTCTGGGATGTTGAGGACAGTTAGGAGTTCTACCCGGTGCAGGCCAGCCAGTCCTTCTTCTCACTGCCTCGCTCCTTACGGCCCCGGAACCGTTTGGAGAGGTCAGGCGTGGGACCGTAGTCTGGCCAGACTACGGCGGTTACTGTTGTGTTACTTGTGTCCTACCTCGCTCTGATGAGACGTCGGTGGACGCACCTGACCTTAACTAGTGGTAGTGTTTTCCGTAGCTAGTGTTCCTTGTCCAGGCGGAGTTCCCTCTGTCTGTGTTTACTAGCCGTGTGGTGGTCACGACGAGCAGTCGTACGGAGTTTCCGACCGCGTGCACTTTCCGTACCGTGCTAGTTGTAGTTTTGCTTCCGTACATCCGTTTGTAGGTAGAAGATATAAACTGCTGTCATTTATTATATATATATATTCTCCTGCCTATTTAGAGCTAGTAGGAGATTGGTAGTCCCTACTGAGCTTCTGTTGTGAAGCTCATCCCTCCTTTTCCCAGGTGAGACTTCTCAACAGCGGCAGGGCGCGCGCCGGGCTGAGGAGACGGGGCGGTAGTCGGGGTCCCTGTAGCTAGCAGTGGCTCCCCTGTTTTAGTGTACGTCACCCTCGGGGTATGCCCCTAAGGGACTTGTTCTTCCCCTGCCTTTTACTTGTACTAGCGTGCGTGCGTTGGGACTGTACTTAGAGCGGTACACAGCGGTCTCGCTCTCTTTTCTGTTTTCATCTGTACGCTTCTAGTTAGCAGTTGACGTTTACTTTCGTTACATATCCTGTTAGACGTAGATTATAGCCCTTCCGGGTCCCTAGATCTGTGGGCGGCGACCGCGAAAATCGGTCCTTGGCGTGGGCAGAGGGTCGGGTTCTCGGGTCGTTACAAGTATTTTCAAAAATAAAACAAGAAAATTGTTGGGAAATATAGAAGTTCTAAATCGCGACGTACTTACCAGACACATTCAAGAATGTTATTTTGGTCATCAATTGATGTGGAATAATCACGACCATTCACCCCGATGCGTTCAAGATCAATCAATGTATCAATCGATGTTTGTTCCACAATCGATAGAGAATCGCGACGGAGGTACCTGACGCGTTTAAGATCAATCGATAGAGACCAATCGATTGTTGTTCACCAATCGATGGAAAATCGTGACGATCTGACCCGACACGTTTAAGATAAATCAATAGATCAATCGATGTTGGCTTCACCAATCGATGCAGAATCACAACCGTTCACCCCATCGCATTTTAAGATCAATCGATGGAGACCAACAATCGATTGCTAGACTGCCAGTTGAAGTGAATTGCGACCGTATGTCTTGACGCGTTCATGAAAAGATAAATGTGACCATTGAAGTCGACACAATTTAGGAATTTCTGCCCAAACCTCCACCAAGCTAGGAAAATAAAGGGGAAGCACCAGGAGATGAGGTGAGGACTGGGGGAGACCCTAAATGATGGGGAAAAATACTCCCACAAGGCAAAAAGGGAGCCAACTGTGGCATAATTTGAAATTTGCCCGCGATGGTGTCATTTTTAGCATGTCTACACATATCATCTTGAGTGTCACTGACAATACGAGAAGGGTCTCAAATATATTTTTTGGGCATTGACACATGGAATATGTCATGTGCATCTATAAAATCATGAGATTACTCTAATTTAGGTGGCTTCACCAATCTTTTCTATAACCTTAAATGGACCAACATACCTCAGACTTAGCTTTCCTTTCTTACTAAATCTTATAATACCTTTAGTATGTGATATCTTTAAGAAAACACACTCTCCAACCTCAATCTATAGTGGCCTCCTCTGTGAATCTACGTAACTTTTTTGCCTACTTTGTGCTGCTTGGAGTTTCTCTTTAATGAATTTCACCATTTCAACACATTGATGTACTAGCTATGGTCCTAAAACTTGTCTCTCACCTACTTCATGCCAATTTAAGGGGGTTCTACAAGGTCTGTAGTATAGTGCCTTATATTGTAGCGGCCTTGGACACTTACACTCAATAGGGCTCCATATCCAAATCCCTCTCCCACAAGTCCAAGATTCGAAAGGGATATACTAAGAGGTCTAAGGAGGTAAACAAGTGGCTACAATAATTAAAAGGAAACAATTCTTAGTTTATAACAACAATGTACGAAGGAGTTCTCAATTTATAACTCAAGTAAGTACCTGAAGGGGGTGAAATCTCAAAGAAGAACAATATCTTGAAGTAACTATTGGTATGTAAAAACGTCCAACGTCGAAACTACATCAGCTTCACGCACAGAGTAACCTTAAAGGGGAAGGGAGTGAGCCTCAAACAATCATAGGCTCAGTTGGAAGCACCTATAAAACACAACATAAAACAAAAGACAATACAACCTCTCGAGGGTACAAAGCCAGATAACTCAATCTTTCAAAGAGAAATGGAATACCAGGACATGCTATACAAGGATATTCCTACCAAATCTCACAATAACCCATTCAACTACTGAACCTAGATATCTATTAAGAAATTTCACTTGGAATACAATGCCTTGCGTCACAAGAGATAGGCCGGGTGAAATCAACTGGTGGCTCAACTTCCCTCACTATGGCACCAAGTCTCACGGTCTTACCAAAAAGAAATACAAAGACAAGCCAGGCAAGTCATCAGCTCCATAAAGAAATTCTCAAACCACTTCGCACACACATATGTCATCACACTAATCATAATACTAGTATACTAGCTTTAATAACCTAGGGCTAAAAGTAACTATGTGAACATCACGAAATGAGATATTGTTCATCAAAATAACGAAACCACGTACCGATTTACAAAACATCATTAAAATCTATCTCAACGGCATGACACCACCACTTGGGTCACAAGACTGGTTCATGATGCCAGACTTTGGCCCAGATGACTCAAACAAGAGAACATCTCCTAGTCTCATAGCCACGGACTAAAGGTGCAGCTGTGGCTCCAACCAACCAACACCTGCAATCGGCCGAACTATAGTCACACACAGCCGAACTACAGTCCCACGTGGCCGAACTACAGTCCCACGCCTGACACACCTCTAAGAGTTCCGAGTTTCATAAAGTGAGGAAAATGAGAACAAGAGACTAGCCATGTCTTAGTATGTCTGCTGGTATCTGTACCTCCAACCACGAGTATGCTACAAGTGACTGAAAGAACTATCCACATACACAAGTCACTGCTCCACTGTCATCTTTCCCCAATCGAATGTACAACTCAAACTAAGGAGTAGGGGAGTCCAAAAAGACAACACAAACCTTGACGGTACTACTATACTAGGACTAACCCCGAGCATTTAGATGCTTGGCTCACAGAGAACCTAAGGCACCTAACTGGAGAGGTCTCAAAGAGGAAGCATCAAACCATCTAACTAAGTACCACACTTTAACACCAATGTTATGGTTAACCAATGCTAGTAAAGCCATGTAAATTGCTAACTATGGAAGTGACGTCGCAGCCATCGAGAAATGGTTAACCATGAGTGCCAACAGCCACTGAGAACAATTAACCAGGAGTGCCAACAACCATTGAGAATGCGTCAGGGTGGAGTGATGCATAATAACGCATCAAGTAGCATTAGCATTTACTAACGTGTCGTATGACCAGAACGCCTTATTAGGGTGTCACACCGATGCGACGCATTCTTAGACAAAATGCTAAGCCCACGGGTCTCACACAAAGCACCCAAAATCCACCACACAGGCCCAATACAAACAACTACAGTCATTCCAAACCATAAAACACATAAATCTAACTATTCCATCATTTAACCCCATTGCAAATCATTAAATTCCATACATGAATCACGTCACTCATGAAACTCCTACTAACATGAGTTAAATCTAAAACCAACATGCTGCAATCAAGTTCCAATTGTTCCATGGCATTTCTTTACCATAAATTCATCATTTTAAAATTGAAGAACATGAAGAAATACAAGAAATCTCTAAAAGAGGAGTGTTTCCCTACCACTAGAACTTGAGAGTGCATCCATTGGGGCCTTCTTATAATCTTGCCGCCTCCTCCTCACTAAACCCGCCAGAAAATACTTTCAGATTGTGGAACAATCTCCCTGGGGTACGAAATCGCCCTCAAGGCTTCTCCCCTGGCTGGAACAGGGTCTCCCCCTATTCTGTCAGGAAAGAAGACTAAAAAGAGATCAGTCAAAATAATGTGTCAAATCATTCGGATGCCTCAATAACGCGTCATGGGCAATGACTGCATTCACAAAAAAATGCCACGTGTCCCTAGTTGGCCGACATGTGACCTAACCATGCAGACACCGCCGGAACCAAGTCACGTTAGCCATGGGTGACTCCTTAAGAATGAGTTAGCCAGGGTTGACACCTTAAGAATGCATCAACGAGGGTTGACACCTTAAGAACGTGTTAGCCAGGCCTGTCAATTTAGCAATCAGAGAACTCCGACACACAATGGGCCAAAATCTTCGGCCTAAAACACTCGCTCAAGCCATGAAAGTCATGAAACACTGTCCATTGGCCACTCATTGGCCCAATAACCAACTGAAAACCCTGTAACTTGCAAATCCGAATGACTAGCCATTACATTACTATCACCTAAAAAAAAATTGTCCTTTGAAATTTAAAGTGAAACCTGTAGAAAAATACCTTACACATAAAACTTAAGATCACTTATTCATTAAATAATAATAACAAATTACCACAATTATATCATTTTTTATCACACAACCTCACACTAATTAATTATATAAATATTTAATCTAGGAAAATCATGACCAAGCGAACTATATATTTTCTTAAGAGCATAACAATAATGCAATACAAGCAAAAGCAATGCACTACGTTACCGACTTAAATTCTTTTTAATAAAATAGGAATATTTAAACCAAATATACTATCTTGTTTGGATACAACAGAAGGAAAATACTGCAAAATTATAACAATAAAACAGACCCCAGGTTTCATATGGCATCTACAATGTCACTCAATTAAGATTCCAACTCCGAAGAAACCAATGGCACCCAGCCCATCAAAACCTATCTCAAAACACGCGTGGCATACGGAATTCGATTCTCGGCCTCCTATCACACTAATGGCCATCACGTGATACGATTTTAAGCTTCGATTTCCAGATGTGTCAAGTGACACGATATATACCCGCCGAGATGCCCTCTTTCTCCTAGAGCATGCAAAACACTCGCTCAAGCCACATAAATTTAAAATCTATTTTTTACATTCGACAAAAAGAGTGAGGAAAGAAGAGATTTGCAATGATTGAAATCTATGGGCGACTTCTTCAACCATGCGTTTTTTGAAAAGTAGAAAGTGGTTTTTTAACTACTTGATAAAGTGCTTTTAACTACTTGAAATCTGGAATTGTCTTTTTGAAACGGGTTACCAAATGCTATCTATCCCAGAACCCATATCATACATCACGTTGCTATACTTAATAAAACAACATGGCATGTCATGCCCCTAAAATTCACCATAAATTTCGTCGGAATGATGGATGCATCAACTATTTAGACTGGGTTCGGGAGGGATACATCGAAGACTTGGGGTAGTACTAGTCGACGGAACCTTTAAGTGTCAACAATCGAACATACCTGATAAAACACTTGTAAAAGCACTCAAGTGATGTATAAAATTTACAATTTTCTAGAGTCCATTCAAGATTCTACATAATTACAACTTTGGAATGGATCCAAACAAAAGAAAGATTTCCTCTATTCTTATCTCCACCAAAAGACTACACTGGGGGTGCTTTCTTCACTCTTGCCCAGCCCCGTCCGTCTCCTCATGCTCACCTTCATTTTCTGAAAATATTAAAGAATTTAATGAGCTTGCGCCCAACAGGGATTACATCTCAAGGTGTGGGCAATTATATACATGATTAATATCTTAGCAACAGAATTTAAGGGAGGTTAGGCAGTAACAAAATTTAACTATAAAACTGTTTTCTAAGTAAGTCAAGATAGCAAGTAAATAGATGGTGAACAGTCCAAATTTCTACGAACTATTCAAACAGTGGTAGGAGTTTCAAAGTCCTTCGAAATATATGGGCCATTTGTATAATTATCAAGACTGGCTTTACAGTACATGCTCAATTCAGTTAAACAAATAACGAGATGGGTTTTTAGAACTAGTACAGACCATTCGGATCACAAGATTGGTCATTTAGCAAAACATAACAATGAACAAGCATATCATAGAATATTAAAAAGGCACTTTCAAATCTTGCAAATATATCAGTGTCATGCCAACACCACAAGTCCATACTCCCGCAGTTAACATGTACATTGGGGTGCTTCTCCCCACGACCAAACATGGCCCTCATATTTGCATAGGCATGTGGTCAGTTGGACCGAAGTCCCAAATAGTGCCAGAACACATGATGGTCAAGAGAGTTCCAATAGGACAAGTAACAATGTTTCTCACCGAAGTGGGAGTGCTCTTGATGGAACAAGAACTTTAAGAGCATCACTTATGAGGATGTCAAGGTTTAGTGAATGGTGTAAGAATGAGGGAGCCTAGAAAAAAATCAAATCATATCGAGGGTTATGTGGGTTCCCTATACATTTTACTTGATTTCAAATTTCCGACAAGCAGATTCAGGGATGAAGTTCCAGTTGATTCATAGAGGAGTGGAAATCATGATGATTAGGAGTTATGTGAATGCTCTTCATATTATTAAAACTTTTAACATTTGTAGGGTGTTCAAGCAAGAAAAGGGCTAGCTACTCTTCTACAAGACGGTTCACAGGCTGTCAAATTTGTAGTCGAAGTAGACACCAAATAAGAAGGAGAGGAGAACACCAATTAGGAAGAAAAAAGGAAAGGAGTCCTCCTCCAAGAAATGATTAGAGGATACTACCCTTGCTAGTTAGCAGTGGGTGTACATGGGTCTCAAGGATGGGGTGAGGGTCAGAAACCTCTAACGACCCTAATGGACAAGGTTTAGAAAATCAAGGTTACAAGACTTGGATTCAGATCTCAGAAAGATAAGATGCTTAGTTTGTGTCCAAGAAAACTACCTTAATCGCTTCAGAATTCTTGTTCTTCTTCAATCCAAGAAGAAACGATGGATGAAGCTCTAAAGTTTTCAAGCTTCGGGGTCAGACACTACTCTTGAGACTTCTCCTACCAACTCTAACTTCCTCTTCCCACAACTAGTGGGGGTAGAAGGAAGCGTAGGAGTTTGTCTTAAGGTCCCTATGTTCATGGTACAGATGGTGGGATTTTGTTAAAGATCCACCCAACCTAAGGCCATGCCCCCAAACCATACTTCTGCCATACCCATTATTGACTTGGTCCACCAAAAGGTCAAACCACCATACCTGGCCATGCCTATGTTGACTTATTTTAGGGAAAGGACAGGGGTAGGTAAGGACCACCCATGCATCGTCATAATTCTTTTGTCCTTTTGTTACCATGAATTCGAGACCAGGCTCTCAATCGTTTAATGTTCAAGACTACATTGATTGCTGATGCAACCCTATCGGTCAATGGAACGGCTCATCTTGATTGGAGAACAAAATTCTCCATTGATTGGTGTTTAAAAGCCACATCGATTCCTAAATAATCAAGGAGAAAAAAAAATCGATTGCATAGGAGGCAATCGATTGAAGGAAACATCGATTGCATAGAAGCAATTGATGCTGAAGGAAACATTGATTGTCCCACTTGAACATTGATTACTAAAGGAAACATCGATTGCTCACTTGAACATCGATTACTAAAGGAAACATCAATTATATACAAAGTTTTTCTTTGACTGACTACGTTTTGTTCTGTTTTATATAAAGTTCCACTTCGTCATATACAAAGTGTTGCTTCGACTGACTGTGTTTTGTTCTATTTTATACGAAGTTCCACTTTGTCATATACGAAGTGTTGCTTCGACTGACTGCATTTTGTTTTGTTTTATACAAAGTTCCTTCGTCATATACGAATTGTTGTTTCGACTGACTGTGTTTTGTTTTGTTTTATACGAAGTTCCACTTCGTCATCCACTTCGTCATATACGAAGTGTTGCTTCGACTGACTGTGTTTTGTTCTGTTTTATACGAAGTTCCACTTCGTCATCAACTTCGTCATATACGAAGTGTTTCTTCGATTGACTGTGTTTTGTTCTCTTTTATACAAAGTTCCACTTCGTCATCCACTTCGTCATATATGAAGTGTTGCTTCGACTGATTGCATTTTGTTCTGTTTTATATGAAGTTCCACTTCGTTATCCACTTCGTCATATACAAAGTGTTGATTCGACTGACTGTGTTTTGTTCTATTTTTACGAAGTTCCACTTCGTCATCCACTTCGTCATATATGAAGTGTTGCTTCAACTGACTATTTTAGATTTCTTGACCAGTCGAAATGCTAGTAATTAATGTCCCTTTTCTAGGTACTTCACTCGCATTATAAAATTTTCTTGGTTTTGCCTCATTACTTTAATTATCCAAATTGAGTCCTTTACTCATTTATTACCATTAGGTTATCCCCCATTATTTGGGATAAAATCCAGGGCATTACACGATCCCCTACTTAAAGGAATTGGTCCCCAATTTACACGCAATATATCATAATATTCTAGGAGTATGAGAGACCTTACCAAGGAATAGTTCTGGATGTTTTTCTTCATTGTCTCCTCTAGCTCCAAGTAGCTTCCTCCAGGCCTCTTCTGCTCCACTGGATCTTCACCAGAGGTATTGCCCTATTTCAGAGTTGTTGTAGCTTCTTGTCTAAAATCCTTACTGGCTTTTCTTCGTAGGTTAAGTCCCTTCCTAGCTCCAACTCCTCATATCGGATCACATGCCCAAAATCATAAAGATAATTCCTCAACATGAATACATGAAAGACATGAGTACCCCTGCTAATGATGGAGGCAAGATAATCCTGTAAGCTACTTCTCCCACTCTTTCTAGGATCTCGAAAGGACCTATAAATCTGGCTTTCAGGTTCCCTTTTATTCCAAACCTTTGGATTCCCCATATAGGTGACACCTTCAAGAACACATGATCTCCAACTTGAAATTTCAGCTCTCTTCCTCTTTTATCTGCATAGCTCTTTTGTCTTGACTGGGCAGCTTTCAGTTGTTCTCTGATAAGCTGAACTTTCTCTAAAGTATCCCTTATCAGTTCAGGTCCCAACCATTGCCTTTCTCCAGCTTCTTCCCAACACACTAGTGACCTACAACTTCGGCCATATAGAGCTTCAAATGGTGCCATATTAATGCTTGCCTGATAGTTGTTGTTGTATGCAAATTCAATAAATGATAGTTGCTCACTCCAATTTCCATTAAAATCAATTACACATGCCTGCAACATATCTTCTACATTCTGATTGGTCTCTCAGTTTGTCCATCTGTCTGGGGATGGAAAGCAATGCTAAAGTTTAGTCTAGTTCCTAATGCAGACTACAATCCCTTTGAAAAATGGGATGTGAATCGAGGGTCTCTATCAGACACAACGTATAATGGAATTCCATTAAGTCTGACAACCTCCTTTATGTACAAAGCTACTAGGACATCAATAGACCGTCTGCTCTTTATAGGCAAGAAGTGGGCCGACTTTGTCAATTGATCCACAACCACCCAAATCACATCAAGACTGCCTCTAGTCCTAGGCAGTCCCATAATAAAGTCCATACCTATATTCTCCCATTTCCATTTAGGTATTTCCAAGGGTTGTAACACTCCTGCAGGTCTAAGATGCTCAGCCTTAACTTGTTGACAGGTCAGACAGCGAGTTACAAATTCTGCCACTTCCCTTTTCATGTTGGGCCACCAATAAACTTTCTTCATATCTTGATACATTTTGGTGGTGCCAGGGTGTATGGTATATCTGGACTTGTGGGCTTCTGTCATCAGCTTCTTCTTGAGTCCCTCATTATCAAGTATGCATGTTCTTCCTTGGAATACCAATCTACCATCACTTGCCACATCAAAATATGGTCTATGGTTAATCTTCTCCTTAATTTCCATCAGGAATGGGTCCTTACCTTGCTGCTCTTTGATCTCATTAAGGAAATCTGAGTGTACTCGGAGGCTGGCAATCATCATACCATCCTCATTCTTCTTCATATTCAAATCAAGGCTGGAAAATTGTTCTAGAAATCTCCATTCCCGAACCATCAAACTAGTCAGGGATGCCACAAGTTTCCTACTAAGGGCATCTGCTACTGAATTGGTCTTTCCAGGATGGTATTGAATGGAAAAGTCAAAATCTTTCAAATACTCCACCCATCTCCTTTGCCTCATATTAAGGTCCTTCTTTGAGAATAAGTATTTCAGACTTTCATGGTCTGAAAACACATTGAACTGTTCTTCATACAAATAATGGCGCCAGATTCTCAGAGCAAATACCACGGCCACCAATTCCACGCCATGCACCGGATAGTGACTTTGTGTGTCTTCAATTATCTAGAGGCATAGGCCATTACCTTGCCCGATTGCATAAGTACACACCCCAACCCAATGCTTGAAGCATCTGCATAAATTTCAAATTCTCCTCCCTCTTTAGGCAGTGTAAGTACCGAGGTTGTAGTCAAGCAGTCCTTTAGTGTGAAAAAATTCTTCTCGCATTCCTCTGTCCATACAATGGGTTTTCTTTTCTAATCAACCAGGTCAAAGGCACTGCTATCCTGGAGAAATCCTTAATAAACCTTCTATAATACCTGCCAATCCCAAAAAGCTTCGGATTTCTGTCACATTGGTAGGCCTCCCTCACTTAAGAACTGCCTCAACTTGGAGGGATCCACTACTATCCATTCAAAACTGATCACATGTCCCAAGAAGGCCACTTCCTCCAGCTAAAATTCACATTGCTCAGCTTGACATACAACTGATGATCTCTTAACAACTGCGAAGCTAACTTCAGGTGTCCCATATGTTCCTCCTGAGTCTTGGAATATATTAAGATGTTATTAATAAATACCACCACGAACTTATGCAGGTATGGTCTATACACTTCATTCATTAATTTCATGAAGGCCGAAGGGGAATTCGTCAGCCCAAAGGGCATGATAACAAATTCATAGTGCCCATACCATCTCCTGAAGGCAATCTTATGAATGTCTTCTTCTGAAATCCCAGCTGATGGTAGCCAAATCTAAGGTCAATCTTAGAAAAAAATATTGGCTCCCACAATCTGATCAAACAAACTCATCAATCCTCGGTGGGGGATACTAGTTCTTAATGGTGAGCTGATTCAGCTGCCTATAATCAATACATAATCTCATAGACCCATCTTTCTTCTTGAAAAACAATGCGGGTGCTCCCCAGGGTGAGGTACTGGGTCTATCAACTGCTCTTTCAACTCCTTTAGTTCTGCTGGGGACATTCTGTAGGGGGCTCTAGAGACAGGAGCAGCTCCTGGAATTAGTGGAATAGAGAATTAACTCCCCTTTCAAGGGGAATACCAGGCAGCTTGTAACGACCCTGATTTTTAAATCCCAAATAAATGGGGATAAATTAGTGGACAAGATTGAGTAAGGTCAATCAGGATAATTAAAGTAAAGAAGTTAATAAAAGAAGTATTGGGATGCGTGAGAAATTTATGAAATGGGAACACTGATACCCCCTCAGCGAGTTGCAACTCTCCAATCCTTCAGCTGGTTGAAGTATGATGATGTCAGTTGAAGCAGGAACTTGTATATGACGAAGTGAATGACGAAATGAAACTTCGTATAAAATAGAAAAAAACACAGTCAATAGAATAATCGATGTTTCCTCAGTAATCGATGTTCCAAGTGAGCAATCGATGTTTTTTCTTCAATAATCCATGTTCTTTCTTCAGTAATCGATGTTTAAGTAAGTAATCGATGTTGGTCCATAATCGATGTTTAAGTAAGTAATCGATGTTAGTCCATAATCGATGTTTAAGGACAATCAATGTTGGTCCGTAATCGATGTTTAAGTAGTAATTGATGTTGGTCCATAATCGATGTTTAAGGACAATCGATGTTTGTATGTAATCAATGTTTAAGTAAGTAATCGATGTTGGTACATAATTGATGTTTAAGGACAATCGATGTTGGTTCGTAATTAATGTTAAGTAGTAATCGATGTTGGTCCATAATCGATGTTTAAGGACAATCGATGTTGGTCCGTAACCAATGTTTAAGTAAGTAATCGATGTTTCTTTTAGCATCAATTATTTCTATGTAACCGATGTTATATAATCAATGTCCTTTCAACATCAATGTTTCTATGTAATCAATGTTTCTTCAAGACAATCAATTGTCTGGGTATTCAAACATCGATTACCTTGTTATATAGCAATCGATATAGCTCTTGAACACAAATGATGGAGGCCTTGTCCTCCCATCGTAACAGGATTATCTAGAGACTTAAATATGGGAAAGATTTGAATAGTTTGTACTTAGAACTGACCCTTATGCACACCACCTGAGGAGTTGATATAAAGGCATGGCCCAGGCATGGTGGGTTGTCATTTTTTAGATCAAGACAAGGATAAGTATGACAAGGGTATGGCCTGAAGTATGACAAATTTTGACTGTCTGTCCTTCTTGCAGACCAAGTCAATGTTAGGTATGGCAGGGTATGGTTTGGGCTTGGCTATGTATGGCCAGCTTGGACTTTCTGTCCTCTTTTGTCCCTTCTGAAGGAATAAAGAAAAGATCATTAATGAGACCAAAGACCCCTTAAATAAGCCACACGACCCTTCTTGGCCGAACCTTATGCCTTCCTCAAGGGGAAATCTTGGAACTTGAGAGCCCCTTCTGCCCTTTCTTAAAAGCATCCGCTAAAGAAGCTTGGAAGTCTGACACAATGGAGAACTCGGAGCTGGAGGATGATCTTGCAGCTTGGAGCTTGAAGCTTGGAGGACTTGGAAGTTTTTCATCTTGGACCACTGCCTCGACTTGTGGAGCTGGACTTCAAGGAGTTCTTTTTTCTCTAAGCCTTGCATCAAACAATAGAGTGGATTGAAAGAGCAACCAAAAAGGTAGGTTTTCTTGGACACAATTAAAAAAGCTTGTTCTTGTTCATACATCCTTGGATATGTTTAAGTAAGAACCTAGTGGAACACCTCTAATTTGCCTAAATGTCTGATCAGTAGATGTTAGGATTTTCCTGACCCTTACACCTCTACAAGACTCTCCTTGTTCTCGGCCGTATCCTGAGGAACCTGACCCTTGTTCCTAGAAAATATGGCCAGTTTTTCCTTGACCTTCCGAGATAGGAACCCATCTGATTTGTCCATGTCACCATGCATTTCTGGAACCATTAGACTGGAAATACACACTTCAAGATTGATCATATGCTAGTTCCATCAACCTCCTTGTTGGAATCCTTGTCTAAGTCTCTTGACATCATCGACTGTTCTTTCTTCATAAGCTTTGAATGGCCCTTTTTGGCCACCTCGATTGTTCGCTTTGACAAACTTTGACTGGCCCTTGTGGCAACTATGATTGGCCCTTTGTGGCAACTCCGATTGGCCCTTTTGACCACCTCGACTATTCCTTCATGTACATTTCGACTGTCAATTTGATTGCCCTTTCGGCCACCATGATCTATCCTATAGAAGAGCAACCAACATGATAGCAACCTTAGAATCTTGTACATATTAGAAGTGGTAAGAATGTGAAGATTATTCGAATGATTCCTAAATTCTTGATTTCTGTCTCCTCTGTGATTCAACTGAAATTCCACCTTTGAGTCTGCTCGTCTTCAATTTGAAAGCAAAAAAATGCATAGGAAACCTTTGAGCTTACGACATTGTTTGATCCAACATGCCTGTTTCACTCTTGGCAATCTGTACTCTTGAAGTTCCTTAATATGAGCTTATGTTATGGCCTCTTTGATATCTTACACTTCTGTCCTTCTTGACTCTGAATGGCCATAATGATTTGAATTCGGCACTACTGTTGGGATGATATCCCTGATCAAATGCATATGCAATAGGGGCCGATCTGGTCTGAGGAGAAGAGAACCCCCGATGTACTAGTATAGATCAACCCAATTTGAGCAGTGCTTGGCATTGGCATCATATGTATGCAGATTGGAAAGTGCCTTTTTGTTATATGATATGAATGAGAAGCAAGATGTGCTATTTGATATGATATGTTTGATTTGGATTATAGCTTGACTTGTGTAGCATTTCTGGATATGTTAAAAAGCATGATCCACCTTGAATTCTTAAAATATGCAACTCTGCCTATATATATCATGCTTCCTGCTTACCTTAATTGATTTCCTGCTTGTCATTCTTGAAACTCCCCCTGCAAAAAATGTAAATATCTATACTTGCCCGCACCATGAGATATAAAACCTACTGGGCTAGTTTGCTCATAAACTATTAACATTTCAGGTAAATTGGAACATGATTAGCATGCAGCCGACCCCTTGTGTGATGAGCTTGGAGCGCCTGGAGGAATTAAATTTCTGATTTCTAATGTATGAGCGAATCATGATATTCTTGTAACCCTTTGGGATGGATCTGTGAGGAGTGTTTTCTTTTGGAAATTAGTGTTTGTACAAACCATAATGAATGAAAGAAATAATTGATGATTTGTCCAATTGTGCATCACGGATGTAGGAATCACATATTCATCATGTTGTGTTTTAGGTGTTGGAATTGTATGATTATCGTAGCAAATTTTAGCGCAATGGGATGAGTCAAATTCTGAGATTTAAATGTGAATCTTATTGCGCTAAAACTTTGTTCTTGGAGAAAATTGGTTTGTGTGGCCCTAATTAAATGGTTACGGTTCGGCCCCTCTCATTGTTTCATTTCCATTGATTTGTGTGTCGCACCCCGGGTTCTTGAGGTGTCAGTTCAGGTGTATCTTGTTGTTGACTTATTCATATTATTTTAGATTTTGTATTTCCACTGCAATTATGATGTATGAATTTTGGGGGCGTGACACAGCTCATCCGGAAACACATCCTGAAAGTCTCTTACTACTTCAATGTCTTCAATTCTCACTTCCTCCTTTCCGTTTATCACTGATGCAAGGAATGCTACACATCCCTTCCTCATCATTTTGTGGGCTTGGAGGGCAGAGATGAGATATGGATGCCTCCGACTCTTAGTGATTGAATACACCAATTCTGGGTAACACTAAATGTTACTCTACTCTTTTTGCAGTCAATGCTAGCTCCATGTTGGGTTAGCCAATCTGCCCCTAGAATCACATCATAATATTCAATAGGCATGTCACTAAGTCTACGGGTAAGTTTCTCTGTAATAACCGATATGTTCGGATTGAGGTTTACCGAGTTTGGGGGCCAGTGTGTGGCCCATTGTTAGACCATGGAGGTCTATAGTGTTTTTACAGGTTTTCTAGGTCAGGTGGGAGGCTGAAGAGTTGGGCATCCCAGCCCAAGTAGGGCTCTATCGAGCTCTTTGAGAACGCGTCGCATACAGACGACACGATTCTCATGGGTTATCGCGTCCGATTTTCCTGACGCGATTAGGATCTTAATCGCAGTCGCTATATGGGACCGATTTCGCACTGCTTTACGTGGCCATTGCTGCATGAGCGCCGCGTGGCGCATGCAGGATGTCGCGGGTTTAAGTCGCATTGGCAACATTGGACGCATTTCTTAACGCGTCGGGTATATACAACGCGATTTGATTATGTTGTGTTAAGTGTATCTTCCCCTGGCCAAACAGTGCAATTGCACTACTCAACTGTGGAAGATGATGCAGCAGCATTGAAGGAGAATTGGGGTGATTTGGGTGCAATTGGAGTCCGTTCAGCGTGATTTCGGCACGAGGACGAGCATTAGAGCACGAGGAATCCGGTGGTGGCATCGGAATTGTGCTTGCTTCATTGGTAGGGGAATTCTACCTTGTTCCTACCATGTTTGTATGTGGAATAGCTTGTGTGAAGCATGAAATGGGGGATTCTTCATGTGGGATTTGTATAGGCATGGTAGTAAGCATGAGTAGGGACTCATTTGCATGGTTATTTCGAGTTTATCATGGTTGTGGGATTGGGTGGTATGATTTTCGGAATGAGTTTATAGAGTGTGTTCCTGAACCCTGAAAGGCATCCAGTACAGTGGATGTGTTCTTGTGAACCCATCGCTTACACCCGACTCGATTCATGGTTGAATAGCGTCCTGTATGTCTGACGCGTTTGAAAAGAAATAGCGGCGTCTGTAGTGGACGCGATTAAGAAGTGGCCACCCGAGCTCTGGTGTGTTGTGGCCTGTTTGTCCGGTTTCTGTCCCACGTTGCTTGGGCTGTGTTTGCCAAGACAATGTAGGTCTGTATGGGTTATGTTAACCCACATTGTGATTAATATCGAGGTGTTTTGCGTGGATTTGTGTGCATAGCAAGTTGGGTGTCACGCCTTCCATATTTACCTCTCTAGTCAGTTAGGGCTTGTCCCGGTATAGGAGTACCGTCGAGGTTTGTGTCATCTTCCTGGACACCCTCACTCCTGAGTTTGAGTTGTACGTCCGGTTGAGGAAAGACGATAGGGGACAACGGCTCGTATTTGTGGGGTGTTGCGGTCGTTTGTAGCGCGCTCTGGGTTGAGGGATAGACACCGGTAGACGTACTGGTCCTCAGCTAGTCCTATTCCAGTGCCTCACTTTAGGGTTCTTGACGGAGCCCCTAAAGGTGTCAGGCTGGTCTTGCAGCAGTGTTGCTTGCAGGTGTGGTGTGTGGTTTGTCTCCATGGTTTTTGTCTTGTTGAGGTGGAGCGACACTAGACCTTTCGTTCGTGGTTGCGAGGCTGAGATGTGTACTTGTGTGTTTGTCCGAGTCTATGCTGGTGTCGTGAACCATGTCTCGTGACTCGTGTTCGGCGTGCCCTTTCTTTAGCTGTGCACTCGACGTGTGTTTTCCGTTTATTTATTTGTGAATGTAGTATCATGCTTAGGGGGTTTCATGATTACAGCTTTGATATTAATTGTGTTTCTCGACTGGGAGAGTTACCCTACTGAGCCAATGACTTGTGAGGCTCACCCCTTTTTCTCCAGGTGAGGAGAGCAGCAGGAGAATTCACATCCCTCTTGTAGTTCGGTCAGCGCCGTAGTGGAGTCGGGCCCTCACCACCAGCAGAGTAAAACCCTTACTTGTGGAGCCCCTGGGGTTTATCCCGGGCTGTTGTTTCTTTCTGTTGGCTATGTATGGAACCTACTATGTACTTTCGTATGACATATATTGAGCAATGTATCTTATATGTGCTTATTGTGGTTCTTTGTGTTTTCACGGACATATGTGATGTATATCCCTTGGAGGCTTCGGCCGATCACGGGAGATTGTGTCGTGTCAAGCTCGTTATTGGGTTAATGGGTTTGAACGGCGTGGACCTTTACAGTTGGTATTAGAGCAAGGTCTGTGTAAATATGAAAGAATGAAGAAAGTACATAGTTGTTCCTTATCATGGTATTCTTCTAGTAGTGGCCCTGTTTTTATAATGATATACTTGTGTGTTATGTGAATGGAATGTGTATGTGCAGGTTTATAATGGCTATAAGAGAGATTGGGGAGGAGGAGGATGATTTCTGAGAGGTCTACTCACCAATGATAGAGAGAATGTGGGAGAGTATCACACATATCCGGACAAGGTGGATCAACAACTACAGGGTCAACCTTCCGGGTTGGTAGCACACACGGTGATGGAGGAGATATGCCAGCACCATTATGTACCACCTATGGAGTAGAGGCACCTCTTGCAGCACCTTTACCTCCAGTGGTACCAGTGAGGCCAGCAAGTGGTGGAGGAGTCCACGATGATGGTGGAGAGGTTTTTGCGTTTGCAACACCAACATACTCAGGAGGTTCAAGTCCGGATACAACAGAGCATTGGATTCATGAGATTGAGAGGGTGTTTGTCACAATGAGGTGTTCTTAGGCGGATAGAGTTATTTTGGCAACTTATCAGTTGAGGGTTTGCACAAGAATGGTGGAGACTTAAAACTGTGTTTACCGGTAGAGCTGAAGAAAACAATCACTTGGCCCGAGTTTCTGGAGGTCTCAACAATACTTCTTTCCGGTACAAGTTTAGCAAGTAAAGAGGGAGCAATTTAGAACACTTCAGCAAGGGAACTTGTTGGTGTTGGAGTATCAAATGAGGTTCTTGCCTTGAGTAGGTATGCCCCGTAGATAGTAACCAATAATGCAATGATGATTGAGTACGTTATCTGCGGATTGAGGCCAGAGTTGAAAGATGAGGTTATTGCTTTGATGTGTGGTACAGTGGAAGAGGTAGCCCAAAGAACAGCAATACTTGAAAGAACCATACAAGCCAGGCAAACTAGTGGATCGGGATCAAGTGGTGGTAGTTTTCGACTTCCACAGTAATCCGCGGGTGGGTTAGCAAGGGAAAAGGCACCTTCGGGAGGATCGCCTTCTTCGGGCTTGGCAAATGGGGCAAAAAGTGAAAAGGATATTTAGAAGCCGAGGGAGTGGCAACACAAGTATTTCAGCAAGGCGCGGTTATAAGCCAGAGATGGAGGAGTCTCAGCAGAGCCGACAGGCAGCCCGGAGAATTTCAGTGTTATAATTGTGATCAGATGGGGCACATGGCGAGGAATTGTCCATACCCAGGAGAGCTAGCTATGGTAGAGGGGAACCACAGCAGCAACCACAACAACACACCTTCAATAGGGCAAGGAAAAGGCGCACCATACCAGAGGGGCGGAGGACGAGGACGAGTAATGGCGATTACCAGGGGCCCAAGGAGAGGCATCAAAGCTGATAGAAGGTATTATACCAATCTCTGAATTTTCAGCAGAACATTGATTGATCCGGGTGCATCTCACTCTTCATTTCCGAAGATTTTCTTGATGTTATGGTGCATCCTTTGAGAGAGGTAGTGTGAGCTTATGGTGGAGGTACCGTGGGGAGATTTCTGCTTACCGCATGTTATTTGGATGAGGTACCTATTATGATACAGGATAATCAATTGTCGGCTAGACTTTATGCATACAATTAAAGGAGTATGATATGATATTGGGTATGGATTGGTTGGAGGCGTATGGGGCAGTGTGGATTGCAGGAAAAAGAAAGTGAGGTTCGCCATCCAGGAGGAGATTTATTTGAGTTCCAAGGTATGCCATTCTACACCCCTAAATTCGTATTCTGCCTTGAAGGCTAGGAAATTGATTAATGCAGGATGTGTAGCCTATTGGCATTGTTAGTTTGGTTGAGATAGAAAGGTAGTGAATATGTACCTGTGTGTTAGGGAATTTGCGGATGTGTTTCTAGGAGTTACCGGGGATAGCACCGCATAGAGAGGTGGATTTCACTATTGAATTGCAACCGGGTAGTATGCCCATTTCTAAAGCACCATATAGAATGGCACGTGCAGAATTGGAGGAGTTAAAGAAGCAATTGCAAGAGTTACTTGAGAAGGGATTTATACGGCCGAGTCATTCACCATGGGAGCACCAGTTCTATTTGTAAGATAAAGAAAGATGGTAGCATGAGGATGTGTAGATTACTGTTAGTTGAATCAATTACTATAAAGAACATGTATCCACTTCCACGTATTGATGATCTATTTGATCAATTACAATCGGCAAAGGTGTTCTCCAAGATAGATTTGAGATCGGGGTACCATCAATTGAGGATCCGGGAGGAGGACATAGACAAGACGACATTTAGAACAAGGTATGGACATTATGAGTTGTGGTATGCCATTTGGGCTAACCAATGTACTGGCGGCATTTATGAACTTAATGAATCGGATCTTTCATCCTTATTTAGAACCGGTTCATTGTGGTGTTCATAGATGATATTTAGTATATTCAGCCTCAGAAGAAGAGCATGCAAATCATTTAAGAATTACATTACAAACATTGAGGGAGCATCAACTTTAGCAAAGTATAGTAAATGTGAGTTTGGCTTAAGGAGATTCAGTTTCTGGGGCATTTATCTCAGGTAAGGGTGTTGCTGTAGATCCAACAAAAGTGGAGGCTGTTATGAAATGGGAGGACCCAAAGATAGTGTCGGAAATCCGGGGTTTTCTTGGAATGGCCGGATATATAGGCGGTTTATCAAAGATTTCTCTAAAATTGCAGCACCATGACTAGGCTTACAAGAAAAGAGTGCCATTTGAATGGTCCTCCGATTGCGGCGTAGTTTCATGGAGTGAAGAGAAGCGCTCACTTCAGCCCTAATATTGGAGATACAGTCAGGTCGAGTGGTTTTGTGATTTATACGGATGCGTCCAGGAGAGGACTTGGGGCAGTCCTTATGCAACATGGGAAGGTGTAGCATATGCATTTAGGCAATTGAAGCGTCATGAAGAAAATTATCCTACACATGATTTGGAATTGGCAGCTGTTGTCTTTAGCATTGAAGATTTGGCGGCATTATTTGTATGGAGAAAGGTTTGAGATATTCACGGACCATAAAAGTTTGAAGTATATTTCTCTCAGAAAGATTTAAATTTAAAGAAGCGCAGGTGGATGGAATATCTCAAAGATTATGATTTCAGTTTGGCATATCATCAAGGTAGAGCAAATGTTGGTGGCAGATGCTTGAGTAGAAAGGTAGTTGTGAGTCATATTATGATGAAGGAATGGAAATTGTATGAGAGTGTTGCAGAAAGTTCTTTGTGTACCAAGCAACCGACGAAGAGCTGTGTTAGCTAATAGTGCAGTGGAACCGTCCTTGTATTGACAAGTTGTGGAAGCTCAAAAAGAGATGAGTATTTGGCCGACATTGTAAAGTGGAGGAGTTTCAATTTGATGATGATTGTGTTGTGCGATTTAGGCACAGGTTGTATGTTCAAGTGAAGCATGTGTGTTAAGCAGAAAGTGTTAGAAGAAGCACATTGATCCAGGTACACTATACATCCGGAAGCACTAAAATGTACCAGGACTTGAAAGGTAATTTTGGTGGCCAAGCATGAAGAAGGAGATAGCGGAGTTTATAGCAAGATGTGCGGTTGTATCAGCAAGTCAAGGCAGAGCATCAAAGGCCAGGTGGTTTATTGCAACCACTACCCATACCACAATGGAAGTGAGATGATATTTATATGGATTTTGTTGCAGGTTTGCCCAGGACAGCATCGGGTCATAATGGTATTTGGGTTTTGTTGATCGGTTAACCAAAGTGTGTAGGTGTTACCGATTAGCATGTCATGGGCGGTAGATCGGTGGCAAAATTGTATGTTGAAAGAATTGTGCCATTGCATGAATACCAGTTACTATTGTTTCAGATCGGGATCCCTGTTTTACATCTGGTTTTTGGAGAAGTTTGCAAAGGGTTTGTGGGTACACAATTGAGGTATAGTTCCACATACCATCCCCAAACCGACGGACAAAGGAGAGAACAAATCCAACCATGAGGATATGCTTCGGGGTGTGGTTTGGATGGGGAGGAGGATGGGAACATCACCTTGGTATGGTTGATTTGCTTACAACAAAGTTATCATACAAGTATTGACATGGCACCATATGATGCACTTTATGGAAGACCTGTAGAACACCGCTAAATTGGCATGACGTGGGTGAAAGGGCAGGTAATGGGACCGAAATTGGTGCAGCAATGTGCAGAAGTAGTCAAGTTCATTAAGGAGAAACTCAAAATAGCACAAAGTAGACAAAAGGCTACGCAGATGTCCGGCATAGGCCTTGCAATTTGAGGTCGGAGATATGTATTTTTGAGAGTTTCCCCGACTAAAGGTGTTCTAAGGTTCAACAAGAGGGGCAAGTTGAGCCCCAGGTTTGTGGGTCCTTTTCAGATCTTGGAAAGAATTGGTGAGACGGCTTACAGGTTGGAGCTTCCGGCGGACTTCACGGATGCTCATGAGTGTTTCATGTCTCAATGTTGAGGAAATATATCCGAGATCCTTCTCAAGTTGTTCGTTATCAGCAGGATGGATTTGAAGCTGGATATCACCATGCTAGAATATCCAGTGATGATCACAGGCAGGCGGCACAAAGGTTGAGGAATAAAAACATCGAGTTAGTGAAAATCCGGTGGGAGAATAGCAAGGTGGTGAAGATACATGGGAGTTGGCCGAGGAGATGTTCACGATTATCCGTATGTTGATAGTATTACTTTCTTTTAGGTGATAGTGTGGATGTGCTTTGAACTATGTTTGTGCTTATTGCATTTCATGCGAGGACGAAATTTTTAGGTGATAGTAAGTAATAACCGGTACATTCGGATTGAGGTTTACTAGGTTTGGGGGCTAGGTGTGGCCCAGTGTTAGACCATGGAGGTCTATAGGTGTTTTAACAGGTTTTTCTGGGTCAGGTGGGAGGCTGAAGAGCTGGGCATCCCAGCCAAGTAGGGCTTTGTCGGGCTCTTTGAGAACGCATTGCATACAGACGACGCGATCTCATGGGTTATCGTGTCCGGTTTCCCGACACGATTAGGATCTTAATCGCGGTCGCTATATGGGACGCAATTCGCACCGCTTTACGTGGGCCATCGCTGCATGAGCGCCGCGTGGCGCATGCAGGACGTCAGGGTTTAAGTCGCGTCGGCAACGTTAGACGCGTTTCTTAACGCGTCAGGTATATACATGCGATTTGATTATTGTTGTGTGAAGTGTCTATTCCCCTGGCCGAACAGTGCAATTGCATTGCTCAGCTAGGGAAGATGATGCAACGACTGTGAAGGAGAATGAGGCGATTTGGGTGCAATTGGAGTCCGTTCGGTGTGATTTCGATGTGAGGACGAGCATTGGAGCACGAGGATCCTGTGGTGTGTGGCGTCGGAATTGTGTGCTTGCTTCGTTGGTAGGGGAATTCTACCTGTTTCCTACCCTGTTTGCATGTGGAATAGCTTGTTGTGAGCATGAAATGGGGATCTTCATGTGGGATTTGTATAGGCATGGTAGTAAGCATGAGTAGGGACTCATTTGCATGGTTATTTCCAATTATCATGGTTGTGGGATTGGGTGGTATGATTTTCGGAATGAGTTTATAGAGTGTGTTCCTGAACCCTGAAAGGCGTCCAGTACAGTGGATGTGTTCTTATGAACGTGTCGCTTACACCTGACGCGATTCATGTGTGAATAGTGTCCTACATGTCCGAGTGTTTTGAAAAGGAATAGCGGCGTCTGTTAGTGGACGCGATTAGGAAAGTGGCCACCGAGCTCTGGTGTGCTGTGGCCTGTTTGTTCGGTTTCTATCCCACGTTGCTTGGGCTGTGTTACCAAGACAATGTAGGGTCTGTATGAGGATGTTAACCACATTGTGGTTTAATATCGAGGTGTTTACGTGGATTTGTGCATGACAAGTTGGGTGTCACGCCTTCCGTTGTTACCTCTCTGTGTCGGTTACCCTAGCACCAGGTGCTTAGGGTTGTCCCGATACAGGAGTACCATCGAGATTTGTCGTCGTCTTGGACACCCTCACTCCTAAGTTTAAGTTGTACGTCTGGCTGCTCGTGGTTTGTGGTGTGTGCGGCCGTTTGTTAGCACGCTCTTGGTTGAGGGACGGACACCGGTAGACGTATTGGTCCTAAGCTAGTCCTGTTCCAGTGCCTCACTTTAGGGTTCTCAGCTGGAGCCCCTAAAGGTGTTAGGCCTGGTCCTACAGCAGTGTTTTGCTTGCAGGTATGTGTGTGGTTTGTCCCACGGTTCTTGTCTTGTTGAGGTGGAGAGGCAGTTGGACCTTTCGTCCGTGGCTGCGAGGCTGAGAGGTGTACTTGTGTTGTTTGTCCGAGTCTATGGCTGGTGTCATAAACCAGTCTTCATGACTCGTGTTTGGTGTACCCTTTCTTTCGCTTGTGCACTCGATGTGTGTTGCCGTTTATTTATTTGTAATGTAGTATCATGCTTAGGAGGTTTCATGATTTACAACTTTGAGATTAATTGTGTTTCTCGGCTTGGGGAGTACCCTACTGAGCCAATGACTGTGAGGCTCACCCCTTTTTCTTCCAGGTGAGGGAGAGCAGAAGGATTCACGTCCCTCTTGTAGTTTCGGTCAGCGCCGTAGTGGAGTAGGGCCCTCGCCACCAGCAGAGTAAAGCCCTTACTTGTGGAGCCCTGGGGGTTTGTCCGGGGCTGTTGTTTCTTGTGTTGGTATGTATGGAACCTACTATGTACTTTCATATGGACATATGAGCAATGTATCTTATATGTGCTTATTGTGGTTCTTTAGTTTCATGGACATATGTGATGGATATTCTTTGCGAGGCTTGGCCCGATCGCGGGGAGACGGTGTCGTGTCAAGTGTTATTGGGTTAATGGTTTGAACGTGTGGACTGTACATTCTCCTTCTTGATGTCCACATCACAGAGGGAAAATGTTGGGAGAGTTGGGTCTCTCTCCAAGAGTGTGTGGTGACTGGAAATTTACAGGCTATAGGTACATGTTTTACAGGAAGAGTCTTAGAAAATTGTTGGGATATAAATGAGTGGTTGCCCTGTGTCAAATTAAGTAAGGGAAGGCTTGGAAAGTACAGTAAGGGTACCTTCCACAACTCCCCTTCTTCTGAAGTTTTTGGTTCCATCACTGCTTGGAGGCGGACCTTGTTTCTTCTGCCCTTTCTGGTGCTTGTCTTGAAGTGGTTGCTCCTTCATCATAGGATAGTCAGAGATCCGTGGTCCAGACTCCCATATCGTAGACATTTGCATTGAGCTCTCTAACAATTCTCAAGTTGGTACCCTTCATGCCGCAATGCTTGCATTCTTCGAATGCCACTGTTAATGTACACCATCCCCTCTTGGCTTCTTATTTGTTTGAATAGTTGGGCCAACACTAGACCTTTTCTCCCAGAGTTTGGTGTAATTTCCCTGTAGTCGAGGTCTGCCCCATCTTGACGGTTCTTCCCTTAATTTTCTCAGCAGTCTCCATGGCATTCTTGAGTAGTGGGCCTTCCTCACCATATCCGCATAGACTGTATCCATCGAGGTAGTTGAGTGATGACTAAGGCCCAGGCCACTAAGAAATATCTTGGACTTCAACTTTTCAACCCCACCAGATGAGGTGCATAACGAGCCAGTCGTGAGAACCCGTGCCTCATACTCAGCCACTGTCAGTCCCCTTTGTTTCAGCACAGCAAACTCCATTGCCTTCATATCTTGCACCCTCTCTGAAAAATATTGATTGTGAAATGTTCTACAAACTAAGTCTAGGTCACTCGCGTCTTTGCAATGCAGCTTATACTGCTTCCACCAGTACGAGCATCCTACTCAAGTTGAAAGGTAGCCAAAGCACCTTATCTTGGTCAGTGCATTGCATGACCTTGAAAATCTGCTCCACTTCCTTGATCCAGTGTTCAGCAACATCGGGACAGTGCTCCCCTCAAACATTGAGGGGTTCATGCTACGGAAATTTCGATGGAGTTCTCCAACTTTGCAGATTCCACCACCCTGAGTTGCTTGTAGAATTGCCTGGGTCAAACTCCGGTGGGTTTGATGCATGGTCCTCATTTGAACCCGTTCAGCAGCCATTTGGATAGTGTCGTACCTTCAAAAGGGCGAAGGATGTTAGGGTCTAGGTATTTGCACCTAACATTCTCGACTCATGGCTCTACCCATCTCACTTGTAATGGACCTTGCTAATTGGCGACACTCAGGTCGATCGATGCTAAGGGTTTCCCGCAATCAGTGCTAAGACCCAAGGAGTCGTCGCTCTGATACCACCATGTCACCGGCGTCAAAATTCACTATAAATTTTATGGGAATGATTGGGGCACGACCAAGTAAAATGGGAGGATGCATGAACTATTTAGACTGGGTTCGAGAGGGGACACACCGAAGACTTCAAGTAGTACTAGTCGACGGAACCTTTAGGTGTCATCAATCGAACATACCTGATAAAACACTTTTAAAAGCACTCAAGTGATGTATAAAATTTATAGTTTTCTAGAGTCCATTCAAGATTCTACATAATTAAACTTTGAAATGGATCTAAACAAAAGAAAGATTTCCTCTATTCTTATTTCCATCAAAAGACTACACTGGGGGTGCTCTCTTCACTCCTGCCCAGCCCCGTTCGTATCCTCATGCTCACCTTCACTTCCCGAGAATGTTAAAGAATTTAATGAGCTTGCACCCAGTAGGGATTACATCTCAAGGTGCGGACAATTATATACATGATTAATACCTTAGCAACAGAATTTAAGAGAGGTTAGACAATAATAAAATTTAACTATAAGACTATTTCTAAGTAAGTTGATGGAAAAGTGAACAAATGGTGAACATTCCAAATTTCTAGGAAACTATTCAAACAATGGTAGGAGTTTTAAAGTCCTTTAGAATGTATGGGCCATTTGTATAATTATCAAGACTGGCTTTACAGTACATGCACAATTCAGTTAAACAAATAACGAGATGGGTTTTTTAGAACTGTGCAGACCATTCGGATCACAATATTGGCCATTTAGCAAAACATGACAATGAACATGCATATCATAGCATATCAAAAAGACACTTTCAAATCTTGCAAACATATCAGTGTCATGCCAACACCACAAGTCATACTCCGCGGGTAACAAGTACATTGGGGTACTCCTCCCCAGGACCAGACAGGGCCTCATATTTGCACAGGCATGTGGTTAGTTGAACCGAAAGTAGTCCCAAGTAGTGCCAGAACACATGATGGCCAAGAGAGTTCCCATAGGAC